>JAFEMH010001199.1:55000-517025 GCA_022495995.1 Adenophora triphylla var. japonica | reverse complement strand
GCCTCGGAGTAAGAAGAGGAGGTTATACCTATCTTCTTTTGAGTTTGTGTTTTAGGCTTGAATGTAAGAGTGTTTGAGGCTTGAATATGAGAGTGTTTGAGTGAGTGTGATCTTGGGTGAATAGTTGAGGAAAAAGGTGACAATTCTAGAGAATTCTCACTGTTTTCTCTCTATTTTCGCCAAGGTGCGATTGCAAATTGTGTTTCTTTTCCCTATTTAAGGTGAAGGCCTCAATTTATAGCCCTCGAAAAATACAAAACCATCCGCGCGGACATGATCTGCGGCGTGCACTTGTTCATTAATTACGGCTTCGGGGCTTTGGACACAAGGAATAAAATTCAAATTAAGCAACAGAAAATGTCTCAGCCATTTCTATTTCGGGTTTTTGATCATTTTTTTTGCTTTTTTGATTCTTTCTTTGGTTTATCATTTTTTGGCAATCCCTAATCTACCCTTACTTGGTTAGAAATGTTAGGAATGTTAGAAATTGTTAGGAATGTTATAACTTTCGTTAATTTTCTAACAAAAATACTAACAAGCTCAAATTGAAGCACTTACAGTAGCCCCTCGGCGACGGTGCTTTCGAAGGAAGCGGGGTCGTCGATAAAGAGTAAGGCTCTATATTTGGCGGGATGATCAAGTGATCGAGTGGTGAAACTCTCATTGGATAAGAATGACCATTTTGGTCTCGATGGCTATCCGCGCTCTAGCTGAGGATCGATGACCATTTTCGGTCGGATAGGCCGAATTGTATATCCGCTCTCGAGGATAAGGAATGACCATTTTCGGTCGGATGGCTGAACCTAATGATAGGCTACCTATGTATCCTTAAGAGGAATCAAGCCAGTCGTAGTTCGGGTCTTTGACCCTGGAGTGACTATTTTGAGGTGTCAACCTGGTAATGATGGCGTTTTAGGTGCCTCTGACCTTAAAGATGGCGTTTTAGGTGCCTCGAACCTTGAAGATGGCGTTTAGGTGCCTCGAACTCAAGATGGCGTTTTAGGTGCCTCGAACCTTGAAGATGGCGTTTTAGGTGCCTCAAACCTTGATTTGAAATGTTTTCTTTTAATGGTTTGGGATGGATGGTCCTTCTGGTGGACTTTGTCCGTCGCTAGAAGGAGAGGCGGGCCGTCGGTCGAGGGTTTGGACCTAATGATAGGCTACCTACGTATCCCTAGTGGGAATCAAGCCCTTTCGTAGTTCGAGATTTACTCGAGATTTCGTTGGCTTTTGGGATTCCGTTAACTTTGATGGGGATTTTGTTAGCCTTTGCTGGGGAAAAATCAGACGTATTCGTCGGGGAAATTGGCCTTACGTTTTACTGCCGGGGAATAATTTTGATGAAAGATACGGGATCCCGTTTCTTTCTCGGGGAGATCGGACTTACGTTTTTTACATCATTAGGTGATTTTGATGAAAGAAACGGGATTCCGTTAACTTTCTCGGAGAAATCGGTCTTACTGTTGTTGGTGATTTTGATGAAAGAGACGGGATTTCGTTATCTTTCTCGGGGAAATCGGACTTACGTTTGACTGCCTTCGAAAGATTTTGATGAAAGAAACGGGATTCCGTTAACTTTCTCGGAGAGATCGGACTTACGTTTTACTGCCGTTGATGATTTTGATGAAAGAAACGGGATTCCGTTAACTTTCTCGGAGAGATCGGACTTACGTTTTACTGCCGTCAGGGTTCCTTTGAAAGGGGGTTAACTTTGGTTAACTTTGGTTAACTCTGTTAAGTTGGGGACTAAACTGCAGAGTTAAGTTGGGGACTAAACTGCAGAGTCCTGAAATTTTAAAGGGCAAAAGGGTCATTTTGACCCTTCAAACCTATCCGCGCGGAGGAGATTGTATCCCTGACAGGTTTAAATGAGGGGCCGCCCCCCTCCCTTCTTCTTCCTTACCAGTTTTCTGCAATTTACGAGAGGAGAGAGAGAAAACCGAGGAGAAAGCCATTTTTGGCCAAGAAAAGCTTCGAAAATCTTTCGTTTTCTTCGATTTTTCGAGCAATGGAACACGGGGAAGCTACTATACATGGTCAAGGACGCGGTCCGGTTGCCGAGAGACGATTGGAGCTTGTCCGAATGAGGAGGCACTATTCTCTTTCGCAATCGATTGCGGAGGAGAATTACCCCGATGCGTGGCAACATTGGGCCACTGATCCGAGTCTCCGAACGGTATACTTCGAATCTCTTCACTTCCTTTGTCGATTTCTTGCTTGAAATTGATTTTTTGGTGATTTTTGATTTTTTTTTTTTTTTGAATTTCGAATAATTGATGTTCTTGGCCTTGGATTTTGATGCTTTGCATGTTGTAATGAGTATATGGGTAATGCATTTTGCTTGAAAAAAGAATGGGCATTTTTGCCAAAAAAAAATTTTGTTGTCCGAAAATTTGAAAAATTTGTGTTCTTGACTTTGAATCTTGATTTTTGATGATATGCAAATGTGCATTTTGTTTGAAAAAAGAATGGGCATTTTTGCCAAAAATTTTTTTTTGAAATATGAGACTATGAAAAATTTCCTGAATTTGGGACGGACTTCTTTTTTTTTGTTGCAATGTTGACATGAATGTGTGCATGCTCTTTTTTTTTTGCAATGAGATGATGAATGATACGAATGATGTGAATGCATTTTTTTTTTTGCGAATGTGATTTTCTATGAAAAGTGGGACGGATTTTTCGTTCCCTTTGACTGAATGAATGATTTGAAAAAATTGTTTATGTATGCTATTTCATGAAAAATGGGACGAAGTTCTCGCTTCCGTTGAATGAATGTATGCATGTTATTTTATGAAAACGGGACTGAAATAGCCTGGATCCGAGAGGCTCGCGCCCCGGCATCTGGCAATCTTTCGCGTTGGAGCGGTTTTCGTTCTCGCCGTTTGTTTTCGCATTTGTAGAGTCGCCACGCCGTTTTTATTAAGCCCAAAACATTGAAAAGGGCACGCTTTAAAGATAATTTTAAACTGTTTTTGTGTGATGAGATTTTGAGTTCGGAGGTCAGATGACTCCCGGGAAGAGAATATTAGAATATTAGAGCTCACCCGAGTAGCCTCGTAAAACGAGTCTTTCGGATACCCCTAATATCCTTTAAATGTTGTGTGTGTGTGTGTGCTTTTTTAAAAATGCATGATGTATCGGATGTCTACATTGTATGCTATGTAAGGAAATGTATTGAAATAGTGTAGGAAGGAAGCCTTACCAATGTTGGTTCGCGTCTGTCTTCCGCTGGGGAATAGTGTTTGAGGTCGGAGTAGCGTTCCTAGACGGACGGATTGCTTCGGGAGATGCCGGTTGTCTCGCGGACGAGTTTCGGCGTGAGTTGAGGTGGCAGCCGCTGCGTTCGGGCGAGAGGTTCGGCGTGCGTGGGGATCGTCAGATCACTCGGGCAGAGGTTCGGCGTGCGTTGTGGTGGCAGTGGAGTCACTCGGGCAGAGTTTCGCATGGTTTTGGGATCGCCGGTTTGGCTCTGAAAGAGCCGGACACCGTGGAAAGACCGTGCAAGGCCTCTGAGTACCACGAGGGGCCTCAGAGTACCTCGAGAGTGCCTCGGGGCAGCGCGGAGCGTCTCTGGAGCGCTCGGGGAGGCTTCTGAGCACCACGAGGGGGCTCTAAGGCCTCTAAGGATCCGAAAGGGGCCGGAATGCCTCGGAAGGACTTAGAGGGGAAGCCGTAAGGCCTAGGGAGGAAGAGAGAAGTGGGAGGTGTGTGAAAATGAGGAGGGGGAGCCCTCTATTTATAGTGCCAGATTAGGTGCAAAGAGGTCCGTACGGACCTCCCCGGTAATCCAAGCTTTTTGGTTTTCCTCGATTTGAGGGAATGCTGTGATGATGGAGGAATATTTGCAATTATGGTGTCCCCTCGAGCAATAAGGTCCGTACGGACCATCTTGCATGCAAAGAGGTCCGTACGGACCAACTCGCAGGGAGTAATCATTTTCCCTGGATTTGAGGGAATATTGTGGACTTTAAGGAGATTCAAGAATTATGACAACAAAGAGGTCCGTACGGACCAATATTGCTTTCCCAATTTCCTGAAAATTCCCGAAAGGTCCTTTTGTCCCTTTTATCCTGCAAAGGCTCCTCCCTTGGTTTGGTTGGGGGTTTAGAGAGGGTTTTGAGTGAGAGGGGTCGTCGAGACCGTGTTGATGAGTCTCGCGGTGTTTCCCGTGTGTGTGAAAGGGTGTGATCCAGTTGGGGTACTTACGGTGGATGGAGTTTTTTTTTTTTCTTCATGTATGAATGTTGATTGGGATTTGGTGAAAACTGCTTTCTTTTGTGCAAGAAAAATGGGACTAGGTTCATTGCATGCTGTTATGCTTCCGAATTTTCTTCAAAATTTTATGTCTATGATGCATGTGCTTGCTTTTTTTTTTATTTTAATGCAATTTTTTTTTAATGCAAAATATTTTTTGACTCTTTTTTTTTTTTTTGCGGGGTGGAGATCGCTTTGTGACGCAAAGAGAACAAGATGAAGACTCGGGGATCAAGGTGGAGTCTCGTGATTGGTCTATGGGACCGGCTTCCGAGATATGGGCGTAGGAGCGATGATGAGTCCTAGACAGATCGTCACGAGACCGGCTTCGTACGAGTTCATCGAGTGCTTGAGGGGGTTAGTCAAGTTTCCCAAGAGTAAGGGTCTGGTCTTCGCTTTGGCACAACACTGGTGGGACATGACCCACACATTCCACTTCTCCTGGGGCGAGGCGACGGTTACGCCTTCTGACTATGCCGGCGATCACGGTCTGTCCTTTAACGGACGCAAAGATTGAGTGGCGGGATGATTACGGGACTTGGACCCGCAGCCCTTCGGGATTTTCCCTATTCCCAAAAGGGGATGGGTATGGAGTACGCCGTGGTTGAAGGAAAGATTGTGGAGATCATCGGGAGCTACGAGGCCGGGATGAGAGGATAGGCGCCGAGCATTGCTGTGGCCTTCTTATGGTTTGCTTTTTCGAGCACTCTTTTGGACATGCCGAGGGACGGCTTTCTTTGCTTGTTGAGGTCCTTGGAGGACGTGGGGATGGCCTGAGAGGTCTCTTGGGAGAGGCAGGATCCGGGCAGCTCTATTTCGCTCTAGATCGGTATATAGCAAGGCCGTCGCTCCTTGACATGCTTCGAGTTCCCTCTGAGGTATAAGATTTCCTTTCGCTTTCCCTCTTTTCTTTAAGCACATATCTTTTTTCGCACTTAATTGATGTGATCTTTATCTTTCGCAGTACGGGCGTTGGAGTTCTTTCACGTCACGATGTGGGCGACTGCACGGCGGAGTACGTCTGGGGCGTATCCACCCATGCGTTCCTCGGTCCAAGTTTGCCCGGGAGAAGAAGGGTTCCAGAGGGCGCACGACCCTCGCATACTGTGGACCGCCCGCCTTTGACTCTGGGCCGAGACAGATGAGGGATGATATTCTATCCCCGGGATCGTTTCGATGTGGCGCAGCCGAGGGGCGCCGAGGTATGGATCGTGCAAATGGAGAATTTTGAGGGGCTTGACTTGCGACGTCTATTATCCGGGAGAGGGTGACGCGCCAAAGCATGGCGCGACTTCGCCTTTTGTTGACACCAATGGAGCCTCCCGCCGACATGATGCACCCTTGTGAGAGATTTGTGACTGGGATGATTACCGGGCGCGACTTCCCGACATTTGTGGCGATTGAGCCGTATCCAAGATTTGTCATGCGAGGAGGCCGAGACGCCTGTGTTCTTGATAGAGAGGGGTTAGGGTCCCGCGGCACCCCTCGGACGGACTTTTCATATGTCCAGGATGGGATCCGATTGAGGGTGCAGATCCCTCAGCCTGAGCGGCTTCCACGAGCTTTCCGGCCTCGTCCGGGTATGAAGGTATGGCTTCTCCTTCCCACCTCTCTTTTTTATTTGCTTCTGTCTTTTCTTTTCTTTCCTGTCATCATTTTTCGCCTCAACTATTTCTGACGCTTTTGCTCCCGTGCAGTTTCCAGAGGTGGTCGTGGAGAAGCCGACGAAGGTGTGATCGGGGCTAAGAGATTCATCAGGAGGATGGTGGCTTGTGGAGCCCCTCGGGCTAGAGCGAGGCGACCACAGCCGGCGCCTGTCAGGCGGGAGGCTTCCCCTTTCCCTTCAGAGACTTCCTCCGAGACCCCTCTTTCTCCTCTCCTTGATCCCCGCGTGGTACTACCTTCGGATCATGTCATTCTCGGAGACCCGTACGGGCAGGGACACGTCTGGCAGCATGGTGGATCTTCTTCGCACGTCCAGGAGTCTGACGTATTCACCTTCGGATATGATTTCTTTGCGGATCTTGGTTTGCCGTATCAAAGCGTGCCGTTAGGTCCTGACGAGCCTTCTTCCGGAGACGAGGATGATGATTCTGAGCCTGAGATTTTCATGGCTACTGAGGAAGCGGGCCCGAGCCGCAAGAGGGACCGGGGGAAAGGCCCAGCCACCGAGGACTCTGACTGACGATCCCTCGAGACTGATATTTTGAGATTGATTTCTGAGACTGAGATTGTATTTAGATAGATACAGTTTATTTTTATGCACATTTTTTTTTCTTTTTTTTCTCTTTTTTTTGGGATGTAATAATCTAGGATTATTGTTATTTTGTTATTTTATTTTGAATGCAATGTTGTATGAATGCAATGTTGCATGAGCCTCGGTTTTTTTGGCAAGGGTGTAGATGTTTGGTGTATGAACTGGTTTGGACAGGCTTTGGTGGGACAAAATATTCCTTTGGTGCAGCAGTTTGGACTGTTGCAAAGATTTTTTTTTTTGGGTGGCAAACATATCCGCGCGGACATGACCTGCATCTGACATTGTTCTTTAATTTTGCTTCAGATCTGGTCTCCCTTTATTTCAAATTCAAATACCTTCTTCAACTACCAGTTCAAACAACCATTTTCGGGGAGAAGGAGAGAAAAACCATGGAGAGGATTGTGAGCATGAGAAATCCATCCAAATTGTCCCAAAATTCTCAAATGCAATTCTTCATCAAGTTTAAAGAGTGGTCTCGGGAGATTATGCATGAGAGGAGGTCATTCTTTGAAGAAAGGTACAAGGTGAAGTGCTTATGGTCCCTCAAAGAGTTGGTTCCGGACTACGACCTCTTGAGAGCTTCTTCATCATTTTGGGATACTAGAAGGCATGTCTTTTGCCTTTCTTACAATGAAATGGTCCCGACTGTTGAAGAATTTCGGGCTTTGCTTGGTGGTCCCGAAGTGGAGGAGATTGCAATTCCTTTGCCCGGAGGGGCCTCTTTTGTTGACAAGTTGTGCAACCTTCTTCATCTTTCCCCGGAGGAAGCACAAGGTATGATCCGCGGTCCTGATCACTTTAATATTTCCGATCTTCCTGATAGATTTAGGGGCTTAGGCTTGCTTGACGATGCCTATTGGGATGCCTTTGCACTTTGCATGTTCGGGACCTTGTTCATGGTTTATTCGTTTGGGATCTGCCATCGGGCTCTGCTAGATGTAGTCGTTCTCACCGTCGCTGCGTAGACGTTGTACCTTTGATCTTGGGAGAGACTTTTCATGCTCTCGACAGGCTGGCTACCGGGAGACGGAATATGCACGGGGGCAGCCCGTTTCTCTTGACCCTGTGGTTGATGGAGCGTTTGGGGGTTCTTCGGGAAACTTCTGATATGATCAAGCCTTGGACATTTGCCAGGAGAGGGGTTTTGGTGGATTTTGATGATCAGGGCTCGTGGGAGCGATGGATGGCTGGTCGTCAGACTGAGAATATCAGATGGTCAGTGCCTTGTTGGTGGGTGGAGACTCGGAGGGTACTTCAGGACGGATCTCCCGTAGTTATGCTTCCGGGGCTCTCTCAGTCCAGCTTTTACATCCCGTCTTTGGTTCTGAGTCAGTTCGGCTTGGAGAAGGTTCCTTTAGAGGATTTTGATGATATAGCCACCAGGGTGGTGGCTTCCGCTTCTATGGATGATTCTTCGGTGTTTTCATTTCTGTCCCGAGCATGGAGGTATGACGTCTTTCCTTCTCGGGTTATCCTCAGGCGTCCGAGACCGGTGTTCTTGACCACTTGGTACCTGGATTGGTAGGAGAGGCATTTGGGGGAGACTCAGATGGCTATTTTGGGACGACGTGAGGCCATTGTGGGTGCGGAAGACCTGACAGTTTCCGAGAGGAGGAGGGCCGAGGCGAGGGCCAACCCTCATGACAGGAGCGGAGATGTGGTGACTGACTATGAAGCTTATGTCAAGAGGCAGGAGAGGAGGGTTCCTATGCTACCAGCTAGGCTACAGGAGATGAGAGATGACGCTAGGGCTACCAAGGCCCTGACAGAGAGGCTGGTCTGATAGATCATGTTCCTATACCAGAGCTTGGTAGGAGGAAGACCGACATTTTTCCTGTTCAAAAGAAGAAGACTCGAAGGGGGAAGAAGAGGGGAGAGGCCAGTACGAGTGGCTTGGAGTGATCTCGAGTTTTCTGAGTATCCCTTTCTTGTTGTAGCAGACACATTAGTTTGATTATGTATCTTAGTTTCTTTTAGCAGGTTGCCAGTTGTAGGAATGAACCGGGCTTAGACTCATCAAAAAGCTTTTTAACTTGTAATGAATATGTGAATTGCTTTAGAGTTTTTCGAGACGCTTTCATGGTCTGATCAGTGTATTGATGTCAAAGTATGACTTTTATTTGTGCTTTAGACCGAACCGTTTCCGGCTGCCTACGTTCCCTTCGGACAAAAGGGCTCAGGTCTCCGTAGTTCGACCTGGTCGAGGTCTGCAAGTTGCATGGCTCCTTCGGAGAAGATCTTTTGGACGATGTATGGCCCGACCCAGACAGGCTCCCATTTGCCGAGGGGGTTGATACGGACTGGGGGCTTCTCCTTCAAAACGAGATCACCTTCTCGGATCTCTCGATGCTTCACTTTCTTGTCGAAGGCTCTGGCCATTCTCCCTTGGTAAGCTCGGATATGTTCCATTGCTTTCAATCGGCGCTCGTCTAGTAGGGCCAATTCATCATGGCGACATTGGAGCCATTCGACCTCGTTGATCTGGCTCTCCAACAGCACACGGAGTGAGGGGATTTCTAGCTC
Organism: Adenophora triphylla var. japonica; assembly: GCA_022495995.1. Taxonomy (NCBI): domain Eukaryota; kingdom Viridiplantae; phylum Streptophyta; class Magnoliopsida; order Asterales; family Campanulaceae; genus Adenophora; species Adenophora triphylla. The sequence continues at coordinate 507,991 of JAFEMH010001199.1, read as the reverse complement.
GATTAGGAGTACGGCTTCCATTCCGTAGGTGAGGGCAAACGGTGTTTCCCCGGTTGCCGTTCTGACTGATGTTCTGTAGTCCCAGAGTGCCAGGTGTAGCTTCTCGGGCCAATCTCGCTTGACACCCATTTTCCTGATGATGCTTTCCGAGTCTTGTTTTGTCCGCCTCAACGGCTCCGTTGGTTTGGGGCCCGTAGGAGATGACTTGTGACGGGTTATTCACTGGCCAGCCGCATTCCCCTTCAAAGTAGGGTCCATTATCTGAGATGATTTCGGCTGGTAACCCGTATCGGCATATGATGTTCTCTTTAATGAAGAGGGCTACTTTCCTTGAGTTGAGGATTTTGTGGGATTTTGTAAGGCATCCTTTCCAGTTCCTTTGAATAAATCACCAATCTGCGTCTCTTTAGGCTCTTCCGCAGTTCCCAGATTCACACTCGTCAAAATCTCTTCGGCAGCTTGGGCTCGATTTTCCTTTTTCCGAACAACCTGCTTAAAGATTTTTTTTGTTTGATTTTTTTTTTGTTTAATGTGTCTGCTTCTTTATCTAATGAATTATTATTAAATGTTTTTTTTAATTAATTCGTCATTAATTAAAGTGGCAATCAAGGGATACTCGGAAAGGTCATTTCATTGAGAACAAAAATGAAGTACAGCATTTGCTACAGACTCATAGTCTTCAGGCGTAAGGCCATTGGACAACCCTAGAGACTCGAACTTAACAATGAGAGACTCGGAGGACTCTTCCTAGATTGACACAAAGGGACGGGAGACCAATCCAGGCTTGGTGATCATTTCCTCTTTGGTTGCGGACGGGCCTGAGAGAGTTTCCCAATTCTTTAGCGGCATTGTCGCCGCGACCTCACGACCGGGTCGTCTCGTTTCGTTTCTCCTCCTCGATCATCGCTATCATTTCTTTGACTCGAAGCCGAAATCAATCAGTGTCCGGCACTGGATCTCTTCCCCGAATAATCGTTGCATAATCGGACCATCCCAATCATCCGAAAAGACTTCGTGACTTTGGCTTTTGGCACGGTTAATTCAAACTCGTGTTTCGACCTTCCCGGGCAAGAGGAATTGTGGTTGTGAGCTTCTCGAACTGTTCCACTAGGCTTGGCACGCCTTTGAAAGTGTACTCACTCTTCATGGTAGTGGTAGCCCTGTGTATCTTGGGTAGGTCCAAACATTCTACGGACCGGGTTAGCTTTGGCTCCCGAACTTGTTAAGGCTATCTCAGTAGCTTCGCCCACCCTTCGTAAAGAGTGGGCTCGTGATGTTACCCATTGTGTGGGACCCTTTTCAAAGTAGTCACCAAATTAGGACCGAAAGAGAGAGATTTAGGGTCGTCGACCGGATCCTTCCCGTGATAGCTTCAAATCTTTTTCCTTTTGCGGTGTCCACCGAGGAGGCCTCATATCCTGTGTTGTGGCGAGTTTTCTATCCTTTCACCTCGATGAGTTTGTGAGTTCCTTGTTGGTGTTTCCCTAGACCGAGGCCAGGTAGATAGCTCATCTTTCTCATCATTTTCAAGACCGGAGGGATTTTATCCCGGGTGATTGTCAGATCTATGTTGCACACTTGGGCTTTGGGAGGCTCGACCGTGAAGCCCGTTAGCATGAGACCTTCCTCATCATGTTTGATTTCCAGAATAGGTATTCCACCCGTATCCGTGCCCTCCAAGGTGACTAAATCCCCATAAATGGTCGTCAGGTCCCCATTCGAGATGAATTTCACACACTAGTGGAGGCTTGAGGCGACCCCCTTGACCTGGTGCAGCCAAGGTCTTCCCAATAAGGCATTAAAAGTGATCGGGATGTCAATAACCTGGAATTCCACAGGTATCAATTTCTGGCCAAACTAGAGGTCCAAAGTAGCAACTCCAAGGACTGCTCGAGATGTCGAGTCGTAAGCTTTGAATGTGAGGGAGGAAGGTTTTAAGTCCGTGGACTTGATGTCAAGCAGGCTCATGATCTTTGCCGGAAGAATGTTCATTCCGGACCCATTATCAACCAGGACCCGAGGGAGGCGTCGTTCATCCAATTGGACTGTGATGAAGAGAGGCTCGTTATGATCAGCCCCAAATTGAGGGAGGTCGAGATCTGTGAAAGTGATTATGTTCTCGTAGTGGATGTTTTCGGTATCATGCCGGTTTCCAGGTCTTCTTTGAGAGCTGACATACATTCGGGGAAGGTGACCTCTTCTTGGGTAACCTTGACAAGGAGTGTTACTTTGTTTTGTGGCGGATTTGATCTGACCATGGCTATTTTCTCATTTGGGCGGATGGGAGTTAGTTTCCCTCTCTTTATCAGATCTTCGACTATCAGCCTGGATCGGATGCCTGAAAACCCTTTCCCCAAAGCATGGTAGGTCAATTTCTAAGACATCCACGTGCTCGACCCACGGTGAAACTTCATGGCCTTCATATCCCTATCATATTCGTCTTCCGAAGTGTCTTTCGGTCTTATGGCTATCGCCCTCCATTTCATCATACATCCTCTTTCTTTCACCCTTGCAAGTAGGGCGCCCACAAGTAAAGGATAGGCAACGTTCCCCCTCGTAGTTCGATGTAGCGGCTCGATAGATCCGGGTCCAAATAAGGAGCACCACGGGTCCATTGTCGGCACTGGAGCAATTAGGAAGGCGTCATGTGGATCCATAGGTATGAAAGCCACCGGGGAGACGTTCGATCAATAACCCTTCGGTGATTGCACTCGCCGTGCTCAAGCGGCCGGTTGCGACCCTCACTGGTTGTTATGCCATCCGTTCTCGGGAAAGAAGAAAAAGATCCGATGACGTTCACGAATTCCTCATCTTCTGGTCGTTGAAACCCTCCATTCTCGACCAGTGCTTCAATGAACCCTCTCCATTCACCGGTTAGGTTCTTATAAGGAACATTGTGTTCTAGGATTTCGGATATGTACGGATCTGGGCGCGGGCTTTGTGGTCCCTCATCCTCTGAAGTATCCGGACACTGACCACAGGTGCATCTTACGAGGTGCAGCTCTTGGGGGCCCATCCCTACTGGCATTTGACTTGCATTTTCCGGTGGTCCTTCATCGTCGCTTGCTGACAACCAACCATTATGTCTGGCTCTCATGGGCTCATTTCCGGCATGATTGTTCCAGATTGTTTCCGGATCTGGGGTCTCAGTTGACTCTTCGCTCTCGTTATCATCATCGTCGTTGCTGTTATCGGAATCATCTTCCCATACTACCGGGATTTCGGCTGAGAGGGAACGCCGATCAAACCCATTAGGGGAATATGGGTGCGTGCAACCGCAGAAATTGTCATATGCTCCCATTCCCGGGAGTGGTAATTGCGACTCGCCTTCTCCTCCCAAAAACCGCGGGGAAGAGTGAGAGGGGGTGGCACGTATTTGACTCCCGGCAGGATATAGAAGGAATCCTCCTCTTCTGATTCTTCGCTGTTCTCGGGATCGTATTTAGCCTCTCCCAAAGCCAACTTGCAGAAGTGTACTAGCTCCAGGTGCTCCTCGGCCTCTTTGCTGATAAGCCCCAGTACGGGCGCTCGCCGGAAGCTTTCTTGCTCGATTCTTCTTGATTGTTCTAACCATCTTGTGTAAATGGTCCTCTCATGCTTTGACCGGAACAGCCCCAGTTCCTCAGTATCAGCTATCCCTTCCTCTGAGAAGTAGCGAGTTTCATATTCTTGCAGGAAATCTCTGACGTGAGACCAAGATGGGTTGATTCGTTCAATATCCTCAAGGCCGAGGGGAATCCGACCGTGGATCCTCGACAAGGTTGGCCATGGGTATTTGGGGACCTTCATCGGCATCTTCCTGGGCATGCGAAGGTTCTCCGCACTCAATCATATTCACCGATTATGGTTCCTCGCGTAGAATTTTTTGATCGTATTAGGCCCTTCGGGGCCTTCCAACTTTCCTTGCTCTATCAATCCTTGGATCGCCTTTTTCAGAGTGAAGCAATTGTCAGTCAGATGTCCGTGAGCTTGATGAAAAGCACAATATTTTGAGGTATCCACGGGAGCATTCGGATTTCTGGGTTGGAAATTCTCCAAAGGCCGCAGCAAGCCTTCTTTCACCAGTCCCCTAAAGATGTCGTTCAGAGGCATTCCAAAGTTTTCGAGGTTCATGACCCGTGGTCTAGGCTCGGCTGGTTTTCTGGGAGCAAAAGGAGTTGTGTTATTACATTCCTGTTCCGCGTAGTTAATCGCCTCTTTGCCTTTAGCGGGAGCAGGGGCGGTGTTTGAAGGAGGAGCCCGATATCTGTAAGCAGGCGCAGCAGCCGGTTGCTAATTGTAAGCCTTTTCAAACTTAGCTGCGGAGTTAACCATGGCCCGTAAGTCTGAGTACGGGAAGTGACTGAGGGAGGCTCTCAGGTGCGGTTTCAGGCATGACTGAAAGATGTCCAGTTGCTCCTCTTCGGAAGGAGGGATTTCCATCTCACTGAGTTTCAGATTCTACCGCTTGTAGAAATCCCCAACATTCTCGTCGGGACGCTGCACTGTTGTTTGTAGGTCAACTCTATTTGTTTCCCACTCCAAGTTGGCCTTGTACTTTTCTATGAAGGCATTAGTAATCTGGTCCCATGTAGCCCTGGCCTCGGGCTTTAAGCGGAAGAACCATTTTAAGGCACTGGATTTCAAAGATAGACTGAAATAGTCAGCCAATTGCTGATTGGTGCATCCTTTGGCCTTCATTGCCAAGGTATACGTATCCAGATGAGTTTTCGGGCATGCAGTCCCATCAAATAGATCCAAGTTAGGCATCACGAATTTGTGGGGCAGAGGAACAATGGAGTCCGGGTCTGTAGGCCGGAAGGCAGATTTCTTAGCGGTCAATTCGGCAATCTGTGCTTTCATTTCCTTGTGTTGCTCCATGAACCAGGCCAGGTTAAGGTCTTGTGGTGGAACCATGGCGTTCAAACTAGTGGCTGAGCTAGAGAGAGGAGCTACCACTGGCAGCAGACTGGTGGAGGGAACGGCCGATCCGGGGACGTAGGTGAAAACCCGTCCCGGGCCAAATTACCCTGGGAGCATGAGTAGGAGCTCGGGCAAAGGGATAGAAACTTGTGGCTCGCCGTTGATTTTCAACCGGCAAAGTAGGCGGGGCGATCCCCCGATGTAGCCTGGATATCTTGGATTTCTAGAGTGGGGCCCATAAGTAGGCTTAGGTGCGGGCCGCCGTCCCCGACTATTGAATTGCATGGCCGGGCCGAGGCGATGGTGTATAACCCGGGGTACCGCGGTCCCGGTTATTCTCGATGAAACCGGGATGGAGGTTTGCAACCCATCGAACCCTAAGTGAGAAATGGGTTTGTGAAAGCCGCGGGAGGAGCACTCGAGCTAACATCATTCTCGGTGAGGGCTCTGACGGCCGCTGAGGCATGCCGAACCGTTGTTGTGGCCCTTTGAACCGCTGCCGCGCGAAGGCCCGGATTGATCGGTTCCAAACCGAGGCGGGATCCCAATTAGCCGCGGCATTCCGAGATAACCCCAACCATGAGAAGACATTCCGCATCGGCTTTGCCCCAACCGAGGAACCGTGAACCGATTTGTACCGCTTCGGCCGCGTGGATCCAGGGTCTCGAAGCCGGGGGCCGGGCCGACCCGAAGACCGTGGAGCATGGGTTCTCGTAGTGGTACCACAGGAGGTGGGTGGTGGCATCCTGGAGTAATCGTGGCGACCGAGATGTGGATTGGCATTCTCGTCTTCTTCCACGGTGAAGGTGCCATCGGGATTGAGGCCGGCGGCCAAACCGTGGCTCTTAATACCCTCCATAAGGCTATTCACCGTGCTTCCCGTCGTAATCTCATCCGTTCGCTAACCGATTCCACCGATGTTCTCGTCCGAGGGGTCCCGGAGGCGGAGTGACGTTATCCCCATCATTACCGGGCCGATGCACATTCTCAAACCCGAGTCGGAACAAACGGCGAAGCCGACGATGCGCTTGACTCTTCCCAACTAATCAAACGGTGACCCGGTGTCCGGAACCAACCTTTGTGAGGAGCCGCGGGGAAAAGGTACGAGGGTTCGATGTCCTGGGAATTGAAGGAGGGTAAGTGTTTGGGGCTTTGGGGCTCATGCAACATGCGCTTATTTGTTCACGTTTACTTAAAACATGTTTTATTAACCTAATCGGTTCGAAAAGATTGCTCTTCTTTTTCGCAAACTACTCGGGATCCCGGATCGCCGGGCCCCGTCACTACGTCTATAAGCCCCTCATATTCCACCCGTATTTCGACCTCCTGTGGTGGACTGTCCCGGGCGAGGGTCCTATAGGGCAAGCGGGTCCCACCGACCAAAAGAAAAACGATCCTAAAAGTCGGCGGTAATCGAGTCTTAACGAGCATTCGATGTAAATTACGGACAAAGCCGACGTCCAAAGTCAAGATCATGTCCGAGGGCTCGACAAAAGTCGGCATGATTTGACCGATAAATGTCCACGATTGATCTTGACTTGTCGTCAATTAGGCCGTAATTAGGCATGGAATAATCATTAATCCTTGATGACTCGTGTCATGCCGGGAGTCGTTGTATAATTTGTGCCGCCGAGCCGAAGTCAAGGCGCCGGTCAATATCTTGGTCAAAGTCTGCGGCGAAAAACCGGCATGACTTCGACTGATTAGGGTCCCCGAAAGATATTGAGTCCGTGTGCCGACAAAGGCTTGAAAGGAAAGGTCTATACACGCATCCGGGCAATGACATGCACCAAACTAAAAACCAACCGGGTCTCGGACAAAGTGTGTCACGGACAAGTGCATGGTCGACACGAGGCTCCATGGGATGTTTGGGTAGTCCTGTGCTTGCACCGAGAGGCGTAATAAGACCAAACGGGCCGCGACAAGGATTTCCCCGGGTTAGGGACGTAGTGTGCAGTGTACGGTCACATGCGCGTAGTGTGCAAGCAGTCTATCTTCTTTTTCTGAGTAAAATAGAATTTTTTTTATGTGTCTTAAAAAGAATGATGCATGATTTTTTTTTGAAAATTTTCTTTTTTGAAAAATCTTTTTTTTTTTTTGAATTTTTTTTTTGAAATTTAATGAACACATAAGCACAAAAATTCCAACAGTTAGGGACATGATTCCGACAGTCAAAATTTTGACTTTTTCCGAGGCGGCCAAAACAACACGAAAATGTGCAAAAATCAACACACACAACAAATGATTTTTAATGCCGGGACGGAAGCTTGACCCTCAAAAGTTTTTTTTTTTTTGAAAACAATGATACCGGTACGTGGGATTGTTAAACCACAATTTATCCCCGACTCGTGTTAGGAGGCGATAACGGGAAGTTTAATGGTTTCCACCAATATACCAAATATCAATTTTTTTAGAAAAAGCTTATTTGTCCCCAGCGGAGTCGCCACTGTGATGATGTGCCACCAAAATTTTTCCGAAAGGTTTTACTTTGAAATTTTCGTTTCTTTGAAAAACCAATCGAAAAGACCGGAGTCGCCACGCCATTTTTATTTTAAGGGCCAAAACTTTGAAAAATGTCTGAGATTAGAGATTTGGGTTCGGAGGTCACGTTACATGCCGGGAAGGACGTTAGTGTGCACCCGAAATGCCTCGTAAAACGAGTCTTCCAAGCTAAAAACCATTTGTTCGTGTGTGTGTGTGTGTGTTACTTTGGCCAAAATAAGTTGAAAATGAGGAAAGTAAAAATTGGGAATTATTTATTAGACTTAGGACAGATCCCATGATTTTTGGTGTGATTTTTGGGTTGAGTTTTGGTACTCAAAAGATTTTTGGAAGTTGAAAACCACTTCTGCCAGAATGGAAAAGGCAGTGGACACTTGATTTTGAAATGGATTTAAGGGCTTTAAAACTTCATAATCTGAGAAAACTCAGAGAATGAAAGTTGTTCCAGACACCTCAAATAAGATTTATGTGAAAGAATTTTCCATTTTGGAGAAGATTTGAGGACCCAAAACCTTCTGGAAATCTCAGATATGAGATCTGGACTCCCAGAGACTGGTGATCTGACCTTCAAAAGAAAATTTGAAAAATGGAGTTTTACTCATGCAAAAAATAAAGTAAAAATATGTCTGGAAATCTCTGGATGTTGGATACAAAAAGTGTTTTGTATTCAACACCAAATTCCAAGTTTATCTGTGTCCAAAAAATTAGACCATGGACTGAGGTCTTAGAAAATTGCTACTGGACAGCAACTTCTCAAGAAGGAAAACATGATTTTAAAGGGGGGTTTGGCATCCATGCTTGTCCCCATTTCCCTAGGTTTTGATTAGTGATCACTTGACATTTTAGTGGTGAATCAACTATATCAAACCATCCTTGGGGTACATTAGGACTAAGCACTTCATTTGCTTGGGAAGGGGAATTTTATCCTTTGAAAATGAGATTTGATGTATGAAAATGATTTTTTAGGATTTTGAAAATGTGTTTTCTTTGCAAGTAAGTAAGAACACTTTGAAAATAATGTTGATCCTTGTAGAAGATCATCCATGGAGATGAACTTCCATGGTGATCTTCTTGGATCTAAGACAAGAAGATGAATAAACTACATTTTGTAGCTTGAAAATGCATGCATAGATGAAAGATTTAGGGTAAGAAGAGGGAGGTTATACCTATCTTCTTTTGAGTTTGTGTTTTAGGCTTGAATGTAAGAGTGTTTGAGGCTTGAATATGAGAGTGTTTGAGTGAGTGTGATCTTGGGTGAATAGTTGAGAAAAAGGTGACAATTCTAGAGAATTCTCACTGTTTTCTCTCTATTTTCGCCAAGGTGCAGTTGCAAATTGTGTTTCTTTTCCCCTATTTCTGAGACTGAAGGCCTCAATTTATAGCCCTCTGAAAAATACAAAACCATCCGCGCGGACATGATCTGCAGCGTGCACTGTTCATTAATTACAGCTTCAGGCTTTGGACACAAGGAATAAAATTCAAATTAAGCAACAGAAAATGTCCCAGCCATTTCTATTTCGGCTTTTTGACCATTTCTTTTGCTTTTTTGATTCTTTCTTTGGTTTATCTTTTTTTGGCAATCCCTAATCTACCCTTACTTGGTTAGAAATGTTAGGAATGTTAGGAATTGTTAGGAATGTTATAACTTTCGTTAATTTTCTAACGAAAATACTAACAAGCTCAAATTGGAGCACTTACAAGATGGCATAGGGTAGAGCTCATTAGAACGAAATCGACCTTGGATCGGACTTGTTATGAGACTAAAGCTGACTAAGAGTCGAGCTAATTTGTACGAAGCCGACATTGAGTCGGACTTGTTAAAAGAATAAAGCTGATTAAGAATCGAGCTAATTAAAACAAAGTCGACATTGAGTCGGACTTGTTAAAAGAATAAAGCTGATTAAGAATCGAGCTCATAAGAACGAAGTCGACGTTGAGTCGGACTTGTTAAAAGAACAAAGCTGATTAAGAATCGAGCTAATTAAAACAAAGTCGACATTGAGTCGGACTTGTTAAAAGAATAAAGCTGATTAAGAATCGAGCTCATAAGAACGAAGTCGACGTTGAGTCGGACTTGTTAAAAGAACAAAGCTGATTAAGAATCGAGCTCGTTCGAACTAAGCTGACTGGGAGTCGAGCTAGTTTAAAACTGGTGTTGCACAACATTGGTCGAATAAAACAGCATTCTTATTGAAGTACGAACACGCTTACATTAATCTGAAAACTAGAACTAAAACAAGCTTGAACTTGGAAGCTGAAAACTAGAAGTAGTATTTGATGAGGTGAGTGGCGTGCCAAGGATGCTTCAACTCTTCTCCCCCAGGATGAGCTATCATGTAAGTTCCTTCCTTGACGACTCGAGTAACCACATAGGGACCTTCCCAGTTAGGAGATAGCTTATTCTGTTGGGTTCTCCTTCCTGTTGCCTCGATCTTCCTTAGTACGTAGTCACCCACTTGGAACGAACTTGCTTTCACTTTCTTGTCGTGGTAACTCTTGGTTCTTTGCTTGTAGTTGGCCATTCGCAGGTAAGCAGTATCTCGTTTCTCGTCGACTAAATCAAGGTCGATCAATCTATTGATGTTGTTCTGCTCCTGGTCGAAGAATGTTACTCTAGCAAGAGAGGAAATCGAGCTCGGCGGGTGCCATGGCCTCCGATTCATATGTGAGAGCGAATGGGGTTTCCCCGTAGCCCCCGAGTGGCCGTGCGAGCCGCCCAAAGAGCAAGGGGAGTTCGTCCAACCGCTTGTTGCGTCGACCTACGGGCCTCGTCTTGAGTGCATGTAATCCGCTTATTCGCCGCTGCTTCAGCTTGCCCATTTCCTTGAGGATAGGCGACAGAAGATTGCCAATGCTTGATCCCTACCCGATTCATCTCTGCTTCGAAGGCTCTGGAGAACTGCAGTCCGTTGTCTGATACTATGGCTCGAGGAAAACCAAACCGACACCAAATGAAATCGTGAATGAAGTTGATAGCATTCTCCTCTGTGATGCGAGCTAATGGTTTGGCCTCAACCCATTTAGTGAAGTAATCTATGGCAACGATCACATACTTGCAATTTCCCCGGGCGGGTGGGAAGGGTCCAATCAAGTCGACACCCCACATGTCAAATGGCCAAGTTGCAATCACTGGAGTCTGCTCGGTGGTAGGCATATGAGGTAAGTTGGCAAACCTTTGGCATTGATCACATTGTTGAACAAATCTATGAGTATCAGCTCTCATGTGCGGCCAGTAGTACCCCAAAGTGATTAACTTGTCAGCAAGAGTCCTGGCCCCCGGGTGTCCGCCACAAATCCCACTGTGTACTTCATGTATCAATAGGGTGACCTCTTGAGGGTGGATGCACTTTAGCAATGGTCGAGTGTAGGATCTTCTGAACAGATTGCCTCCTTGAATGACGTATCTTGGAGCTTTCTTTTTGATAGCTCGAGCTTTCTTCTCGTCATCAGGCAGCTCGCCACTTTCTAAGTACGCCTTCATTTCTTCGATCCAACACTTCTCATAACGAGGGATCTTCTACACACTGAATTTTTACTCTCTCATAAGCTGGATTTTCGAGGAAAGAGATGGGCTCATCATGTGGCTCATCTGAAGTGGCTAATTTCGAGAGGAGGTCGGCTAGCTCGTTGTCTTCCCTTCCAATCCTCTGAATCTCCCAGAATTCCAAATCCTTTATTAGTTCCTTCACCAGGTCGCAGTATTTGATCAGAGTGGAACTAAGCACCTCGTACTCGCCTCTGACCTGGTTGACTATCAGTTGGGAATCACAATAAGCCATGATTTTCGTTGCTCCAAAACATTTGGCGTACTCTATGGCTGCTATCAAGGCTTCGTATTCAGCCTGGTTGTTGGAAGCATCAAACTTGAACCTTAGTGACTCCTCGTACACTGTCCCTGCATTCTCGGTTCAATTAGCACTATCCCAGCTCCACTGCTATTCTTGGTCGCTGACCCATCTGAGTAGACCTTCCAACAATCGTCTGGGTAGGTGGCGACTGGGACTCGGCTCTTTCCCTTTAGTTTTCTCTTTTGGAGCTCGCCGTTCGCCGTCTTCCTTGCGAACGTAAGCTCGACCAAGAAATCTCGCTAGAGCTTGAGCCTTCGCCGCTTTTCGAGGTCTATACTCAATGTCAAATTCAAGCAAGGGCAATTGACCACCGAGCAGCCGACCCGAACTCTCCTGGCTTGTGTAATATTTTTCTCAAGGGTGCATTAGTCAAGACTACGATAGGGTGAGCCAAGAAATAAGCTTGCAGCCTTCCTCAAGCTACGACTAGAGCATGTGGCGACCTTCTCAAAGATTGTAATACCGCTCTCCACATATGATAAGGCTTTCACGATGTAGTATACCGGCTTTTGAAGCCCTTCCTCTTCTCTAATCAAGACCGCCGCCACCGACTTGTATCCCACGTATAGATACACAAACAATGTTTCGCCAAAGGGTCGGGCTACTCAGGAGAGGTGGAGTAGCGAGGTAATCCTTCAGATGTTGGAACGACGAATGACATTCGGTCGTCCATTCAAAATTTTTCGTCCCCCTCAACGCTTTGAAGAAGGGGAGAGACCTCTCTGCTGATTTAGATATGAAGCGGCCAAGAGCTGCCACCCTGCCGTTAAGTCGCTGCATCTCCTTTATACTGGTCGGCTCTTTCATGTCGACTAGAGCCTTGATCTTCTCCGGGTTAGCCTCTATACCTCGCTGAGATACCATAAATCCAAGGAACTTTCCAGCAGCTACACCAAAGACACATTTCCTAGGGTTGAGCTTCATGTCATTTGCTCTCAAATTGGCGAACGTTTCCTTTAGGTCGACCACGTGACGTCCAGTCTTTGTTTTGATGACCATATCGTCGACGTAGGCCTCCATGTTTCGGCAAATTTGAGAGGCAAAGACTTTGTTCACCATTCTTTGATAAGTCGCCCATGCATTCTTCAATCCAAAGGGCATCATATTATAGCAGTAGATGCCTCCAGCTGCTTGGAAAGCTGTTTTCACAATGTCATCCTCGTGCATCTTAATCTGGTGATAACCTGAGTAAGCGTCGAGGAAACTGAGGGTGGAGTGACCGGCAATAGAATCAACTAGTTTGTCGATTCTAGGAAGAGGATAGTTATCCTTCGGGCAGGCAAGATTTAGAGTGGTGAAGTCGACACACATCCGCCATTTGCCATTTGATTTCTTCACCATGACCACATTGGCCAACCACGTTGTGTGAGTGGCCTCCTTGATTATCCCTGCACTTAAAAGTTTTTGTACCTCAGTTTTTATGGCTTCCTCCTTATCACGAGCAAAACTTCTCAATTTTTGGGGCCTAGGCTTTATGGTCGGGTTGACTTCAAGTCGATGAACGGCGACCTCTTCCTTGATTCCCCTCATGTCTTCTACTCTCCATGCGAAGACGTCATTACTCTCCTTGAGTAGCTCAATGATTTCTGCTCGCTCCTCGACAGATAGCTGCTTTCCAATTTGAATTTTTTGGTCGGGGTAGGAAGGGTTAGTGATTACTGACTCTAGCTCATCCACAGCCTCTAACTCTGGACCATCTCTGAACTGCAGGGTTTCAATGATGATTTCTCTGACCCTTTGTCACTCCTCGGTCCCCAGGTGTGGAGCTTCTTCTGCTATCATATCATCCAGCTTGTCTGCAACCTCGCTGGTGGTGGTGGTGGCCCCCGAGTTATAGTCGATTTGGAGGCATAGGTTGCCTATGAGGACTTGGTCGACCATAACTACATCTGGATCGACCTCTGTGGTTTCAGAGTGACGTGTCGACTCAATCATGACCTCGTCATTTGAGCGATAGGTCGACTCCTCCACATTGGTGATTGTTGACAATCGAGTAGTTTTGGTGACTGACTGGGACAGCTTTAAATAACCATCTGTCGTCTCAATCTCTAGCTCTCTTTTCTTTCTTTCTCTGAGAACATGATCCAGGTAGGCTCGAGCTGTGCCTTGTACGCAACCTACTCCAGCAGGTGTGGGGAATTTGACTCGCTGATGAGGGATCGATGCCACCATCCCAAGAGCGACCTGACCAGGAATACCAAGTATAGCGGCATAGTCACTGTTTACATCAATCACAATAAACTGTACCTTCGATACGACCCTGAAGGGGTACTGGCCTAGGTCGACGTCGAGCTCAATCTGGCCTTTGGCATCAACTTGATGGTTGGTGAAGCCCTCCAACCTGCCGTCATATCTTTCAAGCTGCTCGTCATTAAGTCCCATCTCTTTGAAAGTCTTGTAGAACAAAATATCCTTACAGGCCCCCATGTCGACTAGGAGTCTGCTCGTCGTGCATCCGTCTATGAGACCTGGGATGACGAGAACTTGCTCCTTAGCCGCCAGATTAGTTGCCAACTCGTGGGGGTAGAAGCTGATCACATCATCTCTGACATCTCTCCTTGGAGGCACATGTGGGGCCTTACTGAGTTGAAAAATTTTGTGCTTGATGGTTGTATTGCTTGCTTGTTCTGTAATGACCCCCAGGTTCAATCTAGGTTGCCTCGGTCCTTGCTGTCCACCTGCAGGCTGCTCGCCTCCACCAGTTTGAGGCCTCTTCACGTATGCGTCGAGTCTTCCCTGTTTGACCATTCTTTGGATTATGCGCTTCAAGCCTAAACAATCCTCCGTGAGATGACCTGTGTCCTTGTGGTAATCACAGTATTTGCCGTTGTCCCTTCCGAACTTGTTGCCCGGGTTCACTGGGCAAAGCGGGGCCGCCGACCGCATTCATGATTTCTGTTCGACTCACCGTAAGGGGAGTGAAAGCCTCAGGCACCTTCTCTGTCGCCCTAGTCCTGTTCTTTCCATTTTTATTGTTTCCTCCATTCTTGTTGGAGTCCTTTTTATCATCGGCGACCTCAGTCTTGTGGCTCTTACCATTCTTCTTCTCTTTCCTTTCCTCAGCTAGCGCGACATTATACACCTTTTCGAACAACTCCCCGTCTCGGTTGTGATCGTACGAACCGTGAGCTCATAATCCATGTCTTCCGAGGAAATACCACTTCGGAAGCAATTGATCACCTCTCTGTCAGTGAGATCCTCTTCAATCTTGTCAACCATTTCTTTAAACTTGGTGAAGTAGCTCATGGAGCTCTCATTTTTCGCTTGTACCAAGTTGTTCAGGTCGGTGACAGTCACTTTCCGAGCTCCGGCCGTCGAGAAGCGATCTAAGAATTTTGTTCTTAAACATGTCCAGGTGGTTATGCTACCAGCTGCCAAACCATTGAACCACGTCAAAGCTGCTCCTGTGAGGGTACTTATGAGGGCTTTGCACATATTGTCGTCTTCATTGGCGACAAAGCACATCGTGGCTTCCAGGTGCGCTATGTGACTCTTGGCATTGGTTGCCCCTGAGTACTTTTCCAGTAGGGGCAATCTGAAACTAGGAGGAGGTCGACTGTCTCTCATCTCCTTGGATAGAGGTCGAAGAGCAAAGTCAACTCGTTCAACCTTTCCAGTATCCTTTTTCTTCTCCTCTTCCTATTGCTCAAACTTCTTTTTCATCAACAACCATTCCCTAGCGTCGGGTCTTTCATCTCCTGCAGGGGGAACGGCATTCGACCTTTGTCCTTCGCTTCTGGGGGGAGTTAGCTGCCTACTCCTCCTGTCTCGATGAGAATGAGCCCTTTCTGATCGAACTGGAGACCTATGCCTGTCATTCCTTTGGGGCGACCTGCGCCTCTCATCCCTCGATGGCGACCTGCGCCTATTATCTCCAAGTGGCGACCTGCGCCTTTCTTCTCTTATGGGCGACCTGCGCCCATTCCTGTCTCTATGAGACCCCGATCTTTGCGTCCGTGCTGGGGAAATGCGTCTCGCTTCGCTGGGCGCTAAGTGTGTCCTCAACTGGATTGAGCCTCCGCTCCCTATTCCCGCGAGGCTAGCCCTTAAGTCATTACTCGGCACATGGATAGGTGATTGAGGTCGGACTACCATCCTTTGCTCAGCATTTTGACCCACACCCTCATTGGGCCTAGCACTCCCGGCCTGCTGCCTGTTAGAGGTTTGAGAGGGAGCCACCCTCTCTGATCTTATGTCCGCTTTCTCAGCCTCCTCTATTGCCAATAGCTCGGCCAGAATCTGAGCTCGCTCCAATAACATTTCCTTCCTGCTCAATGGGTTGGATGAGGGACCTGCCCTATTTCCAACATTCACCTCGAGCAACTGACGCTAGGGGAGGTGGAGCTCCTTGTCCCTCCATGTGTCTCTTTCCCCTTCTTGAATCAGGCAATCCCCCGCCATCAGCAACACTGGTAGAGCGTGTTTCCCTACCATGAGGACGATTTGGTGGGGGAGGAGGCAGATTTACGTTTTCAGTATTGGTATTGAGATCCAAGTTAGTGTTGGCATTCACTTCATTACGTTCATCAGAAGCTTCTGTCACATGCCCATCTGAGGTTACCATTGTTGTAGGTTGATGAGATCTTCGAGGTCAAGCGAAAGCACAGTTCCCGGCAATGGAACCAAACTGATGCTGCAGGAATTGTGCTTATCAAGCAATCCTCCACGTGGCAGACCAATCACCTCGGCTCGACCCGAAATCGTAACCCACGACTAGCCTGGATGTGTCTCCGGCGAAGACCCTGGCAGAGTAAGATAACGGTCAGATATAGCTCAAAATGTATTGAATAATGAATTCAGATAACAAAATGGCAGTTACCTTTCACCGTTGGTAGTGATGATGTATTTATAGGGGATGACCGTTGTATTTTTGGTGGAGCTACATGAGCTCCGAGATTTTAGGGACAGTTACAAGTAATGTGAACGTGCCCTATAACGGCTCCTGATTCGTAGGGAACCGGTTATGGAAAGGTTTGACTTCACGTACATTCGTCTGCTAGGTCGACGCTTGTGGATTAGGTCGAGGTCGCTATTTAGGGACTGGTCGACCTGACTGACGGGTAGAGCATGGATCGTACCCGTATTAGGATTCGGATCTTCAGGTCGGACTAAGTTAAGTCGGGACCTAATAGGTCGGACAATGAACCTAGTCGACTGATACATGAGATGGGCCTTGGGCCATGTACTGATTGGGCCTTACCCACAAGCTATGCTGAGGTGATAGTTATCCTGAAGATTGGGCCTTACTAGCCTGAACCAACTCGCTACTTTTGGTATGTTCAATACTATATACATATAGAAATTAATAGGCATTAGTCAAAACAATGTCAAAAGCTAGTTTATCTTTTTATTAAAATTTAATGTCATAATTTCTGATAAAGATGACATATAATGTGAACATAATGAGTAATCTTAATTAGTCAATAATATCAAACA
This sequence comes from Adenophora triphylla var. japonica, assembly GCA_022495995.1. NCBI lineage: Eukaryota > Viridiplantae > Streptophyta > Magnoliopsida > Asterales > Campanulaceae > Adenophora > Adenophora triphylla. Next base: position 491,303 of record JAFEMH010001199.1, on the reverse strand, counting down.
TTTTTTCATTAACTTTTATTAAACAACAAATTTTCTAAATTAGGAAGCATTTTTGGCAGGAAAGTTTCTTAATTCCTTATTTAGTGACTATCTTGTTTTTATATATACTCCCTCCGTCCACTTACATACTTCACACTTTCTATTTTGAGCGTCCAAATACATACTCACACTTTATTTTTTTTTTACCTAAAATGGAAAGTTTTTATCACTATTCCCTCCACTCATTCTCTCTCCTACATTATTTTAATACTCACAACACCATTATAATTTCAGAAAATTTTGGGAGAAACTAGTTTTCCCAAATATTATAAAAAGTCTTGTTTTTTATTTAAAAAAAATTGTACGTGCCTTTGTTTCGATTTTTAAAATAAGACTTTTTATAATGTTAGGGAGAAACTAATTTCCCCCAAAACCTACTCTTATAATTTACTATTCCCTCCACTCATTCTCTCTCCTATTTTACTTTTACACTCACAACATTTATATCATTATTTTTTTCCTTAATCCACGCGTGAACAGTAACTTTGAACTATGTAAGTGGACGGAGGGAGTATATAGATTGGATTAGTTTGAAAAAGAAATTATACTTAAGAGATCAAATGCAATATTTTTGAAATAAAGGGGAAGGTGAGTAAAATAAAAATAATGTCAATACTAATAACCCAATCTCCATTTTAATATAATATAGATATGGTTTTTAGTTTTTTTTTTTTTTGAAGTCATATTTTTTTCTACTTAAAAAAAAATCATATTTATATCGTGCTCTTTTATTTTGTTATCTTACCAAAATAAACACTATCACTTAAAAAAAAACATTTTTGATTCAATTTTATCTAGGATTTTTTTCAAAATTTGTAATATTAATTCATTAACATTAGCGTCAATTTATGAAAAAATTATTATTTTTATCTTCGTCTATAATTTTTACATCTCTCTCTCACACCAAAATTCAACATTAGTGCAAAGGTTTAGGCTTTCTTGATTTTGATTATAAACTAAATCAGTTAAAATATCAATTGCTCCCAACTTCGTGGCAAGTTCCTAGTTTCCTTCTTTGTTTATAGAAAATGTCATATTCATTAATTAAGAACTAACACAATGATTTCCTCTTCATTTCTCGGAAGTTACCGGTGAAACAAAGTCTCATATCCTTCATCCTCTTATCTAAACAAAACATCCCCCTTTCTTTTCATCTCTCTCTCTCTCTCCACCTTACTTCTGAATATTTCTCATTCTTGATTGCTTCCCTTCTTCCTTCTAATCTTCTTATAATGGCGGATATGTTTGTCTCTCCGTTAGTGTCGATGCTGATAGAGAACTTGGCCTCTTCTGCTTTGTCCTTCATTCCCTCTGGCGATATTCATACCAAGCTCAAGAAATGGACTGATATGCTGCTGACGATTGAGGTGGTGCTGGAGGACGCGGAAGACAGGCAGTCAAATGACAAGCGTATTCAACTGTGGCTGAAAGAAGTTCAGAAGCTGGCTTTTGAAATCGAGGACGTCGTAGATGATTTGCTCACTGAAGCTGGGCGTCGCCAGATGATAGCAACACCTGAATCAAGCCGTAGTAAGCTGCGTAAGATTTTCTCTATATTCAGTCCTAAAGCTATTAGCTTCGCTTATGATTTGGATCGGAAGATTGGTGAGATCTCTGATAGTTTGAAAGAACTTGAAGAACGAATGAATATTATGAAGCTGCTAAAGTACGATGGTGGAAAATCTGAAAAGCCAGGAGATCAGAAGCTTCCGTCAACGTCCTTGCCGGACCGTGTTTATGGCAGAGATGAAGAAAGCAGTGCAATCCTCAAATCGTTGCTCGAGAACAAAGCAAGTGATCACGATGGCCAAGTTCGCGTCATCTCCATAGTGGGAATGGGTGGTATAGGTAAATCAACTCTTGCTCAGTCTCTCTACAATAATGAGGGAGTGAAAGACTCCTTTCATAATAGTGCCTGGGTAGATGTTCCAGAAGATTTTGATGTTCTCAACATAAGCAAGATAATTTATGTGAAGGTGTATAATGAGGGAGTGAAAGATGATATGGACTTGGATATGGTTCAAGTGAAGTTAAGGGAGAAGCTTTCCAATAAAAAGTTTCTTCTTGTTTTAGATGATGTATGGAATCAAGACTATGAAAAATGGCACAGTCTACGTGCTCCTTTTTATGGTGGTGCCCCCGGCAGCACGATCATAGTCACTACTCGCAGTCGCGATGTTGCAAAAACCATGGGTTCTAAGGAAGTGTATGAGTTGGAGGTGCTATCCGATGAGGATTGTCTCTCTATGTTAGCTCAACATGCCTTTGAGAAACAAAATTTTGATGGTCATCCAGAATTTAAAGAAGTTGGAGAGGTGATAGCAAAGAGATGCAAAGGCTTGCCTTTGGCAGCAAAGTCACTGGGAGGCCTCCTCCGCACTAAAGGAAGCGTAAAGCAGTGGGTAAAAGTTTCAAGAAGCAAGATATGGGAGCTACAAAGCAATAAAATTATCCCTGCTCTAAGGTTAAGCTATCATCATCTTCCTCCGCATTTGAAGCCTTTGTTTGTATACTGCTCATTGTTTCCAAAGGGATACGAGTTCAAAAAGCAGGAGCTAATTATGTTATGGATGTCGCAAGGTTTCTTGAAGCAGTCATCAGGAGAGCAGGAGCAGATGGAAGAGTTGGGTTCTGAGTATTTTGATGAGCTGCTATCCAGGTCATTTTTCCAGCTTTCAACTGGAAATAAATCAAGCTATCTGATGCATGATCTCAACAATGACCTAGCTCAGTTTGTTGCTGGCCTAACATATCTTTGTTTGGATGATAAAATGGTGAGTAATGAGCAGTACAAGGTTTCTGAAGAGGCACGACACGTATCATTCATGTCCCATCACTATGCTGATTTCAAAACATTCAAGGCTCTTAATGCAGCTCGGTGTCTTCGCACCATTTTACCAATACGAGGAATGTCTTTTGGCGATCGTTCTTACTTAAGTCGTCTGGTTTTCAAAGACTTTCCAAAGTTACTGTGCTTACGCTCACTGTCTTTTAATGGGTATTTCATAAGTGAGGTTCCAAAATCAATAGGTTATCTTAATCACCTCCGTTATCTTGATTTTTCAAGGACTGACATCACAGGCTTGCCGGAATCTGTTTGTGACCTCTATAACTTGCAAACACTATTATTACACGACTGCAGTGATCTTGTTCAGTTGCCCTCAAACATTCATAAGTTGATCAATCTACGACATCTAGACATTGTTGATACACCAAGCTTAGAAGAGATGCCATTGGGGATTGGTTTGCTGACTCATCTTCGCACACTGTCAAAGTTTATTATTGGCAAGGGCGATGGGCAGAAAATAACAGAGTTGAAGGGACTACACCATCTCCAAGGAACGATTTCAATAATTGGCATTGAGAAGGTGATGAACGTGCAAGATGCTATGGAGGCAAATTTATTGTGCAAGGAGGGTCTTCATGGATTGGAGATGAACTGGAGTTACAACTTTCCTAGTTGTAACGTGCAAGAAGGACGACTTGAGTTCGAAGTACTTGAAGCGCTAAAGCCTCGAACAGGATTGGCAAGTCTGAAAATTAAATTCTATGGTGGTCAGAAATTTCCTAGTTGGGTTGGGGATCACTCGTTCTGTGATATGGTGAAGGTGAGACTGATTGATTGCAGAAATTGCACATATTTACCGCCACTAGGACAATTAACTTCACTCAAGGAGTTGTGGATTGAAGGCATGGATGGGGTGAAAGAAGTGGGTCCGGAGTTTCTGGGAAGTTGCTCTCCTCATAATGTTGCTTTCCAGTCACTCATAGATCTAAGCTTTAGAGATATGAAAGGTTGGGAGGAATGGTGTGTTGATGAAAATATAGGAGCATTCCCAAGCCTACAAAAGCTGGAAATGATAAGGTGTATGAAACTTAAAAAGGTTTCACTTCCAAAGATTCCATCACTTGTATCGTTAGAATTGGAAAGTTGTGGGGAGATGATTCTAAGGAGTATGGTTGGGGTTGGCTCTGTTAAGAAGTTGGTGATTTTGGATATATCAGGGCTCAGTAAACTAGATGAAGGGATTATTGAGTGTTTGGGAGGAGTTGAGGAGCTACGAGTTGGTTATTGTCAACAACTGAGATATTTGTGGGAAGAAGAAGTTGCATGTCAGATACTAAGGAAATTGAAATCGCTTAGTGTTTGGGGTTGTAATGAACTAGAATTGTTGGGAGATGAAGAGAAACTGCTACCTCACAATCTTGAGAGTCTAGAACTGACATGTTGTGATAAGCTTGAGAAGATGCCGAATTGGCAAAACAATCTCACGTCTCTGAGGCGATTGGGCATCTATTGGTGTGAGAAGCTGAAAGATAGCTTGGTATCAACAACATATTTGGAGCTTAAAATTGAAAAGAAGGGGGAAAGCAGTAGGAGCGACAGAAGACTCGGAGAATATGAATTCTCTAATCTCGAGACGGTTGAAATTGGTGGATGTCTAAGTCTTAAATGGTTACCCATGGGCAAGAAGCTACCCAGGCAACTCTCAATTGGTTATTGTGAGAATTTGAAGGAAGCAGATGAAGAGGGAGAGAAGGGCGTGTCTTTGTCTTTGCTTGAATCGATTAGGTTTTGGCAGTTGTCAAATATAAAATCGATACCACAAGGGTTGACTCATCTCACTCGATTAGAGATAAGTGATTGTTCGGGCATAGAGTCAATTCCAGAAAAAAGTCTGCCCCCCACTCTCATGAATCTTGTAATCAGGAACTGCTCAAACCTAAAGAACATGTTGTGCGCCAATGAGATGCAAAGCCTCACCTCTCTTCGACGTTTGAGAATCGTTGATTGTGAAAATCTGGAGGATTATCCAAGTGCAGGTTGTTGGCCTCCAAACTTGGAATATATGAATATGGGGGAAGTAAAGCAGCCAATTAAGGAGTGGGGCCTAGCAACCCTTCCAACCTCTCTCCTCACGCTCAGTCTATTAGGTGAATTCCCACTACTGATTTCCTTTTCGGAGGTGGGGACTCAGCTCCCTAGCTCATTAACACATCTTCAAATCGATGGTCCGAAGAATTTGGAATCTCTTGGAGAAGGCATTCAAAACCTTTCCTCTCTTCAACACCTACACATCAGTAATTGTTCTGAGCTTCGCAACCTGCCCGAAACTCTGCTTCCCACGCTTTTAGGTCTTCAAATTTATGATTGTCCTAAGCTTCGCAACCTGCCCGAAACTCTGCTTCCAACGCTTTCAAGTCTTAAAATTTGGATTTGTCCACTTCTAGAAGAAAGGTGTAAGAAGAAGAAAAGAGATTATTGGCCCAAAATATCCCACATCCCACAGGTGGAGATAAATAATCAGTTAATTTGGGGGTTGTAACCTCCTAACTTCTAATCCTGGTGCGCCTCTTTCCTATTTCAACTTTTATTACATAGACATGAGTAATCATATCTACTTATTTGCATTCATATATTGGGTTTGTAACAAAATTATATTGGGTTTGTGCATTATTTAATATCGAAAATTAAGTTTTACTACATACTCCCTCCGTCCCATAAAGATAGTCTCACTTTTTGAGTCAATTTTGGTTGGAACTTTGACAAATAATTTTATGTTAATTAATTTATCCGAATGAAATTCTAAAACTTCTTATGGATACAACATTAAAAATACTATCAATTACAAATTTAGATTTTCATTAGGATAAATAAATTAACATAAAATTATTAATCAAAGTTATCTTAAATAAAATGGAACTATCTTTATGAGATGAGATGGAGGGAGCATATTTATCTATTAAGCCTTTTTTTTTGGTAACCACAGGAATAGGCTAACATCTCTCAAGATTGACCATCTGCGGTTGTGGGGATTCCCCACTGGGGAACTGCAAAACAAACCATCGCCAACGATTGCAAAGTAAGAATTGAATATCATGCGGTCATGGAAATAGCTCGAAGCAACAATGACAGGTCACGTGATAATCTTGTAATGTTACGAATTGAAACTATGGGGTCATGTCATTTTTTAGTTCATTATAATATTTGTCATCTCGTTAAATTCCTGCCCGTTACATATATTTTAGTTCATTTTAAAATTTGTCATCTCGTTAAATTCAAAAAAGACTTTAATCATGGTTATATGATTTTTTTTCCTAACAGTCCTAAGCTTCACAAGTTGCCCAAAACTCTGCTCCCCATGCTTTCAAGTCTTTACATTAGAGAATGTCCACTTCTGGAAGTAAGGTGTAAGAAGGAGAGCAGAGATTACTTGCCCAAAATATCCCCAACCCCTACATCTACATATGTCAAAAATTAATGTGGGGATCATAACCTTCTAATTCCTACTCCAGGTACGCATCTTCTCTATTTCAACTGTTATTACATTTACATGAGTGATACCTGCTATGTGTACTGTGTTTGTGCATTATATACATATATGTCTGTATCTATATATAGTAAACAGGAGAAAAACTTAGTACTCATTTAATTTCCAAATTAAATTATGCTTGCATATTTCAGTCATCTATGATTTTGTCCTTTTCATTTTTTGCTCTTGCTTGATTTTGGCCTTTTATAGTCCTCATACTATTACCTTGCCAAAACTTCTCAACTTCTGCCTACATATAATACCCCTGTTCCTGTTTTCTTTGCATTCTTAAGCCTTTTTTTTTTTGTAACAACAGGAATAGGCTAACGTCTCTCAGGATTGACCATCTATGATTGGGGGGAACTCCAGAACTTGCCACATCAGCAATGATTGCAGCCGAGATAAGAAAACTATGGGGTCATGGACATGGCTCATATCTGATATCCTCTGCCACGAGCAAGAAGCAGCTCACCACTGTCAAAGTTCTTTTTGTTTGGTTTTGGAGGAGTTGGGAGCCTGGCAAGGTTTATCTGTTCTTAATTGGTAAGTTACTAGATTCTCATGCACATATTTATTGCCATTTCACGATCATTCTCCTTTCCTGAACTTTATCCAAGTCTCATGTCTTAGGGTGCATTTCACGATCATTCTCCTTTAATGAACTACAGATAAACCTTCCCTCCTTTATGTGCATGGAGGCTATGAACACGAAGAGTAACAAGGAAAAGGAGCATGTATAGATGAAGGTCAAACTACACTGCAATCATTTCCCAAACTTATTTGTCCTTTCACATCCCTCTTTGTTTTTCTTATCAGAGGTTAGTTTCATTCATTTGGTAAAATAAAAATCTAAATAATCTGCTTTGCATGTCATTTTCTAATTAATTTTTTGTCTTGCTTGAATGTCGAAGCAGAGACTTGCAAGAAAAATGGGATAACAGAGGGAAGGAGCTGCTTGAGGCACCACATTGAGAGCAGACAAATACACGACATACAATCCCAAATGCATGATCCATTCTGAACATTGAGATTCTCAGCAACTATAACGAGAAAAATTGCATTGCACCATTTGTTACCAGAAAGAACAGAGTAGTATTCTTCATCAGCCGAACTAGATTTCTTCGAATATACTCGTATTTTTTGGGATATTCAAAATCTTTTAAGTTCTTAATGCAATACGATAAAAGGTTATGTAGTGCGGATATTCAAAATCTTTATTTGTAATGGGAGAAAAGAATCACTGTCAAGTGAAACCATATTGCTTGGTGCAGAGTTTGAAGACAATGTGTTTATGAAGATATATGTCTGAAATCAAACTTCATTTGGCACACTCAGATATTAGTATTATGTTCAAATTTCAATCATCTCCGATACCACTGCAGCAAATAAACCAGAAATAACAGTGAAAAGGGTAGTCAAGATCTTCTGGTCAGGAACCGAAGGCGTTCAAGAATTAGGTTCCTTTGATCTGAAATCTCCAGCATTGTTGACATTTTTCGACTCTGTGGCTGATCCTTTTGAAACAGAAGATATATGCTGATCTATGAATACATGCCTAATAGAGGCTCAGATTCTTGTACAGATTACACACACACAAAAAAAAAAAAACATGAGTCAACCGAAAAGTACAAAACAAACTACGAGAAATAGGCACACATACCAAATACCACGCAGAAATTTGATTCACATATATATGCACAAATATACTCTTTCAAGAATTCATATAGACACTAGCACAAGACACACAGTACACAAAAGTAAAGATTATAGGCAACATGGTGATACAAGAGGTCCCACGAACAATATAGACACTCTCACCGGCGTTTTATGCCTCAGTTAATCTCAGGCAAAAAGGACAGAAAACCACCATAGAACTTACAGCATACTATCGGTCCTTGCAGGAAGTCTTCGGAAGAAATTGAGTGGTGCAGATGGCAGTTTATGTCGAAACCTCGGGTGCTTCATTACATAGAATCCAGCCATGACAACAAGTACTTGGAACGGAGTTGCATACAACACCAAAGCAGCCATGAGACAGAACAGCATGAATAAAACCGTGGCATGCGGGTCCCGCCAGCTCAGCAACCCCTGAAACCGCTCGCCTTGGCTGGCTATGTCACCCACTGCTCTCTGAATCCAACCAGCCACACTCCTTAACCGATCATACCGATTTCGAACCACATCCAAATGTCGTGTAAAGAAACACAGTTGGAAATATCAGTTCCGGGAAGCAGACAAGCATCACAAAGAGCACGTGCACTAACGCTGTCGTAATAGGGTTTCTCCAAACGCAAACTTCTCCAAACCATTTTGAGATGGCAAACAATCCGTTAAAAACCAACATTAAACGGAAAATGTTCACCTTGCTTCGCCTCATGCTCCAAAGATGTGAATCTGCGTCAGTCATGTATTCAACCACTTCCTTCCTCAAAGGTGGCTCAGCTCGACTTAGTAAAAGGGGACAGGAGTATGTATACATCATGTTAACCATAGAAGTGCACTGAAAACGTATGGCCAAATGCAACTCGCCCATCTTCTTCACACCAGAAGGAGGAAGGACTAATAATGGATATGTGTGTGTATAAACTCGCTCCGTCTCTAAAGTAGAGATTCGAATTCGAACCTTTCCAATTCTCGATTCTCTGGTACTATTTGAACCTAATTCACCGAGCTTGCTGTTATCAAGAACCCCAACTGTAAGAACCGTAGAGGGGTCGTAAACTTCCCAAAAGTACTGCTCATTAAACTTAGGGTTCAAACTGTCAATGATTGTTCGAGTCCGAACCCATTTGTGACCATATTTTGCTACACAATTAGTATCAGTTGTTCCCCTTCCGTCTCTGGTTTTCATGGGGCTGGAGTCCATTAGCATTAAGAATCCCAAGCTCCAAGATACCTATAGATAGCTTCCAAAGCTGCCTCGCAGTTGGTCGGAGATCACTGCTGTAGAGAATTGACTTATCAAGAACATGGTACCCTCCGTCAAGACAGACTCGGAGATGAATCTTCGTAGAAAACTTATCTTTATCTTTCTTCTTCTTCTCTTCCACTTCGTTAGCATTTGGTTAAGGAGGTTAAACCATTTGGAGTGAACAATACGATCGTCAGCACGGTGATCAACGGTGCTTAGTGGTATAATAACTTTTCCGAAGATCTCATTTGTTGTGCCCCACACGATCTTCCACAGAAAGGATCAGATGATCTTCAAACGGTTCTGCAGCAACAAACATGAATTCCTCATTCCACAGTGCATTCAAAGTTCGTGCTTGAACAGGTCTTGTTCTGAAAACCTGGTTACTTATTAGCGCCTTTACAAATAGATCTGGAAAACGAGCTTTATCATCTATAACCAAATATTGGACCTCAATCACATTAACACAAATGTACCATAATCTTGGAGAATGGTTAACTTTTGACCGGAGAAATGTGGAGGAGACGGAGCTATCAGTGATGGATGCATCAGGAAAGGCTTCATCAGCTTGTATGCCTATCCAGACTGCAAACATTAGCTCTCCCTTTGCTTTCTCCCCTTGTCTGTCCTCGAGCCGATACCATTCCGGAGCCAAAGGACTATCTGGTGGGACCCGCGTCGGCATATCATGAAGTTCGACACGAACAAAGCAAACATAGTCATCGTTCATTATATCCTTATCCTTAACCACAAGGTCCAACACAGATGACTGCATTCTCTCTTTCGAGAAGGCGAAAACTATATTCCACTCAGGGTTAGAAGTTTTCTCAAAATGACGTGTGACTCCTTTATAGTTTCCAAGTCTACCTTCGACATAAGGGTCAAGACTCCCCGTGACATCTTTGTAGGGTAGGTCCCGTGCTTTCACGACTCGAACAAAAAGAAACTGCATTGGCTCAACAAGATCATACATGCTGGCTCTCTTGTCACCATGCACAACTCTTCCCCCAACAACTTGTCCACCTCCAAGAAACGGGCTGGTTTCTTTAAGTGCATATTCAAGTGGCTTTGATGAAGAGCCTGAGTACATACGAACTATTTTCGGAGCCTGAGGATGAGCTCTCATCTGCTCAACCCCATATGCTCCTGGCTGCTGTGTGGTTGAAAATTGTGGCTTTTGCTGAGGGTTATTTGGGTTTGGTAAATGATTAAATGTGTGTCTTGAACCTCTCGATTCTCTTGACTCATACACATCCGGCACATAGTCGGACACTTGCTGGACCGGTGTTTGACTTTGACCTTGGGCTAACCGGGAGGTTTTGTTGTAAGAATTGTTGGGTTTGGATCCTAAACTACAAGGAAGAGGAGGAGCCTAAGTCGGAGGTGATGAATCAAGAGGGAAAACTCGTCGGGATCTTCTGTCAAGGAGAGCGGCCGCGCTCGTGGTGGAGGGCGACCGCGCTGGAGGTTCAACGAGGGTGTATAAGCTTCTGCCGTTGAGGGCGGCCGCGCTGGCCTTGAGGGCGGCCGCGCTCGGTCCGAATCTGCAGCAGATTTTTATTTTGTTTCCTATTTTGATTAGATCTCTTCTTAAACTGAGTTAGGGCTTCCTTGTATAACTATATAAGCATAATTTCGGCCTAGAACACATTGTAGCAACATATTAGAGAGAAAACTAATACATATTGGCTTGGTAATTGCCCCCGGACGTAGTTCACGAGTTGGTGAATGAACCGGGTAAACAACTCTTGTGTTCTTGTGTGTGATTGTTTCTTTCTTGTACGTGTGGGTGTGTTGATTTCTTTGTTTTGATTGCAACGGGTGAGCACCAATTTCACAACAAGAATGCTCCATTTCAGGAAGAGGGTTCGAAGATCTGATAGTTGGATTATCAGTGATGAAAACTTTTAAGCCAAGCTCACCAGAAACACGAGAGAAAATGCCTCGTTTTTCTAAAGGGTAATGTAAGACTACAACATCAGAGTAAGGAACAAAAGATGTTCCATTGATGTGAACTTTTCCAAGAAAGGACCTGGAATTGCTGCCTTTGATGTTGTTGTAGACAAAAGCATCGAGGGTAAGGTTGGAAAAATTGTGTGGGTCGAAGATATTGAAAAGGAAAGTCTCATTCCAATAAGGATTGAGATCTTTCTCTTTGATAGTGGTGCGGTATTTCTGAAGATCGAAGTGAAGCTCAACGTAGGGGTTCGATGAACCTGCCATCTTTTGGTAGAAGGTTGTAAGCACTTTCTACCTCCACTCCTAGCTTGAGATTGCTCATTGAATCTTGTTTGAAGATTTTTTCAGAGATGAAAAATGGGGGAGTTGAAGCTCCTATAGGATACCGCCCCTGCGAAGGAAAGATTATTAAGGATTGAGGATTTTCTAGTTTTTTTTTTCTGGTAAATGTCTTCGATTATGAGACATTACTATTTCCTAAGCTTTGAGCATCCGATAGGTTTGTTCTTCTCTGGTGCTATTATCAGATGACAACCTTATAATCCATTCAGTGTTTTGCCTGTTTATGAAGTAAATATATGATTTTATACATTCTAATAATTTATCACAAAAGTTAAAAAACCGGAAAAAGTACACAACATATTGAAAGGGCAAGAACTTTGAACTATGCATCAGACCAAATAATATCCATCTCCCCCCAATTTATCTTCAGGTACATGCAAGGCTTTCCATACACCTACTGAGGCTTCAACAATATTATTACCACATGGAAGCTGATAGTCGCTGTCTACGTTACATCCTGTGGTTGAGTCACACACATCGATAACTTCGGCAGTTACGCTTCGTCCGTTAGCCATTATAGTAATCTTTTGCAGACATCTTTCACCTCCGTTGTACCATCCACTTGATCCGTATCAAATAAGGAATCGCCAATTAATGGTGATTCGAGCTATGGGGGATTAATTTATGAATTGATTTCATAAATCTGAATGATAAACTAAGATGATCCGATCTTGAGCTAATAAAAATTGATTAGGGTTGGATAACAATTGGGGGGATGTCAGAGGAAGCTCGTGGAACCCGCCATGGGTAACGGAAGGTTTAATTATTACCACATCCTCTTGGTATCGGCCATCATTACAATACTATATACTCCACCATTTTCTCTCTTTCTCTTCTCTTTCTTTCTCCCATTCATTCTTTCTTTCTGATCTTTCGCCCAAATGTCAAAGCTAAGGAGAGAAATGGGTGCTTGTTTGCCGCGTGCGGTGGTTCTGCACACAGTTGAGATTCACTTTAATCCAAAGGTTGATATGAGTTTAACGCCTATCAAATGGAGGGAGTACATCATCTTTAAAACGTTAGGTTAGGGATTCTTAAGTAAAAAAATTTTGTTCACTGACTAAAAGGTAAAACTTAAAGTAGTTTAAGGACTAAAAATATACTTTTCTCTTTAATGTTACCCCTACTTCTATTCTTTTTGCAGTTTTTCTTAAAACTAGTTGTATTTTAATTTATGTTATTGAAGGTGTATTCCAAATGCCCAACTTCTTTACAAGTTCCACGCTTCCTTCCCTTCAATTTAACATAAACGCAGTTCTGGTTTCTCAAAAAATAAAAAACATTAGCGCAATTCTAGTTAAAATTGTATAAATTAAAAATCAGTCACGTTATGTTTGGTTTTCTTGATTTCGATTATACACTAAATAAATCTAATTAAATGTTAGCACTAATAAAGTTATGCCTTCAAGATTATTTGCTCATTAAATTCCACAAAACTATTATATTAAAAGAATAGAGTAATTGTTACTGCAATAGAAAATATATTTCTTGAACACTAGTTGTGTTTTAATTTATGGTATTGAAAGTCTATTCCAAGTGCCCAACTTCGTGGCAAGTTCCTAGTTTCCTTCCCTTAAATCAACATAAATGCAGATTTAGACAAGATTGCAGAACCAACGAATAATTAAATCCACATTCCATGCAATTTCCTACTTAATAAGGATAATAATAGAGGTTTTGACCAATAAACCCCTCGGCCAAATGAAATCGACCAATAAAGACAGACATTTTCAAAACTCGCTAATAAGTCTCTGCTAAAAATGTGGACAAAAATACCCCCAACTGCAATTTCCGCATGTACTAGCGCCTTATGCGCTTTATGCGCTTGATGGGTGAAGATTAGGATCAGCTGCTTCGCACTCCCTATGCATTCTCCCTCCCTCTTTCTCTCTATTCCTTTTTTTCCCAGTTAATAAAAACACCAAACTGTGAAATTTGTCCTATAGTTGTTCTAAAAGAATGACATAAATAACTGAGAAATCTACAACACAGTTATAACATAAACCAACTCTAATCATGAACAACTGTGAAAACCTATAAAACATTAATGTGAAATAGAATTCTTAGTTTATAACATAAATCAATTCTATTTCACAGTTATTTAAATAACTGTAAAATAGAATTCACAGTTATTTATACCAAAACTTGTGTTCAAGTTTCATGAGAAATATTAGTTGTTCATCAAACTCTAACCAAAATAACTGTGAAATAGATATCACAGTTCAAAAATTTATCAGTTGTTTAAGAAAAATAACTGTGAAATACACATCACAGTTATTTCACAAACAATGCATAAGGATGAACAACTGTGAAAACCTATAAAACATTAATGTGAAATAGAATTCTCAGTTTATAACATAAACCAATTCTATTTCACAGTTATTTAAATAACTGTGAAATAGAATTCACAATTATTTACACCAAAACCTGAGTTCAAGTTTCATGAGAAATATTAGTTGTTCACCAAACTCTAACCAAAATAAATGTGAAATACACATCACAGTTCAAAAATTTATCAGTTGTTTAAGCAAAATAACTGTGAAATACACATCACAGTTATTTCACAAACAATGCATGAGGATGAACAACTCTGAAAACCTATAAAACATTAATGTGAGATAGAATTCTCAGTTTATAATATAAACCAACACAGTTATTGTTGGTGTTATGCCATAGGCCGTTGATAATTATGACTGATCATCAATGCCGTTATATAATCGTCTTTATCATTTATTATAGAGAAAATTTATTTGGTTCATTATATGTTTACATGTTTATTATATTGAACTACGTCCCTAGTTATTGAGAATAACTAGTATAAGTTGGTAATGGATAATCATGGAGATGATTATATGCATGATATGCACATTACACTTGTGGATACTTGCTAGAGAACAAGTATTGGACATGACCTACCGATGAGATTTATGACATGGTCAATAGTCATATGTGTCATGATTAAATCTCATGATAGTAGTGTCATTGAATCCTTTGTACCTGAGATTATCATCGTCTTCCACATGATGAACATTGTGTTTGATGTAGTCTAGCACTATCTTTAATAGGATAGCAATAAGGACTATGTTGACACGATTGGATTCATGTAGGGAAGAATGATAAGTCAAGATGGGATTTGTCTCTCTATGTGTGAGAGAGATGGTTGCTTGGGCCCCTCGATGAATAGTGTTGATGAAATATATGGCCATACTCAAGAGATTTGATAGAGATCAAATGCACTTGGATTATCAACATATTCGGTATCGAGAAAGCATTGAATGGTATGAGTTGACATGGACCATGACTCATGTTCGATTTGACATCGTGGACAAAGGGATTGTGACATTTGATCTATCGGGAAAATCAAGCTTTGATGTTATATTAATTGGGTGGATATAATTGTTTGCTAGAAATCACTTATATCTTGTGATGTCGATGTTTCGAATCACTACCAACATAAATATAATTCCTATTCGAGTCACACACAAAGAGCGAATTTGATTCTGGCTGAAAATTGGAAATTGGAGTTCTGGCATGGCATGTGGTGCGACAGACTTTGCCTTGCCTTGGGCACGACTCGTGCCAAGAAGGACGACTCATCCCGTTCTGGCCCAAGTCGTGCCTTGTGAAGGGACGACTGTATCAGAGTGCGTTCATTAAGGGACGACTCGTGCCCTCAGGCACGACTCGTGCCCTTTGATCTGCGCAATTGGTTATCTGGCTCGACTCGTGGTGCGACAGACTTGGCCATTGGCATGACTCGTAGTGCGACAAAATTTGACTTGGGCACGACTCGTGCTCTCAAGCACGACTCGTGCCAGCGTTCAATTTCTGTCCGTACGCGTTTTCCTTGGCTGGTAAGGTTTTGGTTTAACAAGTATTCCTACCCTAATTGTTGGAAAATTTATATGTGATATAAATACTATCATTTTGCAGCCATTAAACCTAGTCCACAACAAGTTATTTTAGGGTTTATGAAACACTAAAATAGATATCTAGATTATGAATCAAAGATCAAAACACTCCAAGTAAATTCCATATTAGCCATAGATTATTGAAATGTGTTTCAATAATCAGAAGGATCATCTAGCAATTCAACAAGAATGGTTCGTTCACGTGTGGATCACCATTAGAGGGAGGTTACTTTATCTCCTAAAGCTTGAAGACCTCCATTGTTGATTCATCACCAAGGTAGAACAAGAAAGAAGAAGATCCAAGTTTCATTCGAATGTTGTTCATCGATTCAAATAAGATTTGAATCTAAGATTCGTTTTCGAAAGATCAACATAATCACATTAAGATATGTAAATTTTATCTCATGATTTTAACTATTCATGTTAGACGGATTTCAAGGGCTAGGTTTTGTTTGTTATTTCTAAGTCTTCCGATGCGTTTGTTACCCCAAAACCCAAACAGTTATAACATAAATTAATTTTATTTCACAGTTATTTAAATAACTGTGAAATAGAATTCACAGTTATTTACACCAAAATTTGTGTTCAAGTTTCATGAGAAATATTAGTTATTCACCAAACTCTAACCAAAATAACTGTGAAATACACATCACAGTTCAAAAATTTATCAGTTGTTTAAGAAAAATAACTGTGAAATACACATCACAGTTATTTTACAAACAATGTATAAGGATGAACAACTGTGAAAACCTATAAAACATTAATGTGAAATAGAATTCTCAGTTTATAACATAAACCTTGCTCCTCAAAGTAATTGCAATGTCCTTTATAATTTTGTCGTTTCAATAAATATCGTAATTAATTAAATTGAATTTTAATAAAAAATTTATAAAATTTAATTATGTTTATGCTATTCTGAAAATGATTATTAATAAACATTAATTATTGCTAATTTAAAATTTCATTAAGATAAATAATTTAATTAAATGTTATTGATGTATACAAAAACTAATATCAGTAAAAATAATGATCAAAGTTTGGGTAATAAAAGGAAGATTAATTTTTACTTTTCCAAAGCATTATAGAAGCGCAGAAAGGTAAGAATTCAGATATTCAAAATCAAGGTTCCTGTCCTAACTTCTCTCTATTAATGATATTTTTGTTCACATTTTTAGCAGGGTTTTATTGACGAGTTTTTAAAATGTCTGTTTTTATTGATAAATTTCACCCATTTCAATGTCTTATTGATAAAAATCCCATAATATACCACTACTTTTTTTTCTTTTTAGAGTCTGATTAGATCACTAGGGTGTCAATTCATTGGAAAAGGAAAGAAGCATGGTATAAATCAAATAATAATTGTGTCATTATTTAATTAGTAGTGGGAGAGTACAACTCGATTTGAAGTCAACTACTGTCGGCCACCGCCTTGACCTTGTTAATAACAAGAAGCATCATTTTATCAATGCTACTTCCTCCAAAGTCATGTGACAACTGACAACGTACTCCCCCCAATACAAACAGAGCTTTGTTATTGCATATTTTTAGTTACCCAATTAATTATTTAAATATTTTATGCCAACAATAAACCCACTACTAGAAAAATGTCTTTTAAAAGTATTTGTTTGGGACATTAATTTTTAATAGTTCCTATTTAAATATTTTTTGAGGGATATTTTGGTTCAATTTACACAACGGTCATTTATCGGGTAGGTCCGTACGGACCTATTTGTGAATTTATAATCAGTATAAATAGAAGAGAAAGTCTTACCATTTTTCTCACAAAACAAATTCAATCAATCATATAGAATTCTCTCAAAACAAATCATCAAAATATTTTCAAGAGCAAAGTTTGTGATTACATCGTAAGAGTTTAAGGTAATCTTATTGTTATAAGTATTTAATTGTTTACTCCCTAGTTAAATATTGTGAAATAAATATTCATAGAGTTTCTATTATTAAATTGATTACATTATTACCTCATTTTTTTTTATATACTTTCATTTGTTTAATTTTTTTCAATCTTTTTTTATATACCTATTTTTTTAAAATATCAATAATAAAAAAAGTCTAAAATATTATTTTTTAGTCAATAAAAATTAATAAAAAATAAAAATAAATAAAGGATAGTCCGTCCCTCATTTCTTTTATATACTTTCATTTATTTAGTTTTTTTCTATCTTTTTTATATACCTTTGTGTAAAAAATATGAGTAATAAAAAAAATCTAAAATATTATTTCATAGTCAATAAAAAATAATAAAAAAATAAAAATAAATAAAGGATAGTACGTCTCTCTTTTCTTTTATATACTTTCATTTGTTTAGTTTTTTTTTTTTTTATCTTTTTTGTATACCTTTTTGTAAAAAATATCAGTAATAAAAAAAGTCTAAAATATTATTTCCTAGTCAATAAAAAAATAAAATTAAATAAATGATAATCCGTACGGACCTGATTTAAAAAAAAAAAAAAAGGAAAACTGTTTGGCTCGTGGATCTTCAAATCCGAGCCAAACGGGCGGGCTTGGACATGGTAAACGGGCCGAATCGGGCCGGGTTTAGGCCCGTTTCATCAAACAGGCTCACGGGCTTCAACCTGTCCCGTCCGCGGATTGGTCCGTACGGATCGGGCCGGCCCGTTTGGCCATCACCACCTTCAATTTAACATAAACACAGTTCTGATTTCACAAAAAATAAAATATATTAGCCCAATTCTAGTTAAAATTGCATTACTAAACAGTCTCGTTATGTATGGTTTTCTTGATTTTGATATACACTAAATAAATCTAATTAAATTTTAGCACTAATAAAGTTATGCCTTCAAGATTATTTGCTCATAAAATTCCACAGAACTAATATATTAAAGGAATAGAGCAATTGTTACTGCAATAGAAAATATATTTCTTAAACACCAGTTGTGTTTTAATTTATGTTATTGAAAGTTGTATTCCAAGTGCCCAACTTCGTGGCAAGTTCCTAGTTCCCTTAGATTCAATATTAGTGCAGGTTTAATCAAAATTGTCGAACCAATGAATGATCTTGTAAGGTTTGGGCTTTCTTGATTTTGATTATAAACTAAATCAATCTAAATATCAATAGCTCCCACTGATAAAGTTAAAATTGTTTAGCAACGAAAATGGTTACAGCATTTAAATGAAAGGGAAGGCTGTCTACTTAAGCCCATCTGGGCCCGACCCGGCCTTCCCTAGACCACACGCATAGTGGGAGCCCCAGGTTACCCTTTTTTGGTGTATTGTCTGGCGGCATTTACTTGCTGATCAACCATCGTCCAAGAGTAAGGAAATGACTTTTACTAACATTTTGGTGGATGAAACTATTATAGTAAAATGTTGCCGTGTGACCTTGAGGTCACGGGTTCCAGTCCTAGAAATAGCCTATTACATTTATGCTAGGTACGATTCGCCTACAATTCACCCTTGTGGTGGGGACCTTCCCCGTACCTCACTATGCGGGAAGCTTTGGTGCATCGGGCTGCCCTTAAACTATTATAGTAAAAACTAAATTTTCTTTTAAGGATTTACTATAAAGTTCATCCTTCTCGGCAATGGCGGATCCAAGATCTCGGTTCAGTGTGAGCAAAAAAAAATTGCCCGCCAATATCATTTAAACTAATAATTTTTACTGTGAGATATAACATTTATTGCCAAAAAATTGATATATATTACGTTATATTTGGGAAAAATAAGATTTATATTAATAATTTCTTAATTTAACAATTACATAAAAAAATTGCAATCCCTATATATTAATATTCCTTTTGCAATAACTTAGTTAATAAAATCTGTAAGTAACTAAGCAACATATATCAAAATTATGAATATTTTACAATAAATATGTAATGAATAACAAATAAATTTGTGCAAAATTTATTATCTTAAGAATATAAGTTTAGGTAAATCATTTGGCAGTATTATTAAAATATTTGGGTTTATGATGAGTATCCACGCGAGTATAAAAACTTAAACTTTATGTCCTAAAAATTAAAAAAAATTGAAAACAAACAAATATTTAAAACATTTTGAATGGAGAAGAAAAAATTCACTGGATTTAAAGAAGGAAAAATCATTGTAGAAGCTAGGTTTCAAACTTATGACTTTCTTTAAATTGTTGCCTTCAATCCGCTTGGCCATGAAGTCTGACTATTAATCCTACAAAGTGTAATGTATTCATATAAACATTGATTTTTTTTTAAAAAAAATTGAGTGTGGGCCATGGCCCACCCTAGCCTCTACATAAAACCGCCCTAGATAAAAATTTAAAAAGATGGCAGTTCTAAGTAAACGCTTCTCGGTATCTGTTTATAGAAAACTATGTACATGGACACGGGTGTATTTTATTTTTTTTTTTTCAAATTAATTTTTTTTTTAAATTTAATAAAAATAAAAAAATCAGTTACTTAATTAATTTAAGTAAATCCTCCTAAAGCCCACTCTTAGCTCAAACCCAAAGTCTTAGCTCAAACCCAAAGCCCATTTACGTATTAAGAGCAAAATGGGAAACAAACTAAATAGTGAGGGCAAAATAGGAAAAAACCCCTCCGGAACTGTTCATAGAACTGTTCACGGAGGGGTTTAATTTATAATATAGATGTCATAAAATTCCCCGTCCCGTTCAAAACTTCACCTTTTATTCAAATGGGTATTCCGGTAAAAGCTTCACCTTTCCTAAAATGGTAATAAATGTGAGGCCCACTTGTCATTTTCCCTCACATATTTAAATTGTGGGCCCCACTTGTCATTTCCACTCACTTTTTCCCTTTCACAACCCTTCTCCCGCTCATCACTTTTCTTAATTTAAGCATCGGACGGGACGAAGGGAGTATTCTTTAAGAACTAACACAATAATTTCCTCTTCATTTCTCAGAAGTTGAGGGTGAAACAATGTCTTTCTGTACTAGATCTAGATGCATTATTAGGACTGCCATCTTTTTAAATCTTTAAACAAAGAAGTCTTTACTCTCTCATTTAATTAGTCAATCTATTATTATTTCAAAGCAATTCCTTCTATGATTGCTTTTACCCTTCACCCTCTTAGATCTAAACAAAGCATCTCCCTTTCTTTTCATATCTCTCTCTCTCTCTCCACCTTACTTCTGAATATTTCTCATCCTTGATTGCTTCTCTTCTTCCTTCTTATCTTCTTATAATGGCTGAATTGTTTGTCTCTCCGTTAGTGTCGTTGCTGATTGAGAACTTGGCCCCTTTTGCTTTGTCCTTCATTCCCTCTGGAAGAATTCATCGCAAGCTCAAGAAATGGACTAATATGCTGCTGACGATTCAGGCGGTGCTGGAGGACGCGGAAGACAGGCAGTTAAATGACAAGCATATTCAACTGTGGCTGAAAGATGTTCAGACGCTGGCTTTTGAAATCGAAGACGTCGTAGATGATTTGCTCACTGAAGCTGGGCGTCGCCAGATGATAGCAACACCTGAATCAAGCCGCTCCGGTAAGCTGCGTAAGTTTTTCTCTGGATTCAAACATAAAGCTAAAGCTATTAGCTTCAATTATGATTTGGATAGCAAGATTGGTGAGATCTCTGATAGTTTGAAAGAACTTGAAGAACGAAAGAATATTATGAAGCTGCAAAAGTGCGTTGGTGGAATATCTGAAAAGCCAGGATATCAGAAGCTTCCGTCAACGTCCTTGGTGGATACAACTCGTGTTTATGGCAGAGATGAAGAAAGCAGTGCAATCCTCAAATTGTTGCTCGAGGACAAAGCAAGTGATCACGATGGCCAAGTTCGCGTCATCTCCATAGTGGGAATGGGTGGTATTGGTAAAACCACTCTTGCTCAGTCTCTCTACAATAATGAGGGAGTGAAAGGCTCCTTTGATAATAGAGCCTGGGTATGTGTTACTGAAGATTTCTATGTTCTCAAGATAAGCAAGATAATTTATGAGGAGGTGTCTGATGAGAGTTGCTCGTTCAATGAGTTAAATAAGGTTCATGAGAAGCTAAGGGAGAAGCTTTCCAATAAAAAGTTTCTTCTTGTTTTAGATGATGTATGGAATCAAGACTATGAAAATTGGCAGAGTCTACGTGCTCCTTTTTATGGTGGTGCCCCCGGCAGCACGATCATAGTCACTACTCGCAGTCGCGATGTTGCAAAAACCATGGGTTCTAAGGAAGTGTATGAGTTGGAGAAGCTATCCGATGACGATTGTCTCTCTCTGTTAGCTCAACATGCCTTTGAGAAACCAAATTTTGATGGTCATCCAGAATTTAAAGAAGTTGGAGAGGTGATATCAAAGAGATGCAATGGCTTGCCTTTGGCAGCAAAGTCACTGGGTGGCCTCCTCCGCACTAAAGAAAGCCTAGAGCAGTGGGAAAAAGTTTCAATTAGCAAGATATGGGAGCTACCAAGCAATAACATTATCCCTGCTCTAAGGTTAAGCTATCATCATCTTCCTCCGCATTTGAAGCCTTTGTTTGTATACTGCTCATTGTTTCCAAAGGGATACGAGTTCAACAAGCAGGAGCTAATTACGTTATGGATGTCGCAAGGTTTCTTGAAGCCGTCATCAGGAGAGCAGGAGCAGATGAAACTGGAAGAGTTGGGTTCTGAGTATTTTGATGAGCTGCTATTAAGGTCATTTTTCCAACTTTCAACTGGAAATAAATCAAGCTATCTGATGCATGATCTCAACAATGACCTAGCTCAGTTTGTTGCTGGCCTAACATATCTTTGTTTGGATGATGAAATGGTGAGTAATGAGAAGTACAAGGTTTCTGAAGAGGCACGACACGTATCATTCATTTCCCATGACTATGCTGATTTCAAAACATTCAAGGCTCTTAATGCAGCTCGGGGTCTTCGCACCATTTTACCAATACGGGGAAGATCATATCGATTTCGTTCTTCCTTAAGTAGTCTGGTTTTCAAAGACTTTCCAAAGTTACTGTGCTTACGAGCACTGTCTTTCAATGGGTATTACATAAGTGATGTTCCAAAATCAATAGGTGCTCTTAATCACCTCCGATATCTTGATTTTTCAGAGACTGACATCACAGACTTGCCGGAATCTGTCTGTGACCTCTATAACTTGCAAACACTATTATTACATGGCTGCAGTAAGCTTGTTCAGTTGCCCTCAAACATTCATAGGTTGATCAATCTACGACATCTAGACATTGTTGATACACCAAGCTTAAAAGAGATGCCATTGGGGATTGGTTTGCTGACTCACCTTCGCACACTGTCGAAGTTTGTTATTGGCAATGGCGATGGGCAGATTATAACCGAGTTGGAGGGACTACACCGTCTCCAAGGAACGATTTCAATAATTGGCATTGAGAAGGTGATGAACGTGCAAGATGCTACGAAGGCAAATTTATCGTGCAACAAGGAGGGTCTTCATGGATTGGAGATGAACTGGAGTAACAACTTTGGTGGTACTCGAGAAGGACGACTTGAGCTCGAAGTACTTGAAGCGCTAAAGCCTCGAACAGGATTGGCAAGTCTGGAAATTAAATGCTATGGTGGTCTGAATTTTCCTAGTTGGGTTGGGGATCACTCGTTTTGTGATATGGTGAAGGTGAGACTGATTGGTTGCAAAAATTGCACATATTTACCGCCATTAGGACAATTAACTTCACTCAAGGAGTTGTTCATTGAAGGCATGGATGGGGTGGAAGTAGTGGGTCCGGAGTTTCTGGGAAGTTGCTCTCCTCATATTGTTGCTTTCCAGTCACTCATAGATCTAAGCTTTAGTTATATGGAAGGTTGGGAGGAATGGTGTGTTGATGAAAATTTAGGAGCATTCCCAAGCCTACAAAAGCTGGAAATGTCAGAGTGTATGAAACTTAAAAAGGTTTCACTTCCAAAGATTCCATCACTTGTATCGTTAGTATTGAGAGGTTGTGGGGAGATGATTCTAAGGAGTATGGTTGGGGTTGGCTCTGTTAAGAAGTTGAAGATTGTTAATATATCAGGGCTCAGTAAACTAGATGAAGGGATTATTGAGTGTTTGGGAGGAGTTGAGGATCTAATTGTTCGTTATTGTCAACAACTGAGATATTTGTGGGAAGAAAAAGTTGCATGTCAGATACTAAGGAAATTGAAATCGCTTTATGTAATGGATTGTAGAGAACTAGAATTGTTGGGAGATGAAGAGCAACTGCTACCTCACAATCTTGAGAGTCTGGAATTGTACTATTGTAATAAGCTTGAGAAGATGCCAAATTGGCAAAACAATCTCACGTCTCTGAGGCGATTGACCATCTGGGAGTGTGAGAAGCTGAAAGATAGCTTGGTATCAACAACATATTTGGAGCATAAAAATGAAAAGCAGGGGGAAAGCAGTAGGAGCTACAGAAGACTCGGAGAATATGAATTCTCTAATCTCGTGAAGGTTGTAATTGATTGATGTCTAAGTCTTAAATGGTTTCCCATGGGCAAGAAGCTACCCAGGCAACTCTCAATTGGTAATTGTGAGAATTTGAAGGAAGCAGATGAAGAGGGAGAGAAGGGCGTGCCTTTGTCTTTGCTTGAATCGATTAGTTCAAACCATGGCCTCCTTTTTTGAAACTGTTTAGTGTGAGAGTTGCCTTTGTATTACTTGTCACCTTGGGTGAACATGTGTAAGTTGTGTAAGGCTTTCCTTGGACGCAACAATCAGAATCATTTTCTCGGTTGCACTGTCCATGCAGGAGGGGCCTTTTTACCCTTAATTGTTACATGTCTGTAGCAGTAACCCTTCCTCTCTGTTATTCCACTAGATATTGGACCCAGATTATGAATAGGAGGGACTTCCATTCATTTGGGACAACCAAAAAATAAAGGAAGATTTTCAAATGATCATTGCAAAAGAAAATTCTACAGATTTTCTCATTGCAAAAACACCAAACACATCAAGTACATATTCCATAGTGACTATAATCGAAAGAGCATCAATTATAGTTGAGTATTCTTTGCGTCTCAATAGTAATTTCGTAGTAACCCGATGCACTAAACAGTGATGAAATATCACTTTTAGGAAGCCTGATTAGGATTTCCATTTCATTCTCCGCTATACTGCTGTTAGCCTTATTACTATATATATATACAATAGCTGGCACCTTCACTTTTATTTTAATTCCTCTGATCACCTCACTTGTTATTTATCTGCCTTAATCACCTTTCTAATCCATCCTTCTCATCTTGTAAACAAAAATCAATATAATGGACATTGCTAAAATGATTGTCTCTGCTTTAGTGTCGCTGCTGGTTGGCCCCTGGAGCCTTGCCAGAATTGATGACAAAATCAAGGAGTGGAGAAATAATTTGTTGATAATTGAGGCGGTGCTGACGGATGCTGAAGACAGACAATTTACTTAGCCGTCTGTTTAACAGTGGATGCATCATGTTCAGAATCTGGTTTATGAAATTGAAGACTTTGTGGAATCAAGACTATGCAAAATGGGACCTTCTGTGTGCTCCTTTTCATGGTGGGGCCCTCAGAAGCACAATTATAGTCACCACTCGCAGTCATGATGTTGCAATATTCATGTGTTCTAAGGATTTATGGTTTGGAGGGATTATCTCTTTCTATTAGCTCAACATGCCTTTGAAAGACCAAACTTCGATGGGCATCCAACTTTCGAAGAAGTTGGAAAGTGATAGCAAAGAGATGCGAAGGCTTGCCTTTGGTAGCAAAGTCGCTAGGGGTCTCCTCCGCACTAAAAGAAACCCAAAGCAGTGGATAGAAGTTTCAATAAGCAAGATATGGGAGCTACAAAGGAATGGCATTATCCCTGCTAAGCTATCATCATCTTCCTCCGCACTTGAAGCCTTTGTTTGCATTTTGTTCTATATTTCCAAAGGCCCACGAGTTTGACCACTAGGAGCTAATTATGTTCTGGATGGTGCAAGGGTTCTTGAAAACACCAGAAAAGCATAAGCAAATGGAAGAGTTGGGTTGCGAGTATTTCATTGAGCTTCTATCAAGGTCTTTTTTTTCCAACCTTTGATTGGCAAATCAAGGTTTATCATGCGTGATCTTAATAATGACCTAGCTCAGGTTGTTGCTGGGTTGACAAGTCTTAGGTTGGACAATAAAATTGTGAGTGATGAGCAGTACAACATCTGCAAAGAGGCGCGACATGTATCATTCGTTTCTCACGAATATGATGATTTAAAAAAATTCAGCGCTTTTGGTGAGGCTCGGTGTCTGCGTACCATTTTACCAATGCATGAAAATTCTTTCGATTTTTCTTACTTAAGTAGTCTTGTTTTGAAAGACTTTCCAAGGTTACCTTGCTTACGAGCATTGTCTTTCAATGGGTATTACATAAACGAGCTACCCAAATCAATAGGTAATTTGAATCATCTTTGATATCTTGATTTATCCAGGACTGACATCAAAGAGTTGACGGAATCTGTTTGTGGCCTTTCCGATTTGCAAACACTATTATTACATGGATGTCATGTACTTGTTCAGTTGCCTAAAGGCATTCAAAATTTGATCAATTTACGGCATCTGGATATTGCTGATACCCCAAGATCAAAAGTGATGCGAATGGGGATTGGCTTTCTGGCTCACCTTCGCACATTGTCAAAGTTTATAGTTGATAATAGTGATGGGCGAAAAATAACCGAGTTGAAGGGACTACATGACGCAGCACGGAAGCCGGATAAATTTCGTGATTAGCGCACTAATCACAAGAACTCTTCAAGCGAAGAATCCTCAAACGCGAAGAACTGGAATCCACCAGAAAAGAGAAAACTCTCGTAATTTTAATTCATCAAAAACTAACTTTCGAATTACAATCTTAGGCCTATTTTATAGTGCCCATAAAACTTGAAAAACAATCCTAAACCTTCTAGAATTACTCCTAACCTATATGGTAACTAAATAGGACTCAAAAACTAGTAAATCTCCTCAAAATCTACTCTAAAATCATCTCTAATCAACCTATTAAAATTAATGACGAAAATAAGAAATAAAATATAAACTAAAACAAATTAAATCCTAAGATATTAATTAAAATACAAAAATAATTAATATATTTGACTTCGTCAAATATCCTTCCTTGGTGCAGATTCCTTCCTCAGTTCCTCCTACATCAGTCACCCATTCTTCAAAAGAACTCGACCCCGAGTTCTCATCCGATGTTTGGCAAGATCCGCCCCAGAAGAACAAATACTTTGAATAAATCAATGTTTTTCTTGTCCTTGAAAAAAAAATTAATACTTTTCCGTCCCAATGAAACAAATATTTGGAATAAATTTGACAACGAAGCATAAATATAGGCATGGAAATTTCCTCCAGAAACATTATACTATCTTCCGTATCAATCCCATTATCTCTCGGCCGATCTGCTTCCCCATCTTCCCCATGATCAATCATAATAAAATGACCAACAAAAATATCGCCCCATACAAAATTCAATTTTGCAACAAACCAATTAATTCGGACTTCATCCTTCACCTTGGACTCAATAGGGGCATGAACAGGCATGAAAACATCTGCAGTAACAATAGGGCTACATACCTTAACTACGTCGCCTATTGCAGCTTCACCCATAACATCTTCTGTCGCTTCAACCAAGCTGAAAACATCTGCGGCTGCACCAACAGCCTTCTTTTCAACAGCTTCGTCATTGACATCAGCAATAGTCTTGTCGTTAATAGGAACTACTTGGGGCAAGAATTTTGTCAACAACAAGGTTGTTTTCGTCCTCAAGACGCTTCAATTCAGCCTCCCTTTGTGCCTCCAAACGCTGAATTCTCTCCGTATAAAGATCGATTTGGACACCACATCGTTCGGCTTCTGCCCAAACAGCATCCCTTTCGTCGCGATACCTATCCACCCAAAACTGATGACTTGCCTGAAGTCTGCCGCTTTGAATCTCAGATTCAAAATAAAGCATCAAGTCATTCTTATCTTCGGCCTCCTTATCATGTTTATAAAACTTTCTAGAAAAAATTCTTACCTGACAACGATCATGCTTCAGACGCATATCGATCTTCTCAAGAAGTGAATTTTCTTCTCCACCATTTGTTGCTTGATCTCCCATAACGAATCAGTGATGAAAAGACAGGTTAAGCCTGCTCTGATACCAACTGACGCAGCACGGAAGCCGGATAAATTTCGTGATTAGCGCACTAATCACAAGAACTCTTCAAGCGAAGAATCCTCAAACGTGAAGAACTGGAATCCACCAGAAAAGAGAAAACTCTCGTAATTTTAATTCATCAAAAACTAACTTTCGAATTACAATCTTAGGCCTATTTTATAGTGCCCATAAAACTTGAAAAACAATCCTAAACCTTCTAGAATTACTCCTAACCTATATGGTAACTAAATAGGACTCAAAAACTAGTAAATCTCCTCAAAATCTACTCTAAAATCATCTCTAATCAACCTATTAAAATTAATGACGAAAATAAGAAATAAAATATAAACTAAAACAAATTAAATCCTAAGATATTAATTAAAATACAAAAATAATTAATATATTTGACTTCGTCAAATATCCTTCCTTGGTGCAGATTCCTTCCTCAGTTCCTCCTACATCACTACACAACTCCAAGGAACACTCTCCATAATTGGCATTGTGAACGTGATGAAAATGCAAGATGCTATGGAGGCAAATCTATCGAGCAAGGAGGGTCTTCACAGACTGGAGATGATCTGGAGTAGCAGCTTTGGTGGTACTCGAGAAGAAGGACTTGAATTAGAAGTAGTTGATGCATTAAAGCCTTCAACACGATTGACAAGTCTTAAATTTGAATTCTATGGAGGCCTTAAATTTCCTAGTTGGATTGGGGATCACTCATTCTGTGATACGGTGAATATCAGACTGATTGGTTGCAAAAATTGCACATTTTTACCGCCACTAGGACATTTATCATCACTCAAGGGGTTGTCTATTGAAGGCATGGAAAGTAGTAGGTCCGGAGTTTTGGGGAACTGGCTCTCCTCATATTGTTGCTTTCCAGTCACTCATAAATCTATGCTTTATAGATATGAATGGTTGGGAGGAACGGTGTGTTGATGAGGATTTAACAAGAGCGTTCCCACGCCTACAAGAGCTGAAAATTCAAGGATGTATGAAACTAAACAAGGTTTCACTTCCAAAGATTCCATCACTTCAAAAATTAGGAATGCATGGTTGCAGCGAGGTGGTTCTAACTATTTTGGTGGGGCTTGTCTACGTGAAAGAGATGTGGGTTTATTACGTGTCAGGGATGAGTAAACTAGATGAAGGGATTATCTGGTGTTTGGGAGAAGTTGAGTATCTACAAATTTATTGTTGTGTTACCAATTAAGATATCTGTGGAAAGAAGAAGTAGCATGCAAGGTACTTGAGAAAATGAATCGTTAGGAGATAAAGGGCTACTGCCTCGCAATCTTGAGAGTTTTGAGTTGTTGAGGTGTGATAAGCTCGAGAAGATGCCAAATTGGCAAAACAGCATCATGTCTCTGAGGCGATTGACCATTTCGTTTTGCGAGAAGCTGCAAGACAACTTGAACCACGTGGTCATGGACATGGCGCAAAGCAGCAGCGGTGGAGAACACGGGAAACATGACGTTTGAAATGGTTTCCCACTGGGAAGAAGCTACCCACCACAGAAATCTTAGTGTTTTGAAATGTGAGAATATGGAGAAGGCCATGTCTTTGCCTTTGCTTGAATCGGTTTTTATATACAGTTGGTCAAAACATAAATTATTACCAAAAAGGTTGGCTCATCTCACTCGATTAGAAATAAGTTTTTGTTCGGGCATAGAGTCGATTCCGGAAACATGTCTGCCCCTCACTCTCATAACTCTTCACATCGAAGGCTGCTCAAATCTAAAGTACATGTGCACCAATGAGATGCAAAGCCTCACCTCTCTCCGACGTTTGGAAATCGATGGTTGTAAAAATATGGAGGGTTATCCAAGTGTAGGAGGGCGTTGTTGGCCTCCAAATTTAGTGTTCCTTGAAATGGGGAAAGTAAAGCATCCAATTATGGAGTGGGGCCTAGCAACCCTTCCAACCTCTCTTCTTGCGCTCAGAGTAGTTGGAGAATTTCCACTAGTGGTTACCTTTTTGGAGGAGGGGACTCAGCTCTAGGTCGTTAGTAGATCTTCGAATCTCTGGTCTGGAGATTTTGGAATCTCTTGAAGAAGGCCTTCAAAACCTCTCCTCTCTTCAACACCTCAACATCTACGGCTGTCATAAGCTTCACAAGTTGCCAGAAACTCTGCTTTCCGTGTTTTCAAGTCTTCAAATTAAAAGATGTCTACTTCTAGATTGCTCACCCTTTGCTCTTAATTTACATGTTAGAGAAATACTCTTTTGTGGGGAGTCTTTTTGGTACGGAGAGAATATATTAAAGAAAATGATGTAAAACAGTTCTTAGATTGCTTATTCGGTTGATTCAACCATTTCATACTTGCTTTAGATTGCTTATTCGGTTGATTCAACCATTTCATACTTTCTAATCCATCCTTCTCATCTTGTAAACAAAAATCAATATAATGGACATTGCTAAAATGATTGTCTCTGCTTTAGTGTCGCTGCTGGTTGGCCCCTGGAGCCTTGCCAGAATTGATGACAAAATCAAGGAGTGGAGAAATAATTTGTTGATAATTGAGGCGGTGCTGACGGATGCTGAAGACAGACAATTTACTTAGCCGTCTGTTTAACAGTGGCTGCATCATGTTCAGAATCTGGTTTATGAAATTGAAGACTTAGTGGAATCAAGACTATGCAAAATGGGACCTTCTGTGTGCTCCTTTTCATGGTGGGGCCCTCAGAAGCACAATTATAGTCACTACTCGCAGTCATGATGTTGCAATAACCATGGGTTCTAAGGAAGTTTATGGTTTGGAGGGATTATCTGTTGAGGATCGTCTCTTTCTATTAGCTCAACATGCCTTTGAAAGACCAAACAAGAAGAAAAAATTTCTTCTTGTTTTAGACGATGTGTGGAATCAAGACTATGCAAAATGGGACCTTCTGTGTGCTCCTTTTCATGGTGGGGCCCTCAGAAGCACAATTATAGTCACCACTCGCAGTCATGATGTTGCAATATTCATGTGTTCTAAGGATTTATGGTTTGGAGGGATTATCTCTTTCTATTAGCTCAACATGCCTTTGAAAGACCAAACTTCGATGGGCATCCAACTTTCAAAGTGATGAGCCCGGATCTACTGGACCGGGCCCGCGCTCGGTCTTGTCCAAGGCAGGTGACGTGGCGGTTCACCAGGCCGGAGGGAAGACCGCGGACAAATAGGCCACTTGTGGTCAAGACCGTGTCCCTCCTCGCATCGTCCCCGTCGAGGACCATTGGAACCACCGCTCGGCCGGATCCGTGCCCGCATAAGTCATGCCGCATCAACCGTGCTCGCGTCTTATATCTTTGACCGCGGGCACAACGATTGATCAGCGGGCACATCTCGCTTCCGGTTAATGTCAAGCCTTGCTTGAGCAAGTTAGCTGCAGCTCTGACAGAGGCCACTTCCGGCTCCCCATCACGCATTCAATGCGGCTCGGTCCGTGGCCCTCTTATTCCATTTAATGCGATAAGCCGGCTACACGGCTCATGTCCCTTTCGGCCATGTCCGCTTGGGCAGTCAATGTTCCCCTCACTGACGGGGACCAATTAGGCTGCGGACACGTGTAGGCGGTCAAATGCCAAAGTGCCCCCTAGGGCTGATCTCGTGCTTACCTCAACAAGCACCGTGGCATTGCCTATAAATAGAAGGCCTTTACCCCCTTGGGCAAGGTAAGTTCCATATACAATTGAGTAAGCTCTTTTACTCTCTAAACCTAAACACACACACACTCCAAAGGTATTGAAAGCCTTATTACTCGGTATTCTTACTCTGCGAGGGCTGAGTTGGAGTAACATCCAACTTTGACCTTAACGGTGCTTGTTTGTGTTGTGATCTAGGTACATAAAACCACCAAATATATCCTAGCGGATATCCTTGAACCGCTCACGACCCCCAAAAGGCTGTGGCGTCATCGGTGGTTCCATTGCTTAGGAAGCCGACTTTCTTTCGTTTTCTCGTTAAAAATCTTTTGTTTTCAAGGCACCTCACGTGTCCTAAACAAATTCGGTGCCGAAAGGCTCTTCTTTTTACATCACTAAGTTTTTCCCGTTTAAAACTTTTGTTTTCGGACACACCTTGTAGTCTAAACAGGCGGCGCGAAAAGACACTTCTTTTCGGTTATTTTCGTCTTTACGAGACATGTCTCAAATTACGAAAAATGCTTTGGTCATTTGACCGTAGAGGAGGAGAACCAAGCCGAACCCTCCAGCATCGATAGGGAAAGGCAAACCAACTCTGTTTTCAACGGAATGGGGGCCCATTCTCGGCCTCAAAATCCCCGGCTCAACGAGTTCTACAGGTTAGCAGGAAGCCACGTCTTGAGAAAGCCCAAGCCTACTAAACACTAGCCCAAAAACTCCCAAGCTCACATAAAAAACACCAATCTAACCACCCCACTTTCCCAGAACAAATCCTGAGAAGGAAGGAAATCCTAGCCTCCAAGTCCAAGGCGGTCGCGGAGGCCGTAGCCATCAACGACGCGGAGATGGAAATGTTTGAAATAGAGGCCAATGGAGGGCTACGGTTCCCTCGAGGTCACAAGGTTCTCCCAAGCGAGCTCCCGCTAACTCGCTTGCTAGTCGAGGCTGTAGGGGCAAGCGGGTTGACCCGGCCCTTGGCGCGGACGGCCAAACGGAGCGTGGTGCATGTAGATGATAGCGAGGAAATGGGGGAAGAGGCACGGTCAAATCGCCGTGCGAAGTCAAGCCGGACCCTTGGCTCGGCCAAGGAGAAGGCCGTGGCTCCACGAGCTAAAAGCAAAAGGTTGATGATCGAGAACCCGAGTTTGTGGAATTCAATGCGAGAAGATGTGGGAAACCCATCGGAAGGCTGCCCGAAGTGTGGCCGCACCATGGACGCCTTCGGCGATAAAATTGCGCGGGCCGATCCGGAAGGGCGAAACCCCACGAGATGGACACCTATGACGGATCCAAAAATGCGAAGTCATATGGGAAGATTTGAGGGCCGAGATGGCTTTATTCTCCGCGGATGAGTCGGTGATGTGCAAAGCTTTAGGCTGCGACCTTCAGCGAAGGCCCTATCTTGGATGCTAGCCCTCGAAGCCCGGTGTATCCGGTCATTCGATCGATTCGAGTCCTCTTCCTCAATGCCTTTGCCGGAGCTTGAGTGTGCCCGCTAGACCAAAGACAGATCTTGTCCGTGTCAGCGAGGCACCAAGCGAGCCTACAAAGATTATATATCCCGGTTCGGGAAGGTGAGCGAGGAGATTGTGGACTGGACGAGGAGATATCGAGACTATGTTTTGAGGGCGGCCTCGGTTCCTCCTTCCTCAAAATGAATTTTGCCTCCGGCAAACCTAAATCGATGGAGGAAATGTATGAAAGGGCCTCGGCCATTGCCTCGTAGAAGAGCCTAGTGTGCCGCTCCCAGGAGCCTGCGAAAGAAAGGATAAGCCAAGTCCGGGAGACCGCCCGAGCACTGCTCATACCAATAATCGGGGCAAAAGCAGTAGGGGATCGGAAAGGCTCAAAGGCCGTGGCAGAAACGGTTTACAGAGCTCACCGACCCGAGGGTGGTGATCATGAAACCTCGAGACTTTCTGCTCCTCCCCCATGCTTCGAAAGCGAATGAGAGGAGTAGACTTAAATTCTGTGAGTTTCCACAACGACCGCGGGCACGGAGCGAGGATTGTTTCAGTGAAGCGAGTAATCAATGAGAAAATCAATAACGGGAGCTAACGAGTGGGTTAAGGGAAACAATACGCCCCGATAACAATGATCGGCGGCGGGCACGACACACGCGGGGACCGGACGAGAAATGAAAGAGATAATAATGATGACGATTTTGGGGACTATGACATTAACTTCATTGGGGAGGAACCTCCCTCTAGTAGGCGATTGTCCCTCCAAATTCGGACATTAGAGAAGGTTTTCTCCATCCAGCCACGGCTCAGGAGGAAGAGCGAGAAATTGGGTTCAAAAGGAGTGAACTTGCCTCCACCCTTTTTCATTCCACACGGCCGCTCACCCTCGGAATGAGAATCAACCGGGCAAACATAGGCCGTGTGTTGGTAGATCTTGGAGGCGCCCGCGACATACTCTATTACCATACTTTGATTGGAATGAGAATGACGGAAGCACATCTCACTCCATATGCGGGCATGCTCGAAGGCTTCCTGAAACCACGTTTGTAAGGGTAAAGGGGACGATTGTGTTTGACGTAGCTATTGGGGAAAAACCCGTACGAGAAGACGGCCAAGATAACTTTCATGGTGGTCGATCTTCCTTCCCAATCTGATGCCATTCTCGGCGTAGCTTGCTCGAGCCGAATTGGGAATAGTTGCGTCCGTCCCCCACGAAAGGGTGAAATTTAACACCCGGGCGGGGTTGCTACCATCAAGAACCGGCCGGGAGATTCCTCAGAGCCTTTGGAGGAAAAAGGAAAGAACAGAAAGGCCGGACATCATGCCGCGAGATAGAGGCGAGGACAAAATAATAGAGGGAAAGAGGCGAGGACAAGTCAAAAAGGGAAAGCTCTTGCACTCCCGCCGCCACCCGTACCGATTGGCATGCTTTCTTTCCATTCCACAAAGGTGGAGCTCAAGATGACGAGAAAATCGAAGCGGTTGGCTGCCTGTTGAGGGAGGTTATATTGATCGAGGAATAGAGGGGAAATTGGCCGTGATATCATATATTCAATGGCAACATGGCCAGAAGCTCGGGTCGACCCCAACTATTGTCATTGACTCCTGCACAATCGTGAAATCGGCGACCTTGAACCTAACGACGAGCTCGAGGAGGTGGTAATCAATCCCAGCTTCCGAGCAAACGGTTAAGGTTGGTGGAAATTGCGACGAGGAAAGAAGGATACTTATTGAGTTCCTTAGAGCAAATTGCGATGTGTTCGCTTGGAGGGTGGAAGATATGCGAGGCATCGGCGAGGACGTGATCCTCCATAAAATCAACGATGACCCCTCCTTCAAAAACATTCACCGAAATCCGAGATATTTCTCCCAGGAGAAAGAGATTGCCATCAAGGAAGAGGTGGAAAAGTTGCTAAAAGCGGGGATAATAAAGGAGATCTCCTACCCCGAATGGTGGCCAATGTGGTCGTGGTTAAGAAATCGATGGCAAATGGAGGATGTGCGTTGATTTCACCGATCTCAACAAGGCATGCCCCAAAGATTGCTTCCCTCTTCCTCGCATAGGCAGATTGGTGGATTCTATGGCCAGGACACGAGTTCTAAGCTTCATTGATGCCTACTCAGGCTACCACCGAGATCCGAGATGGCTCTGAAGATGTCCGCTCTGTAGCCTTCATTCTTTGCGGGCAAGACATCTTGCTACACTATGATGCCACTTTGGGCTAAAGAATGCGGGAGCCACATATCGGCGCATGGTCAATCTGGTCTTTAAAAACCAACTAGGCGAGAAATACGGAGGCCTACATTGACGACATGGTCATAAAAACTAAGGAAAACTCCCACGAGCTCGATGTGGAGGAAACCTTCAAAAACTTGCGCCATAACGGCATGAAGCTAAACCCCCTTAAGTGCGCTTTCGGGGTCGAGGCGGGCAAGTTCCTCGGATTCATGGTCAACGAAAGAGGGATAGAGGCTAATCCGAGAGAAAATCCAGGCCCTATTAGACATGAAACCTCACACTGCGTGAAGGATGTACAAAAACTTCAGCGGTCGCATCACCGCACTTGGCCGCTTTATCTCGCGGTCGGCGGAGAGATGCCTCCCCTTCTTCAAAACTCTCGAAAGGGGAAGAGAGGCGATGAATTTACATGGAGCAGAGTGCCATCGGGCTTTTGAAGAAGTCAAGACATACCTCGGGCGGCCACCTCTACTCGGCGGCCGGTGCCGGAGAAGAGCTCTTTACGTATTTAGCAGATTCTTGATACGCGTGCTTGTTGTTCTTGTAAGGGAGGAGAATAACTCCCAAAAACCGGTTTATTATGTAAGTAAGGCCTTTGTCCGCCGTAGAAGGGCGTTATCTTAATATAGAAAAGTTAGCTTACGCCTTGCTTGTATACGCTCGAAAATTAAGAGCCTACTTTTACGCACATCCTATAAGCTGTACTAAGCGAGGCCCCGCTTAGAAAGGTTTTACATAAACCGAGTCCTCGGGGAGAATGCTAGCTTGGTCTATAGAGCTCACCGAGTTCCGGATCACCTACTCCCAGAAAGACAATCAGCGCGAGGCCTTAGTTGATTTTGTAGTAGAATCATCATTCAAATTAGCGGACGGCGACCTCGGAAAAGAAAGCGAGCGAGAATCGGAAGATGACCCAAAAGCCCGAGCACGAAATTGTTGACGAGGAGCGTCCGAGAAGAGGTGTGGACTTTATATGTGGACGGCTCGCGAGCAAGTTAATCGGTGGAGCGGGCATACTTCGGATTGCACCTGCGGGAGAAATTCATGAGGGCCTTGAGATTCAAGTTCGAGGCATCAAACAATCGGGCTGAATATGAAGCGATTATAGCGGGCATGGAATTGGCAAGAGACTTGGGAGTTCGAATATTGAGATCAATAGTGACTCTCGGCTCATAGTTAATCAAATTAGGGGGAGTATGATACTATCGACCCGGTACTAACTCGATCTTGTGACCTTGCAAAAACCCTCATCAAAAATTTCACTTACTATGAAATTTGAACCAAGTCATGAGAGAGGACAATGTGGAAGTGACCTCCTCTCGAGAATAGCAGAGCAAGAAATTGGTGAGTTGGAGACAAATTGCCGGATTGAATTCACGGAGAGACTGCTATAGATCGAATACGAGATAAACAATATTGAGGATCAAGTAAGGGGTGGGTGGATGAAATGAAGGATTACATCGAGAAGCAATCCCTCCCGAGGACCCGGTAAAGGCTAGAGCCATCGAACGGTGTCGCGAAATACCTCGTCCTCGATGGGGTGCTTTTCGGCGATCATTCACCAAGCCTTTACTAAGATGTGTTAAAACTCACATGGTCACCAACTTACTCTATGAGGTTCATGAAGGAGTTTGTGGCGGACATCCAGTGCTCGCGCCCTCTCGAGACAAGATCAAATTCCAAGGATTCTTTTGGCCCACAATGAGAAGGGATGCGCGGGAGTATGTTAGAAAATGTGATAAGTGCCGAGAGATTTGCGGACATCCTAGACTACCATCAACGGAGCGAGACTTTGGTAGTACCATCGTGGCCGTTTGATACGTGGGGGATAGATCTTATTGGACCATTTCCAAGCTGCTAGAGGAAGCATCAAGTATGCTTAGTGGTGGCCGTGGATTATTTTACCAAGTGGACGGAAGCAAAGGGCTTGGCCACTATTTGAGGATAACACTATCGGTTTTGTCCACGACCACATCTATTGTCGATTTGGGGTTCCCAGAGCAATAATTTCGAGATAATGGCACCCAATTCTCCGCAAAATTCAACTGCTTGAATGTGTGAGAATGAAGGTGCAACACCGTAAGTCCGCGATTGCCTATCCTCGGGAAATGGTCAAGGCGAGGCCGCGAACAAGCTAGTCCTAAGCGCCTTAAAGAAAAATTTGGAAGGGCGAGGAGGACGTTGGTTGGACGAGCTCCGGATCGCATTATGGGTTGTCCGCACCACAATAAGAAATTCAACGGGAGAAACTCCCTTCTCGCTCACGTATGGGTCGAGGCAATGGCTCCGGTTGAGGTAGCCCTACCCTCGTACGAGTCACATACTTCGACGAGTCTCAAACGAGGCAAACGAAGGTGTGACTGGACGATCTCGAAGAAGAGAATGCGGGCACATGAAAAAATGGTGAACTACAAACGAAGCGAAGAAGCACCATGATAAAAGAGTAAATAAGAGGAGTTTTCGGTTGGAGGCTGGGTACTCGAAGCGTAGAGGTCAGGGACCCAACACAGTTTCAACAAAGTTTGTCCCAGAAATGGGAAGGTCCGTATGAGGTCACAAAGATAGTCAAAGAGGGCACCTATATGTTGCGACCAAAAGAGGGAGAAGAGCTTAAGCACGCCTGGAATAGCGACCACCTTAAGAGATACTTCTTTTAAAGTCTTTGTAATTTTTTGGAAGGAGTATAGACTATATATATATAAGGGAGAGGTTATCATCATATTTTGATGCAAAAATCAATTCCGCGGCCTCGAAAGCTAAGGTGGATGCCGCGTGCGGATGCCGGTGAGTTGAGACTGACATATGAGCTCCTGCTAACGATGCGCAAAGATCTAAGGATCCGCATGCCTATATATGTACAAAGATCCATTACGATCCGTACTATGATCGCGGGGAGGACTCTCTCCTGCTCGCGTGACACCACCAAAAATAAGTGGATATAGATGAACGTAGGTACAAAGGCCATGATGCCGTGCCTACGGACTCTAGTGGGGACAATGACACGAAGTCGGACCCGCTAATTGCGCGAAGGACCTCGTTAGGGCCGTTACTCGCATGCTGTATGTGACAAAGGCCTACATATAAGCCCGTTCACGAGATCGCCACGAGACCCTCACGAAAAACCTAGGGAGTTTTGAATAAAGGGTCGAATAAGTGAGAACCTCGAATAAGGGGATACGAGATGCCGGGGGTTAAAGGGCCTCTATGCTAAAATATGCTCCTACCTTTACATTGCGCGGACAATAGCCTCACGGCCACCTTACGCATGCCTATGAAAGTATGCTTGCCTTGGCTACTTTTGACTTACACCACGGCTCGCATGAGGTGGGAATAAGTGTAAATGGATGAGAGTGATCAAACTAGTTTAACAAAGCCAAAGCAGAGACAAACGAGGTTAAGGCCTCAAAGTTTGCCACAAGGCTAAACAAACGCGATCATAGAAGAATAAAGTGACTCTCACAAAAAACCTAAGGGTTTTGAATAAAGAGTTAGGAAAACTCAAAAAATGCGGGCGAAAGGGCCTCTTAGGCTGCTTTGCCGCGAAGGAGAGTATAAAGTTAATTGCAAGTCAAAAACGCTGGAAAAAGTAATAGGCAAGAATGCAAGTATTAAGGTGCTCGAAAATTGCCAAACTACTCAAAATAGCCTACGAGACAAGCAATTAAGATAAAAGTAAAGGAGCCAAGTTGAGAAAAATGCTTCTATTTATGATAAGAAAGTATTTACAAATTCCTACACTATTACAAAAAAGATCCTAGTCTATTACAACAAGAAAAAGCAAAAAATCCTACACTAAGGGAGCATTCTCCTTGGGCTCCTCGGTGGCCGCTCCATCAGTGCCCGCTTACGGCTCCTCGGTGGCACCCCCTGTGCCGCCGGAGTCGGAGTTGGGGAAGCGGTGGTCTCCGGAGTCGCCTCGGTGGTAGGAGCGGCTTGTTGTTCGGCGGAGAGGCTGGAGCGGGGCGCCGCCGGGAATAGATCTCAGTGGCCCCCTGGAAGAACTGAGCCGGGGCATCCCGA
The DNA here is from genome assembly GCA_022495995.1 of Adenophora triphylla var. japonica. Classification (NCBI taxonomy): domain Eukaryota; kingdom Viridiplantae; phylum Streptophyta; class Magnoliopsida; order Asterales; family Campanulaceae; genus Adenophora; species Adenophora triphylla. The sequence continues at coordinate 452,418 of JAFEMH010001199.1, read as the reverse complement.
AGATAAAGGTTGTCCCAGCGCGAGCATCCGGTTCGGCGATCGGTCAGGCGTCGCCACGCGGGAGCGAAGAGGCCGCGGCGAAGAGATCAGACCCCTTGACCTCTTCCTCGGACGGAGGAACTAGCGCATGCCGGAGCACACACGCTCCGCGTCGGTAGCAACCAGTGAGCCGATTACGGCCAAGCTGCTGCGCACGGAGAACATACCGTGGCCGCGAAGTTCGGATACGTGTCCGGACACTGCCTCATCTTGGGCCAAGCACTCCGCGGTGAGCGAGTCGAGTTCTTATACTCCTCGACAGCTTCTTCGCGAGCCTGCACGGCATCCTCTCCCTCTCCGGCTCAAGCTGCGTAAGGGTAGCGGTTTCTCGGAGAGCTCATCTGCCTTAGCCTCCGGGAGTTTGACCAGACTCCTCCGCGGCTCCGGTTTGGTTGCGAGCTCTTCATTTCTTTGCTCAAGCTTGCTCTTGTGCCGCGGAGCTCATCCGTGACCACTTTGCCTTTTCTAGGCTCTTCTCGGCTCGGTCACCCGCTCTGGAAGCCACTTGAGATCGGACTCCTTGGTCGCGAACTCCTTTTCCTTGGCATCCGGGGAGGGAGCTCGGAGTACCCACCTTCTCCTGGGCTGCTCCGGCTCGCGGAGTTGCCCGCCATGTCCTTGGTGTTCTTTGGCAAGCTCGGCGGACGGTATCGCAGTCTCCGGAGCCTCGTGGCCTTGTTGCCCACTGCGAGGAAGAAAGTCGAGTCGGTGGAAAATTAAAGGCTAAGTGAGGAAGCGGAAGAAAGGTCCCTACCTCGGTAAGGGCAACCCCAATATCCCCATCAAGGCGACGGGTTCTCCTTCTCGGCCGCCTGGTGAGTAGAAATCGAGCAAAAGCACATTGATCGGCCCAATGCCCACCCGAATTTTGGGCGGACCAGGGCATATAAGTCTACCCCGGTAATGGCGGGCACATCCCACTTTGCTTCCTTTTCTCCCATGCCTCCTCGCGGGTGGCGGGGAGGAAATCGGATAGGCCACCGAGCATATTGTCCCCGCGGCGGAGGGAGCGGTTGTAGAGGTAGTGGCGGCAGCGGGGAGGGCTACGGGTAGAGGTATCCCCACTACGGGTCTTGGAGGACCTCTCCTGTGCGTCGAGATCGGCCTCTCTCTCAGTCCTTTTCTTGGGTGCTCTGATTATGCCGGGAGGCAATAGTACGGCTTAGGGAGATGATGCCGGAGAGCGATGGGTGGAGGAGGACCCGGGGAGGTGGAGCGAGATTCCGGTTTTGAGAATAGTGCAGGAGCGGGTAGAGTGTCCCCGGTTTTCTGCTCGCAGCGAGCACGATCTTGTCTTTGGTGGGGACCCCTCCCGTCTCATTACGCCTCTTACGGGCGGCTTCCTTGTTGGCCTTCATGTTCTTGGCCTTCGGTTGAGCGGCACTTAGAGGAGGAGCCATCGAAATTGTACACTAGGATCTACTGCGGAGGGAAAGAAAAATGGTTAGCAAAGCGGTTCAAAAAATCAAAAGCAAAGTAAATTGGCAAACGAGTTTCATAAAGGAATCGAGACCAATTATTTCGGGAGGATTGCACTCGGCGCCCGGCATACGGGTCTTACAATCTGCCTCGAGCTGGTAATGTTCGTGCACCCGCCAATCGGGTCGCGGGGCAAGGCTCTATCACTACTGCAGGGGCATGTGGGGCGCCCTCCTGCGAGAGCCACCCCAGAGTAGATCGGTAGGGGCTCATCTTCCACTATGGCGCCCACGTCGTAAACGGGCTCCTCCCGCTATCCAAATAAAGGGCCGAGATGCCTCTACTATGGCGGTGCGCATAGCATCGGGCGAGGATGGGTCCGGATAACGGCTAGCGGCCACCTTCATCGGGACGGGAGTGGAAGGTTTGGAAAAGGGCCATCAGAATCTAGACTCAATCACCGGGATGTCCCTCTGGTTCCATTGGTCAAACTTGTTGGAGGGAGGAGAGAAGGTCTGGTAGAGTAGTTCCTAGCCTTCGGGCTCGAATGCCGCGGAGAATTTGGTTCGATAGTAAGCGTAGAGCCGGCGAGGGTAGGCTCATAACCCGGGAATCTACACGCGGCTATGAAGGAGACAATGGCCGGATGGCATTGGGAGTCGGGTGCGTAGGGCGAGCGACATTGAACTCCGAAAGAAATAAAAGAAAGGGTCCGGGGGCGGCCTCAATCCGTTCTCAGCTGGGCCCCATAAAAACGCAGGCCCTATTGTCCTCGCGAACATCGGCTCTTGTCTCGGCCGCGGTTTGTCCTTATTCTTCAAATGTACATGTCCTAAGGTGCGGACACGGTAGGCGTTGCGGTCCACATTGTAAACCTCGTAAATGTCCTCCTCCCGAGTCAATGGTGGCCGCCTCCTTGGCCTTCTTACGGCCGCGACCGGGATTCACATCCCTAGGCGGCCTCTTGCCTTTGTTCGGGCGGGGGCCACAATCTCTTCCTCCTCCTCCTCGGAGTCGAGCTCTCGAAGGCATCCACGATGTTGGTGGTCTCGGCGGCCTTCTTGGAGGTCCCCTGCCCTCCTATCCCCCTCTCCGTGGTCATCTTCTTCGGTCTCAGAGCTCGAGGAGCCAAAGAGACCGGTGGGGTCACCACGGGCGGGGGCCGCCTCCGATTCAACTTCACCGGTTCAGTCACCTCAAAATCAAGGGGGTCAAGTTCCTCATTTCTGCTCGGCTCGGTTGTCCCCGCCACAGGGGCCGCGGGCACGACGGGGGAAAGATGGTCCTTATGGGCGAGAACATCTAAGGGTCATTCGGGGTCCATGCACGGTGCCCGCGCATCATTGGTTTGTTCGGGATCCATCGGTTCACACTTTTCCCGATCCTGAAACTACTTCGGGGACGCGAATCGCTCTCCTCGCTAGTTGATGGCGTTCGGAGCCGAGCCTCTCTCGCGGGGAAACACACCTGAAAACCCCCGTCACAAAATTTCTCGGCCTCGGTATCCCCCAACACCAAAACATCACCGTTCCTTTTTACCCTTTTATCCTTGGCCTCCTTGGCCAGGGGTGGGACAAAGGCCCCCATTGGGATTTTCGCGAAATGCTTGGAAGCACTCGAGGATAACCTAAGCCACCCATGGCCTACCTTCCTAAATATCCCCACTGTCCGTTTATAAGCGGCAAAGCGGTCTGGAGTGCTCCCATCTCCTAACTCTATGGGACGGCGGGGTCCAAACTCTCGAGTGGTCATTTCGTTCAAAACCCAGAAAAGGAAAAGAAAAACAGAAGGAGATGAAGAAGAAAACACCCAACGTTACTTACGAGAGAAAGATTGAGAGGTGGATTCGGAAAACGGTTGCACAGAATTCGCAGCAAGAAATTTCTCTCTCTAAAGCTCTTTGAATGTTTGGAAACGGTAAAAGTGTTTGGGGTTTAAGGGTTTGGTATTTATAAGGCCTACCTATACGGGTTAACCCGTTAACCCGTATTAATTAGCCCACAAATCCAACCTCGGACCCTGAACCGTCTCCAACGTTTGAAAATTCGAAAATTAAATACCTTTTGCATTTATTACCCCCCTTGGATGGCTGACACGTACCCCTGACGTACCACTAACCCGTCTTTTCATCTCGCCAAGGGCCCACTGTTAACCGGGAGGCACGCCATGCAAGGGACCACGTGTCACTCACTGGTGCCTCCCGAACGTTCCCTTTGGCCCATGGGGCCAAGCAACAAACAAGGAAAAACGCTAACACTGGTGCTCGCTCGAGGAGCAAGTGAGGCAGACCGAGCTTCTAGTAGCTCCTCACTCAGACCATAAATAATCACACTTGGAGCTAGGGGCCATTGATGAGCCCGGATCTACTGGACCGGGCCCGCGCTCGGTCTTGTCCAAAGAACCAGTGACGTGGCAGTTCCTAGACCGCTGGAGGGAAGACCGCGGATAAATAGGCCCTTGTGGTCAAGACCGTGTCCCTCCTCGCATCGTCCCCGTCGAGGACCATTGGAACCCTGCTCGCTGGATCCGTGCCCGCATAAAGTCATGCCCGCATCAACCGTGCTCGCGTCTTATATCTTTGACCGCGGGCACAACGATTGACTGCGGGCACATGCTGCTTCCCGGTTAATGTCAAGCCTTACTGAGCAAGTTAGCTTGCGCTCGACAGGCCACTTGCCGGCTCCCCATCACGCATTCAATGTGGCTCGGTCAGGCGCCTACTATTCCATTTAATGCGATAAGCCGGCTACACGGCTCATGTCCCTTTCGGCCATGTCCCTTGGACAGTCAATGTTCCCTCCTGACGGGACCAATTAGGCTGCGGACACGTGTAGCTGGTCAAATACCAAAGTGCCCCCTAGGGCTGATCTCATTGCTTACCTCAACAAGCACCATGGCATTGCCTATAAATAGAAGGCCTTTACCCCCTTGGGCAAGGTAAGTTCCATATACAATTGAGTAAGCTCTTTTACTCTCTAAACCTAAACACACACACACTCCAAAGGTATTCAAAGCCTTATTACTCAGTATTCTTACTCTCACACCCGAGGGCCTGAGTTGGAGTAACATCCAACTTTGACCTTAACGGTGCTTGTTTGTGTTGTGATCTAGGTACATAAAACCACCAAATATATCCTAGCCAGATATCCTTGAACCGCTCCTGACCCCAAAAGCTGTGGCGTCATCACAAAGAAGTTGGAAAGGTGATAGCAAAGAGATGCGAAGGCTTGCCTTTGGCAGCAAAGTCGTTAGGGGGTCTCCTCCGCACTAAAAGAAACCCAAAGCAGTGGATAGAAGTTTCAATAAGCAAGATATGGGAGGTACAAAGCAATGGCATTATCCCTGCTCTAAGGCTAAGCTATCATCATCTTCCTCCGCACTTGAAGCCTTTGTTTGCATTTTGTTCTATATTTCCAAAGGCCCACGAGTTTGACCACCAGGAGCTAATTATGTTATGGATGGCGCAAGGGTTCTTGAAAACACCAGAAAAGCATAAGCAAATGGAAGAGTTGGGTTGTGAGTATTTCATTGAACTTCTATCAAGGTCTTTTTTCCAACCTTTGATTGGCAAATCAAGGTTTATCATGCATGATCTTAAGAATGACCTAGCTCAGGTTGTTGCTGGGTTGACAAGTCTTAGGTTGGACAATAAAATTGTGAGTGATGAGCGGTACAACATCTGCAAAGAGGCGCGACATGTATCATTCATTTCCCACGAATATGATGATTTTTAAAAATTCAGCGCTTTTGGTGAGGCTCGGTGTTTGCGTACCATTTTACCAATGCATGAAAATTCTTCCGATTTTTCTTACTTAAGTAGTCTTGTTTTGAAAGACTTTCCAAGGTTACCTTGCTTACGAGCATTGTCTTTCAATGGGTATTACATAAACGAGCTACCCAAATCAATAGGTAATTTGAATCATCTTCGATATCTTGATTTATCCAGGACTGACATCAAAGAGTTGCCGGAATATGTTTGTGGCCTTTCCAATTTGCAAACACTATTTTTACATGGATGTCATGTACTTGTACAGTTGCCTACATGCATTCAAAAGTTGATCAATTTACGGCATCTGGATATTGCTGATACCCCAAGATCAAAAGTGATGCAAATGGGGATTGGCTTCTGGCTCACCTTCGTACATTGTCAAAGTTTATAGTTGATAAGAGTGATGGGCGAAAGCACGTGGGGTCTTAGCCTGATGGTTAGGGTTCATGGCTTCCAACCTGGAGGTCATGGGTTCGATTCCCCCACCAGTGGTTAGAGGGAATGACATTGCCCTCCCTAGCATAGCTAGGCGCCTCTGTGAAGTGCATCAAGGGGGGAGCGGTGAAATGTGTTGATCAAAAAAAAAAAAAAAAAAAAAAAAAAAAAAAGAGTGATGGGCGAAAAATAACTGAGTTGAAGGGACTACACCAACTCCAAGGAACACCGTCCATAATTGGCATTCTGAATGTGATGAAAGTGTAAGATGCTATGGAGGCAAATCTATCGAGCAAGGAGGGTCTTCACAGACTGGAGATGATCCGGAGTAGCGGCTTTGGCGGTACTCGAGAAGAAGGACTTGAATTAGAAGTAGTTGATGCATTAAAGCCTTTAACACGAGTGACAAGTCTTAAATTTGAATTCTATGGTTGCCTTAAATTTCCTAGTTGGATTGGGGATCACTCATTCTGTGATACGGTGAATATCAGACTGATTGGTTGCAAAAATTGCACATTTTTACCGCCACTAGGACATTTATCATCACTCAAGGGGTTGTCTATTGAAGGCATGGAAAGTAGTAGGTCCGGAGTTTTGGGAAACTGGCTCTCCTCATATTGTTGCTTTCCAGTCACTCATAAATCTATGCTTTATAGATATGAATGGTTGGGAGGAACGGTGTGTTGATGAGGATTTAACAAGAGCGTTCCCACGCCTACAAGAGCTGAAAATTCAAGGATGTATGAAACTAAACAAGGTTTCACTTCCAAAGATTCCATCACTTCAAAAATTAGGAATGCATGGTTGCAGCTAGGCGGTTCTAAGAATTTTGGTGGGGCTTGGCTCAGTGAAAGAGATGTGGGTTTATTAAGTGTCAGGGCTGAGTAAACTAGATGAAGGGATTATCTGGTGTTTGGGAGAAGTTGAGTATCTGCAAATTTATTGCTGTTACCAATTAAGATATCTGTGGAAAGAAGTAGCAGCATGCAAGGTACTTGAGAAAATGAAATCATTGAGTGTGTGTTATTGTGAACAACTTGAATCGTTAGGAGATAAAGGGCAACTGCCTCGCAATCTTTAGAGTTTGGAGTTGTTGAGGTGTGATAAGCTCGAGAAGATGCCAAATTGGCAAAACAGCCTCATGTCTCTGAGGCGATTGACCATTTCGTTTTGCGAGAAGCTGCAAGACAACTTGAACCACGTGGTCATGGACATGGCGCAAAGCAGCAGCGGTGGAGAACACGGGAAACATGAATTTTCTAATCTCGAGTACATTTATATCTATCGTTGTCCAAGTTTGAAATGGTTTCCCACTGGGAAGAAGCTACCCACCACACTCAGAAATCTTAGTGTTTTGAAATGTGAGAATATGGAGGAGGGCATGTATTTGCCTTTGCTTGAATCGGTTTTTATATACAGTTGGTCAAAACTTAAATTGTTACCAAAAAGGTTGGCTCATCTCACTCGATTAGAAATAAGTTTTTGTTCGGACATAGAGTCGATTCCAGAAACATGTCTGCCCCTCACTCTCATAACTCCTCACATCGAAGGCTGCTCAAATCTAAAGTACATGTGCGCCAATGAGATGCAAAGCCTCACCTCTCTTCGGCGTTTGGAAATCGATGGTTGTAAAAATATGGAGGGTTATCCAAGTGTAGGAGGGCATTGTTGGCCTCCAAATTTAGTGTTCCTTGAAATGGGGGAAGTAAAGCATCCAATTATGGAGTGGGGCCTAGCAACCCTTCCAACCTCTCTTCTTGCGCTCAGACTAGTTGGAGAATTTCCACTAGGGGACTCAGCTCCCTAGGTCGTTAGTAGATCTTCGAATCTCTGGTCTGAAGAATTTGGAATCTCTTGAAGAGGGCCTTAAAAACCTCTCCTCTCTTCAACACCTCAACATCTACTGCTGTCATAAGCTTCACAAGTTGCCAGAAACTCTGCTTCCCATGTTTTCAAGTCTTCAAATTAAAAGGTGTCCACTTCTAGATTGCTCACCCTTTGCTCTTAATTTACATGTTAGAGAAATACAATTTTGTGGGGAGTCTTTTTGGGACGGAGAGATTATATTAAAGAAAAAGATGTAAAACAGTTCTTAGATTGCTTATTCGGTTGATTCAACCATTTCATACTTGCTTTTGTTGGCAGGTTCAATTCCATGGACTACTCCAGTTAATAGTTATGATGGCATATTGTTTCCACATTGAAACAAAGGCCTACATTAATGGAGTTCTCGAGCACGCTATTACAAGGTTGGTGTCACTCTGTTCCCTTATCTAACAAAGCATACCATTTTAAAGGAAGTGCCAATTTATTTCAACAGAAAGGCCTGAAATTATCCTGGAAAATTGGTTTCTAATTGAAATGTGGCTCAAATATGTCAATTTAGGGGCTGAAGTCTACGAGGAGGTACCAGATTGGGGCATGAAGTCTTAAATATGTCAATTTAGGGCCCAAAGTTACTATTTTGATCAATTTGGGGTTTTTGACGTTTTTCATCCAAAAAGGCCGTTGAGTGACCACGTGCGAGTCACGTGAGATTCAGTGAGGGCATTTTGGTCATTTCACGTCCAGGCCCAATCTGGTACCTCCCCGTAGACTTCAGGCCCTAAATTGTCATTTGCCCTATAAAATAATAAATAAAAATATTTACTCTTTTTTTTACAAAAAATAATTAGTAAATTTAAAATATTGAGGAAAATTCAAAAAATATTTTTATAATTATTTATCTTAATATATATGTATATATATATATATATATATATATATATATATATATATATATATATATATATTGAGGAAAATATTGAGTAAATTTAAAATATTGAGGAAATTTAAAAATATTTAGTTGCAATACCATAAGTGAGTTTCAAAAAATATTTTTATAATTATTTATCTTAATATATACTCCTTCCGTCCCATTAATAACTTCACTTTTTACCCAAAATGGCGTCCCGTTAGAAGTTTCACCTTTTCTTTTTTGTCCAAGAATCTTTACTATTTCCTCCACTCATTTTCTCTCCTATTTCACTATTACACTCACAACACTTTTCAAATTTACTATTTCCTCCACTCATTCTCTCTCCTATTTTACTATTACACTCACAACATTTTCTCCACCCTTAATTTGCGTGCCGAGGCTAAAATGGTGAACTTAATGACGTGAGACGGAGGGAGTATATATATATATATATATATATATATATATATATATATATATATATATATATATATATATATATATATATATATATATATATATATATACTCCCTCCGTCTCACGTCATTACAAACCATTTTTCCGGGCACAATTATTAAGAAATATTATTAAGATAATGAAAATGTGTGGTAGGAAATGAAGAGAGAGAATGAGTGGAGTTGGTTGAATAAATAAATTGTGTGGTAGAAAATGAAGAGAGAGAATGAGTGGGTGGGGTAGGGTGAATATAAAATAATAAATTTATTTCCATTTTGGGCAGTTTGTATTCATGTGGGACGGACCAAAAAGAAAATAAGTTTGTATTCACGTGGGACGGAGGGAGTATATATATATACTCCCTCCGTCCCGATAGTAGCTTCCCATTTTGCCATTTTGGGTGTCCCGTTAATAGCTTCCACTTTCCTTTTTTGGCAAAGGAATTTTTACTATTCTCTCCACTCATTCTCTCTCCTACATTATTTTAATACTCACAACACCATTATAATTTACTATTCTCTCCACTCATTCTCTCTCATATTTTCAAATTACACTCACAACATTTTTTCTTCCCCTCATTTTCTTAATTTGCGTGCTTGGCAAAAAATGGGAAGCAATTGTTGGGACGGAGGGAGTATATATTTAAAAATGAAAAAAAAAAAAGTGTTTAACATAACCCACCTCATCCCCAAATTTTGGAATGCAAAAGATCAAATTATAAAAAGTTTGTCTTCTCTCTTCTCCATCCATCCACCCCACCCACCACTCCTAAGCCCTACCCTCCGTCCCCTCCTCTCCAAATCTACAGCTTCACAAAAGCAAAGACACAAATACTTTCTCTCTACTGATGCCCTAACCCTCTTCCTGTGCCGCCTCCCCCCACCACTACAAATTGGTTCATCCATCTCTCCATGGCTCCCCCAACTGGCGACTTTCCTTCCCCTTCCCTGCCCTCCCCTCCCCTCGCTTCTCAATTTCATTTTGTGATTTGGTTCGAGACAAGATCTGGGAATTTACTTCGAAATTGACAGCATCATCTCACTTCATGTACAATTTATTTTTATTTTTTTTTATCAATGACGGTGGAGAAGACAGTCCAATTTATTGAATTCATTTCCAGATCTGCAATTTCATTGAAATATGTTATCTTATGAATTAATTGGGGGTGAATTTGAGACTCTTAATTTTGAATATGGGTTTTATTTGTGGTGATTTGATTGTGTGGTTGTTAATGGTGGTGGTGGTGGTGGTGAGCTGGTTGGGTGATGAGATGGGGTGATGGTGGTGATGAGGTGGTGGTGAGATGATTGGGTAAGCATATTTTTTGTAAATATTTATTTTATTTAATCTATTTTTATTTATATATTTTATAAATTATTCAATCTAAAATAATTAATATTTTTTTTGAAGCAAAATAATTAGTAATTTAAATTATTAGAAAAAAGGATAATAGTTAATATCTTAAATTATTTTAAATCATATTCACTATTATTTTTATTTTTTTCAATATTTAAAATTTACTAATTATTTTTGTAAAAAAAAAACTAAATATTTTTATGGGTAAATTGCAATTTAGGGCCTGAACTCGAGGGGGTGTTCTCGAAACGGGGCCTCATAGCTAAATATTGTCAAATCAGGGCTCAATATCTATATTTTTCGTCAATTAAGAGCTTTTTGACGGATTTTATTAGAAAATTCAGTTAAGTGACATGTGCCACGCATGTACGCATGTGCTGGACAAGTTGGGTGATGAGATGGGGTGATGGTGATGAGGTGGTGGTGAGATGATTGGGTAAGCTTATTTTTTATAAATATTTATTTTATTTAATCTATTTTTATTTATATATTTTATAAATTATTCAATCTAAAATAATTAATAATTTTTTTGAAGCAAAATAATTAGAAAAAAGGATAATAGTTAATATCTTAAATTATTTATATCCTATTAACTATTATCTTTATTTTTACAATATTTTAAATTTGTTAATTATTTTTTGTAAAAAAAAATAAATAAATATTTTTATTTATTATTTTATAGGGAAAATGACAATTTAGGGCCTGAAGTCTACGTATCAGATTGGGGCCTGAACGCGAAATGACCAAAAAGCTCTCGCTGAATCTCACGTGAATCGCACGTGGTCACTTAACGGGCTTTTTGGACGAAAAACGTCAAAAAGCCCCAAATTGATCAAAATAGTAACTTTGGGCCCTAAATTGACATAAAATTATGTTGCATATGTATTGTAGGTGATTGATTTGTAAAGGGCAAATAACAATTTAGGGTCTGAAGTATAGGGGGTAGTGTCGGTTAGGGGCCCCATATCTAATTTTCGGCAAATCAGGGCTCAATATCTAAACTTTTCGTCAATTAAGGGCTTTTTGACGAATTTTGTTAGAAAAGTCAGTTAAGTGATGAATTTTGGACTAAATTGAAAAGCAAATTAAATATTAAGGACTGGAATGTAAATGTTTAAAAATTGATGACCGTTACAAAATATTTTTTTAAAATATTATTTTTTAAAAATATACTCCCTCCGTCCCACTTCAATTGGTCCCGGGGTGAATTTCACGGTTTTTAAGAAAAATGAATAAAGTGGGTAGAAATTAGAGGAGAGAGAATGTAAAAGTTAAATGTGTGGTAGGGAATAGAAGAGAGAATGTAAAAGTTAAAAATATTTAATAGGAGAGAGAATGAGTGGGAGGAATAGTAAGTTAATGATTGGTTTTTTTGTAAATATGTGGAGATGATAAGGGTATAAATATATGGAAAACTTTCCATTTATGAAATGGATCAATTGAAGTGGGACGTCCCAAAAAGGAAAGTGGACCAATTGAAGTGGGACGGAGGGAGTAATATATTTCGAAAAGCTAATTTTTTTTTATAATTTTTAAAATATTATTTTTTATAATTTTTTATAATTAAGGGCTTTTTGACGAATTTTGTTAGAAAAGTCAATTAAGTGACGGATTTTGGACTAAATTGAAAAGCAAATTAGTTGTTAAGGACTGAAATGTAAATTTTTAAAAATTGATGACCGTTACAAAATATTTTTTTAAAATATTATTTTTTAAAAATATAATATATTTCGAAAAGCTAATTTTTTTTATAATTTTTAAAATATGTTAAAATAAATATTATAAATATAAAAAAATTGTATTTTTAAATAAAATAGTATTTTTAAATAAAATAGTATTTTATTTTTTTAAAAAAATTAATTAATTTTTAACGTAAATCTTGTAAAATAAATATAAATATAAAAAAAATTGTATTTCTAAAGCAAAAAAGTATTTTTTTTCTTTAAAAAATTAATTAATTTTTAACTTAAATCTTGTAATATTTTTTTAAAAAAAAATAAAAGTAAGTGACATGTCACTTAAATCTTTTTGATTTAGAAAATTTTATTTAAAAAATTGCCAATTTTTATTTAATAAATATAATTTTATTTAAAAAAGATAATATGATTTAAAATAATTTAAGATATTAACTACTATCCTTTTTTCTAATAATTTAAATTATTAATTATTTTGCTTAAAAAAAATACTAATTATTTTAGATTTAATAATTTATAAAATATATAAATAAAATAAAATAATTATCATCTAAATTTTAAAAAAAATATCTAAAAAAGTTAATATAACTAAAACATATTTTTGGAAATAGTTATTAGAATTGAAATAAATATTTTTTGAAGCAATTTTATTTTATGCAATATATTTTTTGAATAAAAATAATAACACCTTAAATAGTTCCTCCGTCTCAAAATAAGAAAAAGAAAAAAAAAGAGAGAGAGAGAGAGAGAACATCTTCTACTTCATCACCACCACCACCTATTACCCCTCCTCCGATCAATTTCAAAACCCCCTTCTTCATCAAAACCCTAACCCTAATCCCAATTCCAACCAACACCTCACTTTCTTCATTACCGAGGTCCACCGTTTCCATAACCCCACCAAACCTTTCCCTAGCAGTTTTCACCACCTTATGTGCAGCCACCACCACCATTTACCACCGCCAATCACCACTACTAACCACTAATCACCACCGTCCAATACCACCATCTCGACACCTGCATCCACTACTGCTGCCACTAAACCACCATTACAGCTACCGTAATGCATCAGCCACCGCCACCACACCACCATAACTACCAATTTCAATCAACATAATTAGACAAGCCAGAACTACTATTGTCAAAATAATAAAATAAAAAAATGGGTTTGAGCAAAATAAGTCAAAATCCAAATGCTTTTATCCCACAAATTCTAACAAAATAAAAGATAAAAAAATCGGCAATCAGAAATCAAAAATCAGGATCTGGGCAAAATTAAATCTTACAAAATCAAAATCGAAATCAAGATTTAGATCATGGTTTTTAAATTCAAAGCAAAATCAAAATTAAACCCAAATATGGTTTTCAAAAGTATGATATTCAAAACAGAGTCGGAGTGGGGGAGATCTAGAAGAGGGTGGTCGGAGTGGGGGAGGGGTCGTCATGGTGGGGTGGAAGACGCCGGCCACTTCGTGGGTGGGATGGGGTCAGATGGATTGAAGGGGATGAGAGGTCGCCGGAATCTGGGGAGAGCAGAGTCGCCGGCCTGGCTGAGAAAGTAGAGAGAGAGAGAAAGTGAGGCAAGGAGAGAGAGAAAATGTGAGGCTTTTTTATTTGGAATTAAAATAATTTCATTTAACCTCCATATTTATAAAATATGTCATTTAACCCCTTAAAAGTTAGTGCCAATTCAATTTAGTCTAGCACATGTCACTTAACTGACTATTCTAACAAAATTCGTCAAAAACCCCTTAATTGAAGAAAAGTTTAGATATTGAGCCCTGATTTGCCGAAAATTAGATATGGGGCCCATAACCGACACTACCGCCTATACTTCAGGCCCTAAATTGTCATTTGCCCATTTGTAAAATACTATTGTGTAATTATAGGGTTTGATTTGTACTATACATAACAGTGAGGGGTCTGTAAGAAACATATTTTAATATCTGGAAACAACTTTTTTAAAGAGAACGCAGAATCAGAAAATAGCGCGCAACTCTCGAGCACCACCTGAGATTGCCACTGTTCCCCGCGTCGCCACTCGCCGGTAACCTAGCCGCCTGCCGTCCAACGCGCCTCACGGTCACCTGTCAAGAGCTGAACCCTGACGGTAACTAATTTTTCTCTTTCGAATTAATTTAGGTCTCAATCAATTTAGGTCTTTTTAAAATTGATTTGTCTTCTTATATTAATTTTATAGTTCACATGATTGATTGTAAGTATTAATTTATTGACGATGTTTTCGAGTTTCAATTTAACAATTAAATATTAATTTCTATTTAGGGTTTCACTCTATTTAGTTTTTGAAATTGGTGAATTTTGACTACTAATAAAATATTATGCAACTTTATTTCTGTTATTGAAGTAATTCGATTTTAGCTTTTGTAATACTAGCCACAATGGTACATATAGTGTGTTCATTTAACATAATTTTGATTCCCAATTATAATTATATGAAATTAAATTAAATTGGTAAGGATAAATACATGATTAATTAATATTTAAGGGGGTGATTTGGTTAGTTTTTGCTGGTTCCAACACTGTGTGTGCATAAAGAGTTATGAGTTTCGAGAATGATTTATAGTATCTTCCAAAACAGATTAGCAAACATTTGGATTTTCTAGTTGGTTTCTTTTGATTCTTTAGTAATTTGACTTTGATTATGACATTACTATTTCTCAAGGCTTTCACAGATTTACTTGTAAGCTTTGAGCATCTGATTTTGTTTGTATTGTCGGCGTCCACTCTATTCTGCCCATCATGTTTCAGATCACAGATAAACAGAGTTCTTTTCTGGTGCTATTATCCGATGACAACTTAATATTCTGTATGTTTATGAAATACATATATGATTTCACACATTCTACCATCAACGTTAAAAGCGGAAAAAGGTATGCAACATTATGAAAAGGGCAAGAAATTTGGACTATGCATCAGACCAAGTAATATCTATCTCCCTCCAATTATCTTTAGGTACACTTGAGGCTTTCCATACACCTACCGAGGCTTCAACAATGTTGTTACCACATGGAGGCTGATAGTCATTGTCCATTACATCCCGTTGTTGAGTCACACACATCTATAACTTTGGCATTTACGCTTCATCCGTTGGCCCTTATAGTGATCTTTTGCAGACATCTTTCCCTTCCGTTGTACCATCCACTTGAAAGTAATGCCGCTGACATGAAGCTCTTCATATTTCCAATTTTCTTTTTTCCTGTGTGTTGGATGTTGGATACAAGTAAATATAAGAGATTATTTATATATATAAAAGGTTTTCCTTACAGAGTTCCAAGCTTACGGTCTAAAACAGAACTGTACTATTGCTTTAATGATGACTGCTCTGTTGTGCTATGTGAGAAGATTTGGTTGTAATTTAACTGCAGTCAGATTTAACCTATTCCATCATCTTGTTCTTTTAGAGTGAGGATAGTTAAGACAAAGGAATGGCTTCTACTAGCATCGATTGATGTCACTGTCCAGTCTATTTCTTCTGCCAGCATTGGTAAACCATAATTGGATTTATATAGGCGTCAAAGCTGTAACATGTCTTTAGCAGTAACAGCTTTCTTTGTTATTCCGCTAGATGAGGATGTTGGACCCAAAAGATGAATGAGTTAAAAATAGGTTCCTTATGCTGTACATGTAACATTACACTTTTCTAATAGTCATTGATGAAGTAAAAGGCAGATCTGTAGTCTGAGGCATCGCAGAAATGGCATGGCCTTTCTAGTATCAGCTTGAGATGTGTCCTAGGTTGTATTTATGCATGCGTGCTTACCTTTTAGTTCTTAAAAACAAGTCTCCAATTGGAAGCCTGAGCTAGTTTTAATAATCCTTAACCAGGGCCCTCCGTAATTGTTCTAGTGTGTTAGAAAAGCCTTTTTCCTTCTTCATTTACCAATCTATCTTTTATGGCATGTTTTTGTCAGACATGGTTCGTTTTTCCGAACAAAGGATCATTTTATGTGGTTGATTTGACTCACTAAAGATGAATTATAAGCAAGCCTTCTAACAAAAAAATATTAACAAAAAACAATTAGCAGTTCATGTTTACATCAAAGTGAGACCTGCCCTCTTAGGGAATATATATACAACTTTACTATGTGACTTGCCGATGAGTATCTCGGTTCATCTAAATTTGTCATGGTTATGCCTTGCAAGGACTTGTTGAACCTTAACTTTATTCAACTCATTTGGATTTTGGCATGTCTTTGATTATTGAATAAACCTATATGTGTAGTTGCAGATGCGTATTTAAGTGTATAAAGATACTTTATATATTCACGAGTAGAAAAATTACAGTTTATATATCAGGGGACAATAAGAACTAGTATATTGCTAAGCTTCGGACCAAATAATAGCCAAGTCTCCCCAGTTATCTTCAGGGACACCTAAAGCTTTCCACACAGCTTTGGAAGCATCAACGATATTATTGGGGCATGGTGGCTGATAGTCATGATCTTCATCACATCCCATAGTAGAGTCACATTCATCTACAACCATGGCCTTCATGCTTCTCCCATTACCATTTATTGTGATGAAGTTGTGGCACCTGTCCCCTCCTTTTTACCATCCAGTTGATAGTGCAACAACCGGTGTTTCATCCGAGTGATAGTGACCGTCACACTCAGATGGCCCCCCACCATCGCCTCCCTTTTGGAAACTGTTTAGTGTGAGAGTTGCCTTGGTATTACTTGTCACCTGGGGTAAACATGTGTAAGTTGTGTAAGGCTTTCCTTGGATGCAACATCAGAGTCGAATTCTCGGTTGCACTGTCCAGGAGGGGCCTTTTACCCATTCAAAGTTCCACTTGCCTTGCAAGTCTGAGCAGCAACATCCAGTGAATGCGTGACAAGGAGAATGGACAATAACAGAAGAGATGCTCCCATGTTGATTTTTTTCATAATATCTCTCTCTTCTTTTCACTCCCTGTGAATGTTTTTGGTTTTGGTGCAACTCTGATAATGCTTCTCTCTATTTATACGAGTTATACTAGAAAAACGCCAAAGTGGTGTCAAAATATGACTATTCTGGTAAGTGTTGTTTCATTTTAGTAGTTGTGAGTGGATTTTTATTTTTATAGTATGTTTGACATTCTTGGTTACTTGAAACTTGAAAGTGAAAAATATAAAAAGGCTTCACATTTGGAATCTTAGTTTGTCATCTTCCTGAATTTGTTTTTCTTTTCTTCTAGTTGTTCTCTGCAGATTGCCGGGCAAATTTTTGCTCAAGTGACTGGAATGAAGTGTTGTGTACGTGAAACTCCCGGTAGAGTGTAATGCAGCAATTAATTTCCTTGCATGTCTGTAATTTTCCTAGAAGAGGATATTGGATGCCGAAGAGAGAAATGAAGTCTAAGTATGGTCCGCATGTATAGTTATATATATGCGGTAATCTTCTACTCCCTGCGTCCCTAAATGAGTATCCATTCTTAATTTTTGTGCATCAAAAGTTGGCTTTTAAGCAGTGTTACTAGCATATGTGTTGTAAATCACCACCGCCTCTTTTCCCTTCTAGATAATTCGGGAAAATCATTTGTCAGGAATTGTCCGGCGACTTCTTCATTATTCCAGCCCATTCTTGATGGTTCAGAATTTGAGCCAAAGTTTAGTCCATACACCCTAAGTCTAAAGCTAGAAGCTTCTCACTAACAACACCAAAAGCTCAGATCACTTGAGTAGTCAGCTACTTGGACCGGAGAGATCTAGAAGAAATACTCACCGCCTTAGAGTAACTATAAATAGGGTCGAGGTCTTTGTTTGTGTGTCTAGTCTAACAATCTGGAAGGAATCCATAGTGTGAGTCGTGCCTTTGGAGGGCTCCTTTGTGAGTAATAATCTAGTGTGTCAAAGAGTATATTAGTGTAGGCATTTAGCACTTGTACCTTGTCCATTGCAATTATAAATTAAGTAATAATAATAGTGTTGTTATTATTATTTGTGTTTCGTCAATTCGGGTACCGAAATTCAACAAGTGGTATCAGAGCAGCACGACCCGGGATTGTGGGAATCGCTACTGAAGTCTTGTTTGGAATCGTTGCAGTTGCACAATAGGAGATTGTGAAGCTCGTGGTGGAAGACCATGCTTACTTGGTGGCGTGCACAGAGGCAGTACCAAGTCACGATGGTAGATCCGACAAGCGCATTTGGTGGAATCCGGAGACTCAATAATGGTAATTACAAGTATTGGTGAACATGTATGCAATCATACTTACAAGGGCAAGTGTTATGGAATATCGTGGTTGGTAGCGAGACCACGCCACCGGAAAAGGACACTCAAGCATTCCAAAAATGGGAAGCGAAAGCTGGGAAGGCTATGTACGCGCTAAAAATTAGCGTCGAGGACGAACTTTTGGAGCATGTCGAGGATGCATAAACTCCAAAAGAGATATGGGATACCTATAATTAGCGTCGAGGACGAACTTTTGGAGCATGTCGAGGATGCACAAACTCCAAAAGAGATATGGGATACCTATGCGGCCTTGTTTTCAAGGCCAATGAGGCTCGTCTCCAGATGCTCGAAAATGAGCTAATGTCGACTACGCAGCAGAATCTAACAGTAAGTCAATATTTTCATAAACTTAAATATGTCATGCGATCTCGAAGTTAGATCTAGACTCAAAGATTAACGAGCAAAGAATGAGGATGATAATCATCCATGGGTTGATACCCGAGTTTAAGGGGTTAGTGATGCAGTCCGTATGGGTACCTTTAGTGCATCGTATGGGAGCGAGCGAAGGGACATCATCAAGTTCAGCCCATGTTTTCTTTGTCCAAGTTCAGCCGTTTATTACTAGTACTTATCCCTACAATAAATCCTCTATTAATTCATGTTTTGACTCATCCAAATAAGTAGTGTTTTGCCTTCTAAAAGTAGCCTATAAATAGCACAGTCTAAGGAGTTTCAAGACAGATTCGATGTATTATGAATCAGTTTATGATAATATATTACTAGTTGAGTATTACTCCTAGTTTGTTCCTTTCTCTCGTAGTGTTGCAGTTTCTTTAACTGCATCAGTTGGTATCAGAGCCAAAGATCCTGCTGAGATTCCTCGGTGCAAAATAATATGTTGCACTTGGACGGAAGACCGAGGACTAGCCACAGCAACAAGAGAGTTGTTGATGTTACTGTTGAAAATAAAAAAATAATCTACGGTACTTCAATGAAGTTCGAAGACATATTCTCTACTTCGAGTTTAACTGTTCAAGGATGCGAAGTAGATTGGAAACTACCTCCGATCTACGATGAGTACGATGAGGATGGATATCTAATTATGGAAGAAAAGGAAGATGACGTAATGGGTTTCCAAAAAATTTGCACTACAAAGGAATTCTGCCCAACTTTTTTAATGTTTCATCATTTATCACTAAAATTTCAATGTTTCCTACCCACACACGATAAGGTTATGATATGGAAATGGTGGACGGCCCGATTACCAAGATTCAAGAAGCGAAAATGGAGAACTCGAGGACGAGTTCTTCTCAACCAGGGGAGAATGATGCAGTCCGTATGGGTACCTTTAGTGCATCGTATGGGAGCGAGCGAAGGGACATCATCAAGTTCAGCCCATGTTTTCTTTGTCCAAGTTCAGCCGTTTATTACTAGTACTTATCCCTACAATAAATCCTCTATTAATTCATGTTTTGACTCATCCAAATAAGTAGTGTTTTGCCTTCTAAAAGTAGCCTATAAATAGCACAGTCTAAGGAGTTTCAAGACAGATTTGATGTATTATGAATCAGTTTATGATAATATATTACTAGTTGAGTATTACTCCTAGTTTGTTCCTTTCTCTCGTAGTGTTGCAGTTTCTTTAACTGCATCAGTTAGTTACTGCGATTCGCGGTTGGGCCACTCAAACTTCTCTACTAGAATTAGAGAGTTTGTTGGCCAGCCAAGAAACTTTGGATAAATGTACATCTAGGTCTTCAACACCAACTTCAATGGGTTAAGAAGAAGCACTGTTTAGCAACCGAAGCCGAGGAGGGCAACAAGTACACATTGTTGCGGGATGGAAAAAGAAAGAAGTAATTTAAGACGAGGTGGAAGTGTCGAGGAACAAAGGATGCTCCCGTGCAGGGGGAGCTAGGACGAGAAATGAAAATGACTTTCGACCTGATGAGTGGAGACGAAACAACGAGTGCTATAACTGTGGTCGTAAAGGGCATTTCCTAAAAGATTGTCCATTTTGGAAAAAGGTTGTAGAAGGAAATGTGGTCACTAATCAAGATCCGTATGACAATGAAGAAGAATGGAACATGGAAGCATCTTTCCCAGATGCAAGTCTTCGTAAAGACGACCCAATAGAAGAAGAATGGTTCGAAGACCATACATATCTAGTTGTTGAGGAGACCGGGATCGATAAGCTGGAAATCGAAGAAGAGATTGACTTCGAGGAAGGTCGATGGTTTGAAGATCTAGCTGCCAAAATCAACGTTGGTTGTGATGATAATCTAGATGGCAATGACACTGCTAAAGAGTTAGCAAGCTTGGTCGAAGTTGGCTCAGAAGAAGTGACGATTGGGATGTTCAATGAAAATTTGGATGCTCCAAAGCTCCTGGGCGAAGTGAAGCTAGAGATTAAGGGGGATCAATATCAAGAAGACTCAACACATGAGAAAGGTAAGTTTACGACATTGAAGCCTTTATCAAATCTTGATGTGTTTAGTACGAGCTTGTTCGAGATGCCGAAAAGAACAAACGTGAGATACAAACTTGAGCAAGAACTTTATCATTGTGACAACGAAGCAGTCACTTTTTATTGTGAGAATGTCAAGGACTCATTTGAGAAGCCATGGAGAAACAGGGAACAACTCGAGGTAGAATCTCTTTGAAGGAAACCGTTCGTAAAGTTCAAGAAGAAAGAGTCGGTGTTGAGGGGGAGTGTTGGAAATCACCACCGCTTCTTTTCCCTTCTAGCCCATTCTTGATGGTTCAGAATTTGAGCCAAAGTTTAGTCACCCTAAGTCTAGAAGCTTCTCTGACAACACCAAAAGCTCAGTTCACTTGAGTAGTCAGCTACTTGGACCAGAGAGATCTAGAAGAAATATTCACCGCCTTAAGTAACTATAAATAGGGTCAAAGTCTTTGTTTGTGTGTCTACTCTAACAATCTGGAAGGAATCCAGAGTGTGAGTCGTGCCGCTGGAGGGCTCCTTTGTGAGTAATAATCTAGTGTGTCAAAGAGTATATTAGTGTAGGCATTTAGCACTTGTACCTTGTCCATTGCAATTATAAATTAAGTAATAATAATAGTGTTGTTATTATTATTTGTGTTTCGTTAATTCGGGTACCGAAATTCAACAATATGTACATAAATATCCTTAATGAACACAACACACACACACACACACTCTCTCTCTCTCACACACACACACACACATATATTTATATATATATTTTAACTTATTGTGTATTTTATTTTTTCTAGCCCACATTTCATGCCCCTCCCCCTCCTCCCCCTTTATTCTTTTGACACATCTTTGTTGCTAGGCGTTATGATAGGCCGGATGTAATACAGTTCCCTTTCAGGATTTGAAATTATTTTGCCTCTATATGCGTTATTTATCTGTATTTGCACGTGACCATATTCCCACCGTGAGCTTTTCTATTTAACTTTTAACTTCTTTGCCTAATAAACATTTCTAGAATGTTTTTGTTAGACATGGTTCCTTTTTTCGACCGAGTTAGGATCATTCTCTAAGGTTGCTTTGACTCCCAGAAATGAATTATAATAAAAAGCCACGCTGCAGGCAGCAGCTGTAGGGTCATAGGGTCTAGTGGTCAGGACATTAGACTCTGAATCCAGAACCCGAGTTCAAATCTCGGTGAGACCTATTTTTAGTGTTCAAGCTTTTTTCTTACATATTACTCTGTCTGGTGGTTCTGTTTAATTCGTGTATAGTGGGAAATTACAAAATCTGTTAAAGAGTATGTCACAAGTCCTTACGGTCTTCTGCATGGTTGAACACTGGTATATTTGCTAGTGTATGTATCTCATGCTTACAAAGGAATAATCTTTTAATGTCTACTTAATCAGGATCTCATTCTTACAAAGTGAGATTCACCTTCTTCTGAAGTGTATTATCGTCTTGAAAATCAAATTTACTTTCCATTTTTCTTTCTGTAACATGTATTTCGTTGACGTGATTTATGTATGATGAACAAGTAATTCACATAAATTACCATGTTTATACCTTCTCCAATGCAAGAAACTGTTGATCCTTTGCTTTTTATTCAAGTCATGTTACTTTAATTGTTCTTTTTGTCTGTTGGATGAATCTATATATTTTGTTGCAGAATGAAATTTAGTTGTATAAACATTCTTTCATTTACAATATTTAATTAAAATAGAAACATTAAATAGTATGAACAAGAAATTCCTAAGTCTCAGACCAAGTAATGTCCAAGTCTCCCCAGTTATCTTCAGGCACACCTAAAGCTTTCCACACGGCTTTGGAGGCATCAACGATATTATTGGGGCATGGTGGCTGATAGTCATGATCTTTGTCACATCCCATAGTAGAGTCACATTCATCTACAACCATGGCCTTCACGCTTTGTCCATTACCATTTATTGTGATGAAGTTGTGGCACCTGTCCCCTCCCTTATACCAGCCAGTTGATAGTGCAACAACCGCTGTTTCATCCGAGTGATAGTGACTGTCACACTCAGATGGACCTCCACAATCGCCTCCCTTTTGGAAACTGTTTAGTGTGAGAGTTGCCTTGGTATTACTTGTGACCTGTGGTGAACATGTGTAAGTTGTGTAAGGCTTTCCTTGGACACAACAATCAGAATCATTCTCTGTTGGACTGTCCAGGAGGGGCCTTTTTACCCTTAATTGTTCCACTTGCCTTGCATGTTTGAGCATCAACATCTATTGAGTTTGTTACTAGAAGAATGAGCATTACAACAGGAGATGCTCCTATGCTGAAGTTCTTCATTTTCTTCTCTCTCTCTGCCTCTCTTCAGAGTATTTTTAATTTAATACAATGTAGATTGAAAGAGCTTGGTATATACTCCCTCCGTCCCATGTCAATGGACACCAACTTTATGGGTGTGGGAATTAAGGAAAAGTAAGAGAGAGAAAAAGTGAAAGAAAATGTTGTGAGTATGAAGAATTAAATAGGAGTGAGAATGAGTGGGAGGAATAGTTAGGAGAGAGAATGTTGTGAGTGTAAAAGTGAAGTAGGAGAGAGAATGAGTGGAGGGAATAGTGAATATTCTTTTCCATTTTGGGCAGTGTCCATTCACGTGGGACGTCCCAAAAAGGAAATAAGTGTCCATTCACGTGGGACGGAGGGAGTATAGGAGTTGCTCAATAAAATGCCAAAGTTTTGTTTAAAATAATCACTTTTCTGTTATAAGAGTAATTTTGATGTAGTCATATTGTCGCCGGACCCTGGAAAATTATGATGTAATTTTGATGTAGTCTATGCTGAACCTGCCTGCCTGAGAAGCCATGACTTTCGCCGGACCCTGGAACCCTAAGTTTGGAAGCTTAAATTGAGGCAAATTGACCGAATTCCTTGCAATGGAACCAAACTGATCGAGCCAAAATTGTATTCGGGTCAATCTAGCCGGAATCAAAGGATCGGATCTCTGGGTTTGCCTCAATTAAGCCTGAAACAACAGTTGAACAAACAATAAAACTTACTCGGGGCTTCACCGGCGAAGGCCCTCCGGCGTGAGAGTAAGAATATGCTTTAGAGAATAATAAAGAGTAAGAGAAAAAAAGGTTAGAGAATAGAATCAACCTGATTTCGGAGCTATTCTCTCTTATTTATAAGGGATTGATGAAGTAATCCTCAAGAATAAGGATTAGAATTGGAGTTGGATTAGGAAAGTAAATCTTAGCTAGGATTAGAATCCTTATGGAAATAGGAAATTCCGAGCTCAATTCTGCTCGGTCAAAAGGTCCTCTCCTTAGCTCAGACCGAGGAGCAAGATCCCCGGGCAAGGGTTATTCAACAAAGCAATTTTTCTCATCATATGGCTCGTGCTCGGTAACACCATGAGCTCACCCTTAGAGCTATCACCAATTGTTCAACTTGCTTTACCTTGTATCTTGAATGGTTGGGCCCGAGCTCGTGTTCGTTGGTTGGGGCCTCCACAAGGGCTCCCCCAAGTATGCATTTGGGCCTCCATGTTCTGAAATTCGAGCAGGCCTCCACGGGCTAAACCCGAGCATGTCCTTGGGTTATTCCTTTCAAGAGTAATTTTGATGTAGTCATATTGGGGGGGGGGAATTATTTTTGTTTTGATTAGATAAAAATGGTGAGTAGACAACATTCTTTGTTTAACTTGATGTAGTTATAGTGTATAAAGGCTTCATATTAGGAATATTAATTAGTTTGTTGTCTTTTCTTTCGGTTGCTTGATTTTCTTTCTGAATATTTTTTATCTGCAGATGTCCAAACAGTTATTGCTTGGAAGGTGACTGCTATGAAATGTAGTGTGAAACCCCCGATAAACTGGTAACTTCAAATCAATTGTATTTACATGTGAATATGAAGCGATGATATTGATTATATTTAGGTGTCAATGCAGTAATATATTTAGTTCTTTTATTACATTTTAACTTATTTGACTTGATTTCTTTTTGGAACCCATTTACAACCGAGACTTCCTCTATTATAAAAGTGAACAACAAGAAAAAGGCCCGAGTCCCAAAATTATTTGAGGGGTCGGCTAACATAAATTGTCGAATTGACTCATCATTGAAGAATGTGAAAACAAAGAAAAAGTGGAGGGATGGTAAAATAAACCCTAAAAAAAATTAATATTTGGCTTCATTTAGAAAATCATCAATGAATAGAGTTGTGGTTTGAAATTAATGAGAACTTCTGTAATTTATGGCAAATCTTATCAACAGGACTTTACTCCCTCCTTATCCTAAGGTATACCACTTTCGTATCTCAAATGTTACTACATTTATGAGTTGTCAATTCATGTTCTTTAACACGAATGTACTTTGAGTTATAATTTTGATTAAGTTAATTATCCTAATTAACATCTAAAAATTGTTTTTGTAAGTGGTGCAAGTGTTATGAAAAGGGAGGTATGAGAGAGAATGAGTGAGATGAATAATAGTAAGTTGATTTGTGTTGTGAGTATAAAATAAAGTAGGATAGAAAATGAGTGAGCCGAATAGTAAAGATTATTTGCAATTTTAGAAAAGAGAAATGGTATGTGGGACGTCCAAAACGGACAAAGAGAAATGGTATGCGGGACGGAGGGAGTATAATAGTGTAACAATAACAAGTTTTAAATTTTCATTAGAATAATTAAATTAACCTAAATTTACTGCTTAAAGTACATTCGCGATAACACCAAGAAAAGTAGGAAGATCGTTCCAGGAAGGAGGGAGTATATAATTAAATCCACATTCCACGAAATTTCCTACTTAATAATAATATAGTTCCACTTGTATTTTTTTTTTTCTTTTTAAAGTCTGATTAGGTCATTGCCGGTTCATTGTACTAGATGCATGATTAAGAAGGTTATCTTCTTAAGTAAAGAAGCATTTGTTTATTTTCTTATTTACTATTGCTCCATTTGTATAAAACTAGTTGCATTTTATTTATGTTATTCATTTTGCACCTTCATCTTCATTTCCTACTAATAAAGGGAATAAAAAGCAGTTATTTAAATAAAAAAAATTACTTTCTCATATTACACGTATGAGAAAGAAAGACTTATGCATCTAGTAGTGTAATAGCAAAATAAAAATAAAAATGAAAATATATACGTCTGATTACAAAAAGTCTTGTGCATTTAAAAACAAAAGCAAGTTCATATTTCTTTCTCACAAGTTTTAGGTGAAACAAGGAATCTTATAGCTAGTTGTCTCATCAAAGCATTATTGGGATGGCCATATTTTTAATTAAAGAAGCCTTTACTGTCTTATCTAATAATACTCCACTTGTATTATTTTTGCATTTTGCTTACACCAGCTTAACTATCTCATCTAATAATACTCCACTTGTATTATTTTTGCATTTTGCTTACACCAGCTTTATTTTTGTTTATGTTACTGAAAGTTGTAATCTAGTTGCTTAACTTTGTTTAAACTTCCTATCTTCCCTTAAAGTATGTGTTAGGATTTTGGGTCCCAAACACAATTGCTAGATTGATAAAGATGAAAGCACAAAATAACACAATAGCAACAATGAAAGTAATACGAAACAATAATAAACAATGAACACAAGAGATTTTACGTGGTTCACCAACTTGGCTACGCCCACGGGCGACGGAGAATCAATTAACTATAATCAAGAAGAGTACAAGGAGAATCAAGGTGAAAACCTTTCACACAATCTCACAATCTCTCACAATACAATAGTGAATAACCTAGCTTGTTCTATCAATCTCTCTCTCAAGGCTGCGGAGGAACAAAGACAAAAGGTATTATTTATATGACACAAGGCAAACACACGTCTGAACCATAAGCAGGCCCAGCCCGTCAGCAAGTCGACGCGAGGCGCCCGCCTCAAGAAACTTAGGCGCCCGCCTCAAGAAACCAAGGCGCCCGCCTGGGAATTTTGCAAAACCAAGCTCTCCTACGGCAGCCGAGGCGCACGCCAGAGACCAGGCCATGCGGCCGCCTCAAGACCAGCAACCAGGCCACCCGTTTCAGCCAACCATGCGCCCGCCACATTCCAGGTGGGGCGCCCGCCTCGGACCAAGAACAGTCATCCTCCTTTTGTTAACAATTGTGAGTCACCCCAACAATTCTCCACCTTGACGAACAATCCCGAAACAAGCTATCTCCAAGAGAACATCTCTTTTTCCGTCGCCACGCCCCGAAGGGCATCAATGACTAGTAACACCCACTAAATCCAAGAACTTCTTGAACTTAGCAATCAAAACCTTCGAACCCGGCTTTGTCAGCATGACCGCCTCCGTTATAGTCATAACATACCCAATACAACCATCACTGTTCTTATCATACACAATGCACACACAAGCATTTGAATACGGAACCCATGACACATCATCTTTAGACTTGGGACTATCTAAAGAATATAACCATTTCACCCGGTAAGCACCATTGATATCTATCGCAGCCACAAGAATGCCATCGACATAAACAAGATAAATCAATGTGTCATCACTACAAACCATCAAGTAAACACAGCAATCATATCCACTTCTAGCATAACCACGGGTAACAATAAAAGTGTCGAACCTTTTATACCGCTGTCGAGTTGACTGCTCCAAATCATACAAGGACCTTTCTAACAGGCAAACATGATCCTTATCCTCGACAACAAACCCTTCAGGCCGGCGCATGTAGATATCCACCTCAAGCAATAGATCTCGCATCGCCACAATGCTCAACAAGTTGGGAATAGATAAGTGTCTAACAACCAGTGAAATAATTCCATTGTAGTCTCCTTTGAATTTGTAGACCCACTTGCGGCTGACTAATTCCTTCTTTGGTGGAGGTCTATCAAATTCCCATGTCCGATCTTCCATAGTAACCAACAACCTTGCAGAAACAACACACGACATAACTTTCTTGTAGAAGACTGCTCCATGCACATAAACAGATTTCGCAGCGGACAAGACATAAGCAATCATCTTCTCAAAGCCATATCGAACAGAAGTACTATCATTCCTTCTTCCCCTACCAAGATCACTGGTAGTCTCCACCTGCTTGTTGGTCTCCTCCTTCTGAACTGGAGCATCAGTCGGAGTCACTATATCAGACAAATCAACAACATCCAAGTCAAGTTCCACCCCTTTTGAGTTCTCTCCAACTAACTCCACCTGTTTGTATACCCGTTCTGCAGAACAGTTCTTCCCTTGGAGACGTAGAGCAACATCTCTACCAATCAGGAACTTAGACGCAATAGGATTCCATAACCGAAAACCACACACTTCAGAGAGTTCTGTCAATCCCTTCAAGCCAATGTGACCCAATGTCATGTCCCATGATTGAGTAACCTCTGCCTCAATCGTTGACCCCGTTGCAATAGATACATCACCAACAACCGTAGACCCAAGAAGCTTATACAATGTCCCCACCTTCTTTCCCTTCAATGCCACCAAATCACCTTTAATAGCCGATAATTCGCCATTAGCAATGGATAAACTATACCCAAGACTATCCAAGGTGCCTAGAGAAATCAGGTTCTTCTTCAGTTCAGGAACATACCTGACATTCTGTAATTTTCGCACTACTCCATCAAACATCTTAACCTTAATAGCCCCAATACCAACAACCTTGCATGCAGTATTATTCCCCAACAAAACTACTCCACCAGCAGCCTTATATGAACAAAACCATGCCCGATTGGGACTAATATGATAAGAACAACCCGAATCCAAAATTCAACTATCACGAATTTCGGTACCCGAATCACACGCAATAAGTGCATCACAGTCACTGTCAATCACTGGTGTTTTCAAGCACCACCCCAACTTCACCCTTGGCCTTCACGGTTGTATCCTGTCGGTTTGGACAAAACCTTCTAATGTGTCCCTTCTCCTTGCAACCATGACATATCACATCTTTAAACCTTGAACTTGACTGACCCGAATTCTTTGAATTCGATCCCTTCCCTGTCTTCTTACCGCTTTTAGCAATTAAGCCCTCACCTTGAGATTCAGCACTTTGGGAAGTCAAGTGTGTTTCGATAACCTCACGACTTAATAAAGCAGTCTTGATTTCTTCTAAAGCAATCTCTTCCTTGCCATACAAAACTGTCTCGCGAAAGTGCATGTATTCCGAAGGTAGAGAACAAAGCAATTTTACCGCCAATTGCTCATCATCAATCTCGACATCGACATTCTTCAAGTCCATGACCAAGCCATCAAACTCATCAAGATGTTTCTCCAAGGAATCACCCGTCTTGAGTTTACACTCCTCGAGTTTCTTCAATAGTAGCAACCTGTTACTAACACTCTTAGTCATGTACAATTGCTCAAGCCTAAGCCAAAGTCCTGCCGCAGTCTTCTCTTCCACAACCTCTCTCAATACCCACCAAGATTGCTCGCATCTTTACTTGCCATAGCCCAAAGTTAATCTTGCGATTAAACTTCTCAATCGCGTACTTCCCTGACATCGTTATCAATAAGCAATACAAGATCCACAAACCGAAGCTCTGATACCAATTGTTAGGATTTTGGGTCCCAAACACAATTTCTAGATTGATAAAGATGAAAGCACAAAATAACACAATAGCAACAATGAAAGTAATACGAAACAATAATAAACAATGAACACAAGAGATTTTACGTGGTTCACCAACTTGGCTACGTCCACGGGCGACGAAGAATCAATTCACTATAATCAAGAAGAGTACAAGGAGAATCAAGGTGAAAACCTTTCACACAATCTCACAATCTCTCACAATACAATAGTGAATAACGTAGCTTGTTCTATCAATCTCTCTTTCAAGGCTGCGGAGGAACAAAGACAAAAGGTATTATTTATATGACACAAGGCAAACACACGTCTGAACCCTAAGCAGGCCCAGCCCGTCAGCAAGTCGACGCGAGACGCTCGCCTCAAGAAACCCAGGTGCCCGCCTGGGAATTTTGCAAAACCAAGCTCTCCTACGGCAGCTGAGGCGCACGCCAGAGACCAGGCCATGCGGCCGCCTCAAGACCAGCAACCAGGCCACCCGTTTCAGCCAACCATGCGCCGCCACATTCCAGGTGGGGCGCCCGCCTCGGACCAAGAACAGCCATCCTCCTTTTGTCAACAATTGTGAGTCACCCCAACAGTATGGATTCACTTGATTTTGATTATACACTAAATCGATCCCCCCACTGAAAAAAAAGGTTATGTTTTTAAAATTAATTGCTCGTTTGGGCCCAAATAGTAATCAAGTACAAATTTACTTTCACCATACGATGCAAAAGAACACGATTCTCACGTACCACACTAATTTTGAGTTAGATTTGTCTTAGAATTTGTAGTAGTCTAGCAGCATCCGCTAGCTGAATAAGATTGTTTGTTTTGGAAATGACTGATTGCCAACAATAACTGTGTTGAAGCTATTATAGTAAAAACTTCTTTACAGATCTATAGTAAACGTGCATCTTTCTTAGAGTTTTTGCTTTTTTGGGTGAAACGGAGGGAGTACATAATAATAATAAGGAGTTTATGCATCTAGTGTAATAGCAAAATAAAAATAAAAATATATACGTCAGAGTACAAAAAGTCTTATGCATTTAAAAACAAAAGCAAGTTCATATTTCTTTCTCATAAGTTTTAGGTGAAACAAGGAATCTTATAGCTAGATGTATCATCAAAGTTGACTCTAAAATAATACTAGTAATACTTAAATCCAAAATCAACGAAATCATCTATTTCCTCCGTCCTATCTGAAAAGGTATGAAGTTGATATGACACAAAAATTAAGAAAAATGTATAGTAAATTAAGTGTTGCGAGTATGAAGAGTGGGATAGGAGAGAGAAGGTGAGATAGGAAATAGTAAGTGAATAGTTATTGTCAATATGACAAGTGGGTCTTATGAATAAAAAAAATATTAAAAAAAAATTCATTTTGAGTGTCTTTTTTCAATGGGATATCCAAAATGAAATTTTGTGTATTTTCAGGTGGAACGGAGGGAGTACATAATAAGGATATTATAATACTACTTGTACATTACTTTTTATTATTTGAAGGATGATTAGGTCTCTAGGTTGCCCATTTCTTTGTCCAAGATGCATGATTAGGAAGGACATCTTTATAATCAAGGAAGCATTCATTGTCTTATTTATATTATCCCTAAACGGGACACCCAAAATAAAAATTTGTGCTTTTTTGGGTTGGATGGAGGGGGTGGCAGATGTACATTGAGCTTAAAGGGATCACTTGACTCCCCTGAATTTTCCATTTATTCAACTTTTGCCCTTTAGGTTTTTACGAAAAAGCTATATTTATCTCATTTGACCTCCTCAAATTTTATAGTTTAACCTCCCTCATAGTTGTGTATTTATAATTTATACCCTCTTTATCCCAAAATGAATGTTTCTACTTCAAATTTCATTATATACTTGCACCATAAAATATTTAAGAAAAAGATAGCAAAAATACTTATACTTCTTGGTCATTAAATTTTATAAAAAAAATTTTAAAAAAAAATCAACTTTCAAAGATAAACATTCATTGTGGGACGAACGAAGTAGTATGGACAATTTCTCCCCCAATTTTAAAACAAGCCTATAATTATCTAGTTATTATTTGAAAAAGAACAAAAATAATGCTTGAAATAAAGATTTGAAAATATTACGATGCTCAAATACTTGTAACTATATATTTAACACAAAATCTAGGGAGAAACGCGTTTCTCCATAAGTTATGGAGAAACGGGTCCCGACATGTCGCACGACAATGAGCTAGATAGCCAGAAACATATGAAAGTGATATCCAGAAACCTTCAAATGAATATCCAGAAACCTTCAAAATGTTTCTGGATATACATTTGAAAGGTTCAGATATCCGAAAACCTTCAATAGCAATTTACGGATATGCCCTAACACATTTCTACGGATATGCGCCTAACGGTTTTCGGATATGCACCTAACGGTTTACGGATATACATTTCACATCCTTCGGCTATCAAATACAAAGCTTACGGATATCAACTGCAAAGCTTCGCTATCAATGCAAAGCTTCTGGATATCCAGAAGCTTTTGGTCTTGGCCTTGGGTTTTTTTTTTCTGGTTATCAAATGTAAAGCTTCTGGCTATGAAAAACACGTTTCTCCATAGTTATGGAGAAACGCGTTTCTCAGCAGACGCACTCTATATTTAATTACTTGTCTTATAAATGTCTGAAACTTTAAACTATAGTTCTCCTCAACTACTACTCTCTATCTCTCCCAAAAAAATAATAAAATTTTAATATTTATTTTTCTGGTGGGACTTAATTAGATTTTATTTTTGTATTTATTATTGACTAGTGACTCGCTTAAATTTTGTGACTTAAATTTACCCTTATGGTTGAGACCCTTACAAGAATCCTTGCTAAGCGGTTATATATACTTTTATTATCATTGTTGTTATTTGAACTCATAACTAGGCGAAATAGATTATATGCATCATTAAAATCTTAGGTTTTCAATATGTGATTTTTATTTTTTTCTGTTACCACAAATTTGACCCCCCCCTCACTAAGTTTTCTAGATTACCACTGGACGGAGTACATAATAAATAAATTATAATACTACTTGTACATTACTTTCAATTATTTGAAGGGTGATTAGGTCTAGGTTACCCATTTCTTTATCCAAGATGCATATTAGGAAGGCCATCTTTATAATCAAGGAAGCATTCATTGTCTTATTTATATTACCCCTAAACGGGCACCCAAAATATAAATTTGTGCTTTTTTGGGTGAGACAGATGAAGTACATAATAAGGATATTATAATACTACTTGTACATTACTTTCTGTTATTTGAAGGATGATTAGGTCTCAGGTTGCCCATTTATTTGTCGAAGATGCATGATCAGGACAACTCTTTATAATAAGGAATCATTCATTGTCTTATTTGATATTACCCCTACTTGTATTATTTTTGCAGTTTTTCGTAACACTAGTTGTATTTAATTTATGTTATTGAAGGTGTTTTCCAAATGCCCAACTTCTTTACTAGTTCCTAGCTTCCTTCCCTTCAATTTAACATAAACACAGTTCTGATTTCACAAAAAATAAAAAACATTAGCGCAATTCTAGTTAAAATTGCATAACTAAAGAATCAGCCTCGTTACGTATGATTTTCTTGATTTCGATTATACACTAAATAAATCTAATTAAATGTTAGCACTAATAAAGTTATGCCTTCAAGATTATTTGCTCATTAAATTCCATAGAACTAACATATTAAAGGAATAGAGCAATTGTTACTGCAATATAAAATATATTTCTTAAAACACCAGTTGTGTTTTAATTTATTTTATTGATAGTCGTATTCCAAGTGCCCAACTTCATGGCAAGTTCTTAGTTTCCTTCCCTTAAATTCAACATTAGTGCAGGTTTAGTCAAAATTGCAGAACCAATGAATGATCTTGTAAGGTTTGGGCTTTCTTGATTTTGATTATAAACTAAATCAATTTAAATATCAATTGCTCCCACCGATAAAGTTAAAAGCAATGAAAATAGTTATAGCATTTAAATGAAAGGGAAGGCTATCTACTTAAACCCATGTGTGCCCAACCCGGCCTTCCCTAGACCACACGCTTAGTGGGAGCCCCTGTATCCCCAGGTTAACCTTTTTTAGTATTGCGGCTGTATTGACTATAGCGGCATTTGCTTGCTGATCAACCATCGTCTAAGAGTAAGGAAATGACTTTTACTAACATTTTGGTGGATAAAACTATTATAGTAAAATGTTGCCGTGTGACCTTGAGGTCACGGGTTCAAGTCCTAGAAACAGCCTATTACATTTATGCAAGGTATGATTTGCCTACAATTCACTCTTGTGGTGGGGATCTTCCCCGGACCTCACTATGCGGGGAAGCTTTGGTGCATCGGGTTGCCCTTAAACTATTATAGTAAATACTAAAAAATCTTTAAGGATTTACTGTAAAGTTCATCCTTCTCGATCTCCGTTTTTAGAAAATGTCATATATTCATAAAGAACTAGCACAATACTTTCCTCTTCATTTCTCCGAAATTGAGGATGAAACAATGTCTCTTTGTACTAGATGCATTATTAGGACAGCCATCTTTTTAAATAAAGAAGTGTTTACTCTCTCGTTTAATTAGTCGCTATTATTATTTCAATAATGGAAAAATTCCTCTAGGGCCCCTTTGCCCAGATTTATTTTCCTTTAAAGATTTTTTTTTTGTAAATCTTAAATAAAGAGTTATCCCCACATTCAAATTCCCCAGAGACCCTAGGCTCTCCTCTCCCCTACGTCATTTTATTCCTCTCTCTTTCTCCGTCTAAACACATCCAGAGAGTAATTCTCTCTTCTTCTTTTCTCTCTCTCTCTCTAAAATTTCTCCATCTCTCTCCATATTGTTCTTTCTCTTTATCTCTTTCCAAACTCTCTCCGGCTCCCTCATCATCTTAATTTACCTGCATTATTTGTTTGTGTTACCCCAAACATGGTATAAATAAAATAATAATCGTATCATTGTTTAATTAGTCGTGGGAGAGTACAACTCGATTTGCTGTCAACTACTGTCGGCCACGCCTTGTTAATAACAAGAAGCATCATTTTATCAATGCTACTTCCTCCAAAGTCATGTGACAACCTACTCCCCCCAATACAAACAGAGCTTTGTTATTGCATATTTTTAGTTAATTAACTATTTAAATATTTTATCAATACTACTTCCTCCAAATTCATGTGACAACCCACATTAATTTTTAATAGTTCCTATTTAAATATTTTTAAGACAATATTTTTTTAATAATTTTTTTTTATTTGGGACATCATTTCTCTAATAGTCTCTATTTTGGGATAACATTTTCTAATATTCTCTATTTTAACATGTTATTGTTATATCAGTAACTGTAATTACTATATTTAAAATAATAGTGACATTCATTGCAAGTAAATTAAGATGTTGACTGAGATTCAAATTCAATGCAGGACACAATAGATCTAAAATTTCATAGACACCCCTCGCTGGCGAAACACTGAACTGCCCTCCTATCCAAAATCTAGTCAGCTCTTATAACTGACATATAAGACCAGTTCGCCTCTTATAACTAAATTATCATAGTCCTCTGTTCTAAAAGACCCCGCCTAAGGGCGCCTAGGCCCCGCCTAGGCGCTAGAGGCCCCTCTCCAACGCCTAGTTCTAAGCCCCGCCTAGGTCCTGACTAATCCCGTCTAATCCCGATTAGTCCCCGACTAGTCCCCGCCTAGGCGCTAGGCTCGGCTCCGCCGCCTAGCATCCGCCTAGCGCTTTTTAGAACCTTGTCATAGTCATTTTTTTCACGAAAATAAAATTAAAAAATTAATATTTTATTAATGTTGACTCTCATATTTGGTCAAACAACAATCAGCTCTTATAACTGACTTATAAGACTACTTCATCTCTTATAAGTGACTTATAAGATTAATTTATCTCTTATATTGACTTATAAGACAATTTTTTTTTCAACAAAAAAATTAAAATATTCAATAATAACAACAAATCAATTTCATAATTTACACATTACAACTCCTATAGCTGAATTATAAGACCAACTTGCCTCTTATAACTTCTTCGTCTCTTATAATTGACTTACAAGACAATTTTTTTCAGCCAAAAAAATTAAAAATTTCAATCTCATAATTTATTGTTCATATTTCTTAACTTCTTCGTCTCTTATAATTGAAGCTATTATAATAAAAGCTTCTTTACAGATTTATGGTAAACGTGCATCTTTCTTAGAGTTTTTGATTTTTTGGGTGAGACGGAGGGAGTACATAATAGGATATTATAATACTACTTGTACATTATTTTCTATTATTTGAAGGATGATTAGGTTTCTAGGTTGCCAATTTCTTTATCCAGATGCATGATTAGGACAACTCTTTATAATAAGGAAGCATTCATTGCCTTATTTAATATTACCCTTAATTGTATTTTTTTTGTAGTTCTTCTTAACACTAGTTGTATTTTAATTTATGTTATTGAAGGTGTAATGCCCAACTTCTTCATAAGTTCCTAGCTTCCCTCCCTTCAATTGGTGATGGCCAAAATGGGCTCAAACCCATGGGCAGCCCGTCCGGCTCGTGGCCTGCGCCCGTCCAGCCCGTGGTCCATAGCCCGCCCAGCTCGCTTTGCATACAGGAAGGGCTTGGATCAAGGAGGTCCGCACGGACCGGGCTTTGGCCAGCGGATCGGAAGATCCGTTTGGTCCGTGGCCCGTGGATCAAAGAGGTCCGCACGGACCTCCTTATAAATGTCTAAAATGCTCTCAAATATATCCTCTTGAGGGGTATTTTGGTCCAATTTACACAACGGTCATTTATCGGGTAGGTCCGTATGGACCTGTTTGTGAATTTATAATCAGTATAAATAGAAGAGAAAGTCTTACCATTTTCCTCACAAAACAAATTCAATCAATCATATAAAATTCTCTCAAACCAAATCATCAAAATATTTCCAAGAGCAACATCTGAATGAGATATGGATCAGATTTGCTAAAGGTATCGTATCCTTAAATAACTCCTGAATTGTAGGACTTTTGTTAAGGAAAGAGTTGTAAATACGATGTGACTCTGTTGGTCGACGTACATCCTGTAGGTCGAGGTCGCCTGCATGGCCCTAGGTCGACCTGGCTGATGAATAGGTTCGGGTAACGTCCGAATGAGATATGGATCGTAAGTCGGACGCTAGCTAGGTCGGGACCACGGAGGTCGGACAAATAGCTAGGTCGACGATTTCTACTGTTGGGTCTTGGGCCTGATAAGAATTTGAGCCGACCCACAGAGATTGTGGTGGCAAAAATACTCAAATAGCTGGGATTGATCGCTGGGCCTAGCCCGTCACTTTTATTCCGTTCAATAAAAATAGTAATAGTAAAAGTAAAAGTAATAGTAACAACAACAACAACAACATTAATAATAACAATAATAATAGTGTTAATAATAATAATAATAATAATAATAATAGTAATAATAATAGTAATAATAATAATAATATTAATATTAATAATAATATTAATAATAATAATATTAATAATAATAATATTAATAATAATAATAATAATAATAGTAGTAATAATAATAATAGTAATAATATAATAATAATAATAGTAATAATATAATAATAATAGTAATAATATAATAATAATAGTAGTAATAATAATAGTAGTAATAATAGTAATATAATAATAATAATAGTAATAATAATAATAGTAATAATAATAATAGTAATAATAATAATAGTAATAATAGTAATTAATAGTAATGATAATAATAGTAATAATAATAATAGTAATAGTAATAATAATAATAGTGATAATAGTAATAATAACAATAATAGTAATAATAGTAATAATAGTAATAATAGTAATAATAATAATAATAATAGTAATAATAATAATAATAGTAATAATAATAATAATAGTAATAATAATAATAATATAATAATAATAATAATAACAATAATAATAATAATAATAATAATAATAATAATAATATTATTATTATTATTATTATTATTAATAATAATATTATTATTATTATTATTATTATTAGAAAAAAAATGAAAACAGGCGCATGCCATGAAAAGTGAAAATAGAGTTAATATTATTGCATGTGGTGGATTACAGTTTTAATGATTAGTGCCTAAGAGAAACTTTAGATATATGAAAATTTACAAAATAAAAATAGGACATTTATATATATATATATATATATATATATATATATATATATATATATATATATATATATATATATATATATATATATATATATATATAATATATGTAAATATACAATTTTTCTGGTACGAATTTTATGTTTGGAGAGCGTTGGGAGTGGCGTCAAGTCGGGATGAATTGGAGATAGAATGGTCAGATGCTTGATCAAGTTATTAAATGATGCTAACCATGTCCCGGAAAGACAGTCTCATTCGATTAATTATAGTCACACAAGGGAACTTTGACCAAACATTAATATCAATTTAATCATCCGAGTGAAATTGTAAAATTTGTTAATGTTAAATCACTTAATGATCTATCAATAACAATTCTTAAATTTTCACTAGGATAATTAGATTGATACTTATATTTTCGCAAAGTTCACTTGTGTTGTTGACCATAAAAAATTTAAATGAGACTATCTTTTTGGGACGGTGGGAATAGAATTTTGAAGGGTTAAGATTATTTTCAGGTCGATATTATAGAAAAGAAGTAAAGAGCTATGGTTATTTATCTTTGTTTAAATCTGTGTGTGTTAATATGGAAGGGATAATTTGAATGTGTGGTGGTGTGTGCGTGACTGAGAATTGTGAGAGAAAGCAAGACTTTTGAAGTCAACTTACTATTATTTCTCTTTTTCTCTCTCTCTCCACCTTACTTCTGAATATTTCTCATCCTTGATTGCTTCTCTTCTTCCTTCTTATCATCTTATAATGGCTGAAATTGCTGCAATGTTTGTCTCTCCGTTAGTGTCGGTGCTGATTGAGAACTTGGCCCCTTTTGCTACGTCCTTCATTCCCTCTGGCAGAAATCATCACAAGCTCAAGAAATGGACTGATATGCTGCGGACGATTCGGGCGGTGCTGGAGGACGCGGAAGACAGGCAATTAGAAGAGAATCATATTCAACTGTGGCTGAAAGATGTTCAGAAGCTGGCTTTTGAAATCGAGGACGTCATAGATGATTTGTTCACTGAAGCTGGGCGTCGCCAGATGATAGCAACACCTGAATCAAGCCGCTCTGGTGAGCTGCGTAAGTTTTTCTCTGGATTAAAACATAAAGCTAAAGCTATTAGCTTCAATTATGATTTGGATCGCAAGATTGGTAAGATCTCTGATAGTTTGAAAGAACTTGAAGAACGAAAGAATATTATGAAGCTGCAAGAGTACGTTGGTGGAAAATCTGAAAAGCCAGGATATCAGAAGCTTCCGTCAACGTCCTTGCCGGATCGTGTTTATGGCAGAGATGAAGAAAGCAGTGCAATCCTCAAATCGTTGCTCGAGGACAAAGCAAGTGATCACGATGGCCAAGTTCGCGTCATCTCCATAGTGGGAATGGGTGGTATAGGTAAATCCACTCTTGCTCAGTCTCTCTACAACAATGAGGGAGTGAAAGACTCCTTTCATAATAGAGCCTGGGTATCCGTTACTGAAGATTTTGATGTTCTCAAGTTAAGCAAGATGATATATGAGGAGGTGTATAGGAAGAGCTGCACTTTCAATGACTTGAATATGGTTCAAGTGGAGCTAAGGGAGAAGCTTTCCAATAAAAAGTTTCTTCTTGTTTTAGATGATGTATGGAATCAAGACTATGCAAATTGGCACAGTCTACGTGCTCCTTTTTATGGTGGTGCCCCCGGCAGCACGATCATAGTCACTACTCGCAGTCGCGATGTTGCAAAAACCATGGGTTCTAAGGAAGTGTATGAGTTGGAGGTGCTATCCGATGAGGATTGTCTCTCTCTGTTAGCTCAACATGCCTTTGAGAAACCAAATTTTGATGGTCATCCAGAATTTAAAGAAGTTGGAGAGGTGATATCAAAGAGATGCAAAGGCTTGCCTTTGGCAGCAAAGTCACTGGGAGGCCTCCTCCGTACTAAAGGAAGCCTAAAGCAGTGGGAAAAAGTTTCAAATAGCAAGATATGGGAGCTACAAAGCAATGAAATTATCCCTGCTCTAAGGTTAAGCTATCATCATCTTCCTCCGTATTTGAAGCCTTTGTTTGTATACTGCTCACTGTTTCCAAAGGGATACGAGTTCAACAAGCAGGAGCTAATTTTGTTATGGATGTCGCAAGGTTTCTTGAAGCAGTCATCAGGAGAGCGGGAGCAGATGGAAGAGTTGGGTTCTGAGTATTTTGATGAGCTGCTATCAAGGTCATTTTTCCAGCTTTCAACTGGAAATAAATCAAGCTATCTGATGCATGATCTCAACAATGACCTAGCTCAGTTTGTTGCTGGCCAAACATATCTTTGTTTGGATGATAAAATGGTGAGTAATGAGCAGTACAAGGTTTCTAAAGAGACACGGCACGTATCATTCATATCCCATCGCTATGCTGATTTCAAAACATTCAAGGCTCTTAATGCAGCTCGGGGTCTTCGCACCATCTTAATGAAGCGCGGGGTTTTCCAAGACTTTCCAAAGTTACCGTACTTACGAGCACTGTCTTTTAATGGGTGTTTCATAAGTGAGGTT
Organism: Adenophora triphylla var. japonica; assembly: GCA_022495995.1. NCBI lineage: Eukaryota > Viridiplantae > Streptophyta > Magnoliopsida > Asterales > Campanulaceae > Adenophora > Adenophora triphylla. The sequence goes on along the minus strand of JAFEMH010001199.1, from coordinate 412,693 downwards.
CCAAAATCAATAGGTGATCTTAATCACCTCCGATATCTTGATTTTTCAAGGACTGACATCACATACTTGCCGGAATCTGTTTGTGACCTCTATAACTTGCAAACACTATTATTACATGGCTGCAGTAAGCTTCAGTTGCCCTCAAACATTCATAGGTTGATCAATCTACGACATCTTGATTTTTCAAGGACTGACATCACAGACTTGCCGGAATCTATTTGTGACCTCTATAACTTGCAAACACTAATATTACATGGCTGCAGTAAGCTTGTTCAGTTGCCCTCAAACATTCGTAGGTTGATCAATCTACGACATCTTGATTTTTCAAGGACTGACATCACAGACTTGCCGGAATCTTTTTGTGACCTCTATAACTTGCAAACACTATTATTACATGGCTGCCGTAAGCTTGTTCAGTTGCCCTCAAACATTCGTAGGTTGATCAATCTACGACATCTAGACATTGTTGATACACCAAGATTACAAGAGATGCCATTGGGGATTGGTTTGCTGACTCACCTTCGCACACTGTCAAAGTTTATTATTCGCAAGGGCAATGGGCAGAAAATAACAGAGTTGAAGGGACTACACCATCTCCAAGGAACGATTTCAATAATTGGCATTGAGAAGGTGATGAACGTGCAAGATGCTATGGAGGCAAATTTATTGTGCAAGGAGGGTCTTCTTGGATTGGAGATGAAATGGAGTAACAACTTTGGTGGTACTCGAGAAGGACGACTTGAGCTCGAAGTACTTGAAGCGCTAAAGCCTCGAACAGGATTGGCAAGTCTGGAAATTGAATTCTATGGTGGTCTGAAATTTCCTAGTTGGGTTGGGGATCACTCGTTCTGTGATATGGTGAAGGTGAGTCTGATTGGTTGTGAAAATTGCACATATTTACCGCCACTAGGACAATTAACTTCACTCAAGGAGTTGGTCATTGAACGCATGGATGGGGTGAAAGTAGTGGGTCCGGAGTTTCTGGGAAGTTGCTCTTCTCATATTGTTGCTTTCCAGTCACTCATAGATCTAAGCTTTAGTTTTATGGAAGGTTGGGAGGAATGGTGTCTTGATGAAAATTTAGGAGCATTCCCAAGCCTACAAAAGCTGGAAATGTCATTGTGTAGGAAACTTAAAAAGGTTTCACTTCCAAAGATTCCATCACTTGTATCGTTAGAATTGCAGAGGTGTGGGCAGAGTGTTTGGGTTGGGGATCACTCGTTCTGTGATATGGTGAAGGTGAGATTGATTGGTTGTGAAAATTGCACATATTTACCGCCACTAGGACAATTAACTTCACTCAAGGAGTTGTACATTGAAGGCATGGATGGGGTGAAAGTAGTGGGTCCGGAGTTTCTGGGAAGTTGCTCTCCTCATAATGTTGCTTTCCAGTCACTCATAGATCTAAGCTTTAGTTATATGCATGATTGGGAGGAATGGTGTGTTGATGAAAATTTAGGAGCATTCCCAAGCCTACAAAAGCTGAAAATGTCAGGGTGTAGGAAACTTAAAAAGGTTTCACTTCCAAAGATTCCATCACTTGTATCGTTAGAATTGAGTTATTGTGGGGAGATGATTCTAAGGAGTATGGTTGGGGTTGTCTCTGTTAAGAAGTTGTATATTGAAGATATATCAGGGCTCAGTAAACTAGATGAAGGGATTATTGAGTGTTTGGGAGGAGTTGAGGATCTAACTGTTTGTGAATGTAAGGAACTGAGATATTTGTGGGAAGAAGAAGTTGCATGTCAGATACTAAGGAAATTGAAATCGCTTAGAGTATATAATTGTGAAGAACTAGAATTGTTGGGAGATGAAGAGCAACTGCTACCTCACAATCTTGAGAGTCTAGAACTGTGGGAGTGTGATAAGCTTGAGAAGATGCCGAATTGGCAAAACAATCTCACGTCTCTGAGGCAATTGACCATCCATCAGTGTAAGAAGCTGAAAGATAGCTTGGTATCAACAACATATTTGGAGATTAAAATTGAAAAGCAGGGGGAAAGCAGTAGGACCCACAGAAGACTCGGAGAATATGAATTCTCTAATCTCGAGAAGGTTGAAATTGATTGATGTCCAAGTCTTAAATGGTTTCCCATGGGCAAGAAGCTGCCCACAACTCTCAGGCATCTCTCTGTCACAATTAGGGTTCTTGCTGATTTGGGGATGACAGTTGGAATTGGAAGATGGTTGCAGCGTTGTCGTTTTGGGTTAAGGGAATAAATTGTTAGGAAGCGTCGGGTTATTTAGTTTTTGTTGTGCGTTTTCTCTTTTAAAGAAAACGCTGTCGTTTCGTCGGTAGAAGGAAGGGTTATCCATTTTGGACCCTGCGTCGTCGTTTTGTTCTGTTAAGGGCGTAGCCTATTTTCCATTGTAACCCACGTGTTCACGCGGCTTATAGCTGAGCATAGTGAGGGGAATGAAACGGAAATGATAACAATATTTTTCCTAAATCTTCTTTTCTCTCTCTCTCACCTATTCTCTCTCTTTTCTTTTGTTTCTTGTCCCCCAATTCATAATTCACTCCTAAATTGATAATTCAATTCTAATTAATTGGATTATTTCTATCTCTTAATCCCAACCCATAACATTCTCAATTCGTAATTATATTTACGTTGACTTCCCCTGTACAATTGTCTATTACACATACACCCCTTGTATCCATGTTAGTCGTAGTCAGTCTGTTATTACTCTCTTTATCATTAACCCTTTTCACTCTGTTAAAATTAAGTTCCTTATGATGTACATGTACCATTACACTTTTCTAATTGTCATTGATGAAGTAAATGGCAGATCTGTTGTCTGAGGACATTTCAGAAATGGCATGACGTTTCTAGTATCAGATTGAGATGTATCCTTACTATATATATATATATACAATAGCTGGCACCTCCACTTTTATTTTCATTCCTCTGATCACCTCACTTGTTATTTCTCCGCCTTAATCACCTTTCTAATCCATCCTTGACGCAGCACGGAAACACAAAGAACTGGAATCCACCGGTGATAATCTGGAATCCACCAGGAATTAAGAGAAAACTCTTTGAAATTCAATTAATCAAAAACTAAGTTTAACAATGACCTAAAAGATGTTTAAATACTCTCTCCAAACCCTAACACAAACCCTAAAACGAAATAGTAAAACAATGACAAAAATAACCCTAACTTAATATTCAAAATTCAGTAAAAACGGAATTAAAAACGAAATTAGAAAAATCCCCGTCGACGCGAGGCGCCCGCCTGGGCTAGGGCCAGGCGCCCGCCTGGGCTAGGGCCAGGCGCCCGCCTGGAAGGCAGCAACATCCCCTTTTGTTGGCGAAGCTTGAGGCGCCCGCATCATCCTGGCTGAGGCGCACGCATCAGCAGCAGAAGGATCCCTCTCCGTGGCACGAACTTGAGGCGCACGCCTGGTGCTAATGAGGCGGCCGCCTGATCCTCCTCGTCTCCTGCATCAATCCTTCTCATCTTGTAAACAAAAAATCAATATAATGGACATTGCTAAAATGTTTGTCTCTGCTTTAGTGTCGCTGCTGGTTGGCCCCTGGAGCCTTGTCATTCATTCCCGACGCCAGAATTGATGACAAAATCAAGGAGTGGAGAAATAATTTGTTGATAATTGAGGCGGTGCTGACGGATGCTGAAGACAGATAATTTACTGAGCCGTCTGTTTAACAGTGGCTGCATCATGTTCAGAATCTGGTTTATGAAATTGAAGACTTTGTGGTCGATTGCGCTGCTGAATCTTGATATCTCCAGGTAATGGATGAGGCTGAATCTAGCCGCCCCAGTAAGTTGCGTAAGTTTATCTCCGGTCTTTTTTCTAGAAACACTCGACCCACTGTCATTAGCTTCAGCCCTGCTACCAATCACAGGATTGGTGAGATCACTAATAGCTTGCACCAACTTGAAAAATCAAAGAACAAGATGGGGTTACTAGAGTACGTTGGTGGAAATCTGAAAGACCAGGATATCTAAGGCTTCCTTCTACATCCTCGGTGGCTCCAGCTCTTGTTTATGGCAGAGAAGAGGACGCTACTGAAATACTCTCATGGTTGCTCCAGGATAGTACGAATGATCATGACAGCAAAGTTCATATCATCTCAATAGTTGGAATGGGTGGTATTGGTAAAACTACTCTGGCTCAGTCTCTCTACAATAATGAGCAAGTGGAAGGCTGGTTTCATGTAGTCTGTGGGTATGTGTTACCGAAGATTTTGATGATCTTAAGATAAGCAAGATAATTTATGAAGAGTTGTTCGATGAGAATTGCATGTTCAATGAGTTGAATAAGGTTCATGTGAAGCTAATGGAGAAGTTATCCAAAAAAAAATATTATTTGGTTCATTATGTGATTTACATAATGAAATACTCCGATGTGTTTTTTGTATCTAACTATGTTGCAATTAATCATATGCAATTACAAAGCAAAAGTTGAATATATGCTTACATTGAGGGAGCCATGTTAATGGGAACAAACTCAAACTCGACTCCCTTTTCGTATAGGCAAGCAAGAGCACGGCCTGAAGCAGTCGATCGGGCACTTCCATGAAGTTTAATTGTAGCCATATATGGCCAATGAGTAAAACTAGATTGTAGTTGGTAGTAATGTTTGATTTGGAGAGAAGAGTGAATATGAATGAGGAAAGTATATTGGGTTGGGCTACAATCCTCCCAAACCACTAGGATATTAATTCTTTCAAAAAAAAATTAAAAAAAAATCCTTAACTGAAAATCTTAATTTTTCAATCAAAAAATCCTTTGCAAACTTTTATTGACTTTGTACTCTTAATAATCAAAAGTGCAACATTGGACCCTGCAGTGCAGTGCAAACACCACTTATACCTTGTACCCTTATTTGTAATTTGCCCTAATATTTATGAATAATGAATCGGCCGTCTAAAATTTAATGACAAAGATGTATAAATATTTCAACTGTCTACATTCTGGATTTTTAGTTTTACAATGATAAAAAAAAAAAACTTGAACAAAATTTTATAAAAATAAATATTTATTTGGGTACTTTTTTTTGTTGTTGATAATATGTCATTTATTTGCATTTTCTTACTTTCAAGAATGAAAGTTTCGTGTAGCTAGGAAACTTTATCACCCAACAGACAACGGATGTGAGTACAGATGTGTCTCACAACTATCCACACATCTACAGATAATGCAGCGGAATAAAACAAATTAAAAGCAAATAACTCAATAATTATTTACGCTTACTGATCAATGTGATCAGCAAACAAGGCTTACGCCCAAAAACTTTTCACTATAAAAACTTTTGTTGCTTACAAAAACAAATAAGTGAAAAACTAAAATATGAAATTAATAATCGAGTTCTAATCACCTTCTACGACAAGAACAACTCCCCTTTTCCAAGTAGGACCTATTCTAGTCAGAAGTAAAACAAGAGAACTCTATGAAAAGCTAGATGTGAGTTACGGATGTAAGGCACAACCTTCACTCACAACCTAAAACAACAATATGAAAACGTGAAGAAGAAAAGTATTATTCTCTCAAATAAATCTCTAAAGCTCTGTCTTCTCTTTGTGCTGATCCCTTGTATTTATAGGCACCTTTGAGAAGATCTTCACGAATCCAAACTCTTCCATATGTGAGAATCCAATTCCTAAAAGGAAACATAAAGCACACTCACAAAGGAATAGATTGTTAGTAGGTTAGTCCTAATATAAAACTATGTACATAAATAAAAGATATTTACTTATTTACAATCTCCTAGTCAAAGTAGGATACTTATGAATCTTTCCATGAAAGCATAAAATCAACTTACCAAAAATTTCTCTTTGATTCGAAATAGGAAACAACTTATTTCCTAAACTAAAATCCTTTTCACAATAGGACAATATAAATCTTTCCATGAAAGTCCCAAAATCAACTTAACAAATGTGTGATATTGATTCGAATAAGGAAACACATTGTTTCCTAAAAAGCACACGCTTTCAATCTCCCCCTATTTTGGACTTTCTGGTCAAAACTAAAAATTTATGATTTGATTACTATGACCAACATTTTCAGATTTGAAAACTCCCCCTGAATGGATGTGTGTGCAGATGTGTCAACACATCCACACAAAACTGCATAGAACAAGTCAGTACCAAAAATTGCAGTTCAACAAATATAGACTAAGGCAGCCATTCAGCAAATATATTTAGGGATTCACAGATCAAGACTAAAACTAACAAATAACTAAAACGAATATTAAAAGCAAACTAACAAATATTAAAAGTAAACAAACCTGTTGATGTTTCATTCACCAGTAAGAACAAACATTAAAACTCCCCCTGAGTTTAAGCATCAACTGAAACATCAGCAGCAGTAGCAAAGACAACATCAGAATCAGTATCATTCTCATCCTTGTTCATCTTCTCCCCCTTTTTGACTAAAAAGTGAAGTCACCTATTTCTGGAGATCCACCTTCAAAACCTTAAGGTTCTTGGCATGTGTCTGGGAGGTAATCATTTGAGCATTGAGAGCAGCAGCTGCAACAATTTCTGCATAAAAGGCTTCCACGATTGCATCCAAAGAATCTGCAGATGTGTGACAAGATGTGGCCACATCCTGACGCACATCCACAGCATCAGCTCCATTGATTCTGCAGATTGATTAGACAGACAAAGAGAGAGAGAGAGAGAGAGATATGGTGTGTGTGTGTGTGTGTGAGATAAAAATTGGGGTAGAGGGGAAAGAAGCACAATGAAGGATTAAAGAGATGTGACAGATGAGGCACACAATAAAACCTACAACTCCCCCTTTCCAACTGAATTAAGGAATCCTTTTTCCAAAAAGGTCTCACACAGCCAAAATTTCACAAAGATCCACCAACGGCTATAACCCTTTGATATTTCCACACACACACAGCGAATCGCAGAAAGAATAGGGATTAAAATAAATCAAAATTTTGCCAACGTTTTATGGTAACAAAAAATCACTTCAGCCATATCTTTTTCAACAGAATCCCTTTAAAATTGTCCTTCCTTTTTAAATACGGATTGATACACACCTTTTTCTTTCATGGGAGATATTGGAAAACAAAAACATGTTAAATCAAAGAGTAAGTTAAGAATGAAAATAAATTAACTAGCATATTTACAAAGCTCATATATGTTCTAAAAAAATGCAGTATGCCTAGCATGATGCAAACACACAGGTGATGGAAAAATTCTCAGCTTATGGATGTGGCATGGGATGTGAGTCACATTTGGAGACACATTTAGATCACAAAAAGTCAATGAGCAATAATTCAATCTGCACAGCCTCTAGGATGCATCCACCAATTTTTTGTTGTGGATTTTTGCATTGTGAGTAGCTTTCACTTTACTTAATCCCAAAGATAGCCCTTTTTTTCAATGATCTTGTCAAGTTTGACTTCAAGTTTTCTTATGAAAATCACTTGATCACAATGGTCTGGCTTCATACTGAGGGTGAAGCAGCTGTTTCTCACTATATTTTTTCTTTTTATTGCACCCACCGTGAGATACCTAGGAAGGTTATATCAAGTCATCAAAAGATGACATGTACAGAAAGTGCTCACAATTAAGTGATCAAAAATAATGTCAAAGATGAAGACTCACAAGTGACCACACTGAGAAATTTCGTGCTAATGCATGATTTTTTTTTGTTTTTTTTTTCAGTTAATTTAATATACAGATGTGTTAGAGGATGTGAGACACATTTGTGCTCACAACCTTAGATATCACACAAGCCAAGAGACTTCCTCAAGGAGGAAAATCTCTCCAAATCTAATGCCTTTGTAAATATATCAGCCAATTGATTTTCAATCCCAACAAATTCCAGACACACAGTTTTTTGTTCTACAAGATCTCTAATGAAATGATGTCTAATATCAATGTGCTTTGTTCTAGAATGTTGGACAGAATTTTTAGATATGTCCAAGGCACTTTTGTTATCACAAAAAGCAGTCAAAACTTTGCTATTTAATCCATAATCTTTCAACATTTGATTAATCCATAGCAGTTGTGAGCAAAAACTTGCAAGGACAACATATTTAGCCTCAGCTATGAACAAGGAGAAATAACTTTTTCTCCTTCTATACCAGGAATAAAGGATGTTACCAAGGTAGTAACATCGAACACAGATATTTTTATCATCAAAATTGTTTGCCCAGTCTAAGTCACAGTATACCACTATGTTAAACATAAAGCAGTAACAACATACCTTGAAGTATAAGGATGTATGACTCCATAAAGCATCCAAATAACTGTGACTTACCTTCTTATTCCTTTTGGTTTGCCTTTGATCATGCATTTCACCAACCACTTGAGAAGTGGGGGGGTGATCTTTCTGAATTCTGGACAAAATATCATTTGATCTATCAACAGACCCAACATGGTTTCTTTCAGAAATAACTTCTCCTTCTGAATCTGAAGAGCTGACTTCAGACTCAGTTCTTTGAGTGGATGTGTGTTCAGATGTGGGAACGGTTGTGTTCACATCTGCAGATACATCCTTATGCATCCTTATGCACATCTGGACATACATCTGCCTGTTTTTCCTTTGCAGTGCTTTTCATATCTTCAGCACCTATATCAGCAGATTTCCACTCCAGTTGATAACCTGAAACATCTTCCTTGGCATTTTTGAGGTTAAAATCAAGTGTATCATCAAATACAACATCAGAAAAACTTAAATAAGACAAATTGTCACAAAACTTGTAACAATTGTCAGATGATATTAGACCAGTGAGGACACATGTGTTAGACTCGTCAAACACCTCACAAATCTTCTTATCAAATTTCACATAAAGGTCATCATCACACAGTTGACTGATGCTTATTAGGTTGGCTTTCAAGCCTTCCACATGGTACACATTGTGCAATTTTGGGAGACCCTTGACATCTAGGGTTCCTTTCCCAACAATCTTTTCTTGAGCACCTCCACCAAAATTTACTTTCCCTCCACTTATCACTTCATAGTCAAGAAGGACTGCTTGGTTTTCAGTCATGTGCCTAGAGCACCCACTATCAAAATACCAAGAGCCAGAGACAGTACTCTTGAGGGAGGAGTAAACAACATTGCAGGTGGCACTTGGTTTGGCCACCCACTGTTTTACAGTTTTCTTTTTGGGTTGCAGAGGTCTCAGATTACCAAGATGTGTGTTCGGATGTGCATACATCTTCTCACACATCTGAGGCTGATTGAAGTGACCAGATTTTTTATCAGCCTTGAGTTTGTAACAGAAGGGCCTAATGTGACCAGGAGTAAGGCAATAGTGGCAGATGTAGTGCCTCTTCCTAGGTCTTTTCTCACTCAAAATGTTTTTTTCTTTAAAAAATGGTTTTTTCCACACCTTTTGAAGTAGAAGCCTCACATCCCTCCTTTACAAAATTACTTTTTCCAAAGTCCAAACCAGTTTTGTTGAGTTGACCTACAGAGATAGCTTCATCAAGTTTCATTTTACTTTTGTTTATCTTGGTAAAAGTGTTTTCAGCTTTTTCACATTCATTCTTGAATTTTTCAAGCTCAACTTCTCTCTTGGTCATAAGGACTTCAAGTTTGGCAATGGTATTTTTTTTTAACATCATTTTCTTTTGAAAGTTTGGTTTTCTCATCTTCACAGGTAATCAATTTATCAGAAAGAACTTTATTTACCTTAGCAAGTACCTCAATTTTGTCCATACGCTTCATCCAATCAGCATGTAGTTCCTTATAGGTTGCAACGAGTTCCTCATAGGGAATGTCCCTATCTTCATCATCAGAATCTCCTTTTACAGAGAAACAGTTAAAGGTCTGCTCGGATGTGAGTTCGGATGTGTACACATCTGTATCCACATCCGTCTCCAGATCAGCTTCAGAAAATTCTTCTTCATTTGTATCTGCAGTATAAGCATTAAAATAGACAGAGGAAGATTCAAACGTAGAGATGTTAGCAAATACTTCATCATCCTCACTATCACTCGAAGCAGCAGTGTAACTAATTCCCCTTTTCTTAAGTGTGTTAGCACACTCATTAGCAAAGTGACCAAAGCCACGACATGCTCTACATTGCACAAAATCAGAGGATTTCTTGTTATCAAAACTTTTCTTTTTGAACCCCTCATCAGGATTATCTTCTTGTTTCTCTAAATCCTGAGAGTTCCTTTTAGGAAACTTGTTTCTCCTTTTGTTTTTCAAAATAGAATTAAACTTCTTGGTGATTACATCCATATCATCTTCCTCAAGATTAGATTCATTAATTTCAGAGGAAAGGTAAGCTATTTCCTTTGGAATGGCTGCAGAACTTTTAAGGGCAATACCTATTGCCTTGTTCTTTTGTTGAGCCTCAAGATTGAGCTCAAAAACAGTTAGAATACCAACAATTTTATCTAAACCTACTGTGTTGGTGTCGTTGGTTTCTTCAATAACAGCCACCTTAATGTTAAACCTTTCGGGCAAAGTCCTTAAGATTTTGCTTACTAATCTAGCATTCGAAATTGACTCTCCTAGGCTAGTGCATTCATTGGAGATTTCATGGATCTTAGCAGCATAGGAAACGATATCTTCAGATTCTTCCATTCGAAGGGTCTCAAACCTATCCATTAAAATTCTAAGCCTAGTAGCCTTTACACTTGGTGCTCCCTCACATTGTGTTTGCAAAATATCCCAAGCAGCTTTAGCAACACTTTCATTAGTGATAAGCTTGTACATATTCCCAGAAACATGGCTGGAAATAGCACCCATTGCTTTCGAATTATAATTTGCAGAAAGAATTTCTTCAAGAGTCCATTGATCTTCAGTTTTTCTTTCGAAAATAGACTCACCAACACCAGAAGGTGGCTTTTTCTCCACAGTAGGAGGTTGCCATGCAACAAGGATACACATCCAAGCCCTTTCATCATTACTTTAGATGTAATTTCGCATTTTAGACTTCCAAAGAGAATAATTGGTACCATCCAAGACAGGAGGCCTGTTTTGGTGATTTTGACATTCCATAATGACTACACTTTCTTGATCAACACTCAGTAATATATCGAGAGTTGGCTCTGATACCAATTGAAAGTTTCGTGTAGCTAGGAAACTTTAATCACCCAACAGACAACGGATGTGAGTACAGATGTGTCTCACAACTGTCCACACATCCACAGTTAATGCAGCGGAATAAAACAAATTAAAAGCAAATAACTCAAGAATTATTTACGCTTACTGATTAATGTGATCAGCAAACTAGGCTTACGCCCAAAAACTTTTCACTATAAAAACTTTTGTTGCTTACAAAAACAAATAAGTGAAAAACTAAAATATGAAAATAATAAACGAGTTCTAATCACCTTCTACGACAAGAACAACTTCCCTTTTCCAAGTAGGACCTATTCTAGTCAGAAGTAAAACAAGAGAACTCTATGAAAAGCTAGATGTGAGTTACGGATGTAAGGCACAACCTTCACTCACAACCTAAAACAACAATATGAAAACGTGAAGAAGAAAAGTATTATTTTCTCAAATAAATCTCTAAAGCTCTGTCTTCTCTTTGTGCTGATCCCTTGTATTTATAGGCACCTTTGAGAAGATCTTCACGAATCCAAACTCTTCCATATGTGAGAATCCAATTCCTAAAAGGAAACATAAAGCACACTCACAAAGGAATAGATTGTTAGTAGGTTAGTCATAATATAAAACTATGTACATAAATAAAAGATATTTACTTATTTACAATCTCCTAGTCAAAGTAGGATACTTATGAATCTTTCCATGAAAGCATAAAATCAACTTACCAAAAATTTCTCTTTGATTCGAAATAGGAAACAACTTATTCCCTAAACTAAAATCCTTTTCACAATAGGAAAATATAAATCTTTCCATGAAAGTCCCAAAATCAACTTAACAAATGTGTGATATTGATTCGAATAAGGAAACACATTGTTTCCTAAAAAGCACACGCTTTCAAAGAATCCTACGGAGTATAATAGAACGGCAAGTGCTCATGTCTCCCAGGTTCAATGGGATGAACCTGCATCCATCACAAGACCAGAAAGAGTTTCTCCTTGGGAGATTGAACCTTTTGTCACTTCTGTTCCTCCTAGTCCATCTCCTCCCGTAGCAGTGAAGTTAAAAGGCCCCGACCACCAATTGATGTCTCAGCTCATGGTTAGCAATGACTTCCCTCTCCCTCTCCCTCTCTCTCTCTCTATATATATGTGTGTGTATGTGTGTGTGTGTGTGCGTGTGGTGTGTTTACTGGATAATGACTTCCTTAAATGACCTTTGTGTTTTAGAACCGGAAACTTCGACTGTTTCGAACCTATGGACTCCTTCACTTGCTTCAACCCAATTATGTTGCACCCCAAAAGGGCAGAGAAGCGACAACCATGTTTCTTGGCACTCCAAGCAAATAGAAATTAGTAATGCCAACTTTATTTCGGGGGAGGGTGCCTGCTTGTCGTCTTCTCCTGTAAAGGCTTCTCGGAATACATATGCCGACAAGGCTGAAGATCGAAAAGGCACCTCTGTTTGGACTCATCTCCCCAATTATTCAAGGGACCCAATAAAGCAGAGCAATGAGGCAATTCAGACCCCAATGGACTCAAGAAAATCTGACATAGTGTCGAGTTGAAGAATATTCGGTTTTGACTTTAAAATCCCTGCACAAGGTGAGTTTACTCCTGAGAAGCCAATGTTAAAACGAATAAATGTTGTTCCGGAAGGACACATGGCGAGTCCACAATCAGCTGGGATTTCCGATCAGAAGTCTGACTTGTCAAAGGATTGCAAAGAACAACAGGATTCACAGTTGCAAATATCACCAAAGGAAGTTCAAAGCAAGCAGAGTTGCTCAACCAGAAGTCGTACTAAGGTATAGTACATAAATAATAGTAACATCCTTGCATGGAAAACCATGACAGGTTCAAATGCAAGGGATTGCTGTTGGGCGAGCAGTTGACTTGACTGTATTAAAAGGGTACAATGAGCTTATAAATGAGCTTGAAGAAATGTTTGAAATTAGAGGAGAGCTTTGCCCTCGAAATAAATGGGAAATTGTGTTTACAGATGATGACGGGGATATGATGCTCATGGGCGACGATCCATGGCTGTAAGTATTCTTGTAACACCACCATCCCCCTCATTAGTTTATCAAGATTCACATTGTTAATTTTTCAATAAATCATGTGTTGCAGGGAATTCTGTGGCATGGTTGGAAGGATCTTGATCTGTTCGAGTCTGGACGTTAAGAAAATGAGGTATGGAAGCAAGTTTCCCCTTTCTTCCATAGACAATGTAGCATTGGGTTTTAGCTTGGAAGCTGCTGAAATTTGAATTTAGCTTTGATGTTATTTAGCATTGTGTATTAGACCAACACAAATGACCCAATATTTACATGTTTGATTTTCATACTTGGATTTGGATTTGAGGACTACACACTAATAATCCATTGCATTCAATGGCAAAGATTAAGTATTTCTCAAATGGATTGTTTTTGTTGATGGAAATAGGAGCGGAGGTAAAAAGACGATCTCGACTACCTTTGATATGGACAAAGGAACCACACCGACACGCTTTGACTTCAAGGCTGCACCTATTTCACAGCCGTTGGATTTTTACAGTACACTTCAAGGGTTATATTTATTTTATATTAATATGAGTTACATTTTACGAGATCGTTACATTTTATTGGGAAAAGCAAAAATAAGTTACATATTTTATTATTTCTATGACATATAGATTACATTACATCGCAATCATGAGTGCAACTTGCCCCATAATGTCAGTATGATTCCTATAGTTTGTCAGCTGTTGAATTATAATTTTATTTTGGTATTATATAGCCCCTAGTTGATCTTTCCCTAGCCTTCATGTGGGTCACCACCACATCGTGCCGCATGCGCCCCCTCCTCCGGCAAGTATTCCCAGAAAATCTTGACAGAGTTTTGAAAAGAAGTGATTTTCCTGCCATTGATGTATTTATATGTACTGCAGATCCATACAAGGAGCCACCTATTGGTGTGGTGAATACGGCTTTATCACTAATGGCTTATGATTATCCATCGGAAAAGATCTCGGTGTATGTTTCCGACGACGGTGGCTCTCAGCTTACGCTCTTTGCTTTCATGGAGGCTGCTGAATTTGGAAAACATTGGTTACCCTTTTGTCGGGAAAATAATGTAATGGATCGGATCCCCGATGTGTTTTTTGTATCTAACTATGTTGTATCTCCTGAGATTGAGAAAATTAAGGTAAGTTTCTTTGGTTCATTATGTGATTTACATCTGGGAGTGTCTTATAAATTAAGATTAAGATTGTGCACCAATAGTTCTAACTCAAGATTGCGACATGTACTCCAATGATCCCCAAACACCTCATCACATGCTATGCTACTTCTCCGACCCGTTTTTCCTTCCCAATTTGGGATATGTTCAGTTCCCTCAACGCTATCATGGCCTCAACAAAACAGATATCTATGAAGGCGAAAACCAACGCCTCTATATAGCAAATCCGGTGGGAATGAATGGGCTTTCAGGCCCAGCTTATGTCGGAAGCGGCTGTTTTTTTCATCGACGGGCTTTCTTTGGTGGGCCCTCGTTGATGAAATCGTCGGAGATCCCCGAACTTGATCCAAATTATAAAGTAGAAAATCCCATTAAGGGTAAAATTATTTCAGGTTTAGCACACCATATTGCAGGATGCAACTATGAACATCAAACCAAATGGGGTTCCAAGGTAAGGTAAGGTAAGCCAATGTTTTTCATTCTGATTTTGGGCCATGTTTTAAGGCCCATGAAATTTATTGGGCCTATTATGAATTATTTATGAAAATTTACAGTTGGGCTTTCGATATGGATCACTGGTTGAGGACTATTATACTGGATATCATTTCAAATGTGAAGGGTTGAAATCAGTGTTTTATGATCCAAATAGGCCAGCATTTTTAGGGGATGTACCAATTACCCTTAATGATGTGCTAAGCCAAAACAAATGATGGATTTTAGGCCTTCTTGATGTTACATTTTCTAAATACAATCCATTAACTTATGGTACACGATATTTGGGCCTTCATATGGGCCTTTGTTATTCACACTTTGCGTTTTGGGCCCTTTGGTCCATTCCGATTAGCATTTACTCCTTCCTGCCTCAGATAGCTCTCCTCAATGGTTTTTCTTTGTACATCTTCCTAATCCTAGGAACCTACAGACAAGATTGCTTCGACTACATATATTTCCAAGGTAATTTCAAGAAATGGTGGAATGATCAAAGAATGTGGCTAATAAGAGGACTTACGTCGTACATGTTTAGGCTCATCGAGCACACAAGCAAACACTTGGGCATCATCTCACAAGGATTCAATGTAACCATCATCTCACAAGGATTCAATGTAACCAGCAAAGTACAAGATGCCGAACAAATCAAGAGATATGATCAAGGAACTTTTGAGTTTGGGGTTTTGTCCCCAATGTTCGCGCCATTCACAACTGCAACAGTTCTCAATCTAATCACGATACTCGCGGGTTTTATTAATATATTTATTGGAAAAAATTTTGGAAGAAATGTTTGTGCAAGTTTTGATAGCTGGTTTTGGGGTGTAGACTTTTGTATGGAAGCATAACAAGCAAGTTGTAGGGGGTCGTTCACAATAATTCAAACTTACCCTCATAATATATAGAAGTCTGTCGTCACTACGGAATAAAAATTGCAATCGTCAACATTTTTAAAGATGACTAGCTTCTATAATAATAAAATTACTTTTTTTATTTGGAAATGTAACATTTATTTTGGGATAAATCAAAATGAAAAATTCAACATTATATATACATATAATATTTAAAAATTATGGCACTAGCTTCAAGCAAGAGGCACAACCATGGCAACACCAACTCCAACCCTCCATACAAGAAAACTACTTCCACGAGCATGGATAAATCGCGTATTCACATTCGTTTATACGATCGCAATCTTCTTTCTCTTTTATCACCATTTCCTTAACCTAATCCATTCTCCCAATACCTTAATCAACATTCTCCTAATTCTAGCCGATCTTGTACTTTCTTTCATGTGGATAACCTATCAAGCCTTCCAATTATACCCAATCTGACGCCAAGTTTTCCCGGAAAATCTAACACTTGTTGCAAAGGAGAGCGATTATCCGCCTTTGGATGTGTTTATATGCACGGCGGATCCCTTCAAAGAGCCACCAATCGGGGTGGTTAACACCGCTTTATCGGTGCTTATAACTTGTTGATGAGTATAGGTTCTCTTGGATGGCAAGACGGATAAAAATGTCGATGGTAACGCGATGCCAAGTCTTATTTATATTTCTAGGGAGAACAGCAAAGTCAAACCACATAATTTTAAAGCGGGTGCCCTTAATGTGCTGGTACGCCCTTAAATAGAAGAAAATGATTTTTTTTCTTAAGCATGCCTTAAGCTTTCTACTTCCGCATTATTGTTATCCTTTCTTCATTTCATAAAATATTTTTCTTTATTTTTTAAGCTTCGCGTATCGGGGACAATGATGAATGCACCAATTTTACTAGTCGTGGATTGTGACATGTACTCAAATGATCCCAAGACTCTCCTTGAGCACTATGTTACATTGTGGACCCTCTTATGGACCCAAAGCTCGCATTTGTTCAATTTCCTCAACGCTTTCATGGTATTAACAAGAATGACATTTATAGTGGTGAATTTAAAATGATGACCAGACTTAATACTTTGGGCTATATGATGGTTTATTGGGCCCTCATTTTATGGGCACTGGGGTCTTTTTTTGTAGGCATGCTTTATTTGAGCCTATTTTCTATTCTGATATTCAACAAGTCAAGTCTGAATATGCTAACATCCGTTCAAAAGATATCCTGGAGTTAGCCCATTACGTAGCGGGCTGCAACAATTGTGAATATATATATATATATATATGTCTGTGACGTAGAAGTAGGACTGTTGATTTGGAACGAACGGAGGGAGGGAGTATGTTATATATCCATTGACTTAGTTAATGAATAATGATTTAAACTTTTGCGGATTGGGTTTAAGTATGGATGCTTAGTTGAGGACATGTTCACGAGTTATCGTCTACATTACATTGTGAAGGATGGAGGTCTATTTTTCGCAGTCCTACAAGAGTTGCATTTTTGGGGAACTCCCCAACTACACTTTATGATTGGCTTACTCAAACAAAACGTGTTTCATTTTTTTTATCAAACAAAGGAAATTCCGTAATATTTATCATTTGTATCAGAACTAATGAAATTTTGTGTGCCAGGTTTCGGATCCTTGGTTCTTTTTATATGCTTTTCTTTTCCTTGGGGCGTATGGTAAACATCTTTTCAACTTCACAATCGAGAGAGGGCCAATATTGAAAAGGTGGTGGAATTGCCAACGTATGTGGTTTATATGTGGAGTATCAAGCTTCCCATTTGCATTACTTGAATTTACGCTCAAGTCCCTAGGCATAGCCACATTTGGATTCAACGTTACGAGCAAAGTCATTGACAAGGAAAAAGGCAAACATTACGAACAAGGGATGTTTGAATTTGGAGTTGGGTCGCCCATGTTCTTTGCCATGACAATTGCCGCCACCATCAACTTATTGGCCTTCTTAGTAGGCATTTCACTTGTTTTCAGGCATGGAGGCATTGATGAATTGTTTGGACAAGTATTTATAGCTGGATTTGTGGTGGTGAATGGTTGGCCATTTTATGAAGATATGGTTTTGAGGAGTGATCAAGGAAAGATGACTTTGACAGCCATCGCCTTTGCTTTGTTGTTTCTCGTGACATCCTCTTTAGCAATCTAGCTAAGAGCCAAGAATATTTAATAATAATAATGTTGAATTTTATAGAGTTAGTGCAACAAGCTACTTGTTAAGCTTCATATTCTATAAGGTCCGTGGTGCATACAAAATAATATAATCGTAAAAGAAAATACAAAGCATGGATCAACCGAAAAGGATGTCTAACATAAGGGAGTGGACCTTTATCTGAAAGATAAGGGCCTTTACAAGCAGGGGGAGTTCATTAAAATCAAAAAAAAAAAAAAATTAAAAAAATATGAGTTCCTAAATTAGAAGCAACATAATTATTAGTATAACCATCAGTCACTTGATTATCAAAAATGTGTTTGATAAGGTGGAATTTATCAATAAAAACACATCATTTCATATTCTACTTTATGATCCCTAAGTTGAAATTGATTTTACCAATAAATCCCTCGCCCCCTTTATGTTATCTCATAATGCCGAATCTATCCCTTATCTTAGGGTCCTTGGGTTGAGACTCTCTCCGCCAAACTCGTTCTCTCTAGGCGCTACGGAACCATCCTTCTACTGCAATTCCTGTAGCCAAATCAGAACTGGCTTCACCTACTGCCGTTGATGGATGTGTTTTCACCCATCAAAAGAATATATCTTTAAACCTATTTTATGCACAACCTTGGTGTTTTTTATGGTTTTTGGAGTGTTTATAAGTACAGGGAATGAAAGGAGAAAGTCTCAGAAAATTATTGAAAATGATACGAAAATGAACGCTCGAGAACGGAAAGGCAAATGAGGAAAGAATAAAATTTACCGAAGGATAAAGTTGAAGATGATCATTTCATTCATTATCATTGGATATTACTCGTCGAGAGCTTTCCAACCATATATGACACGTCTCAATCGGAGTCCGTACGAATAAGTTATAACCTCCAGAAGTTTGCCGATGAATGTACAAGTCGCTGAAGCATGAGGAGCGTCCGCCCCCAATAGAAGGGAGCGTCCGCCCCAAAATTGCAGAAACTGGCATTGGAAATTCGTTGATGGGTGCAGCCGCCCCCTCATAAGGTGCGGTCATCCTCCCCCTTTCCGTGGCAAAATCCGTCGCAAAAACCGTCGCAAAAACCGTCGCAAAAACCGTCGCAAAAACCGTCGCAAAAACCGTCGCAAAAACCGTTGTAAAAACCGTCGCAAAATCCGTTGTAAAAACCGTCGCAAAATCCGTTGTAAAAACCGTCGCAAAATCCGTTGTAAAAACCGTCGCAAAATCCGTTGTAAAAACCAACAACTTTCCAAAACTCCTTTTCAGCTTTGGATTTTGACCTAGTTTTCTAATTTTTGTCCCTCCTCTCGCACCCTAATATATAAACACCTATAACCATATTTTTGCATCTCTTCTTTTCTCTTCTCCTCTTGTACATATTAGATTAGGGTTTTATTTATTTTGAAGATTCAAGAACAAGGTATTATTTATTTGATTTTAATGGCCCTTCGCGGCTAAATTCTTAGTTCGTGGATTGGATAAGTAACAATTTGATCTTTATGCTATTGATTTAATTCTTCTCATCTCTTTCTCGTTCTTGTTCTTCTCAATATTCTTCATTATTATTCACAGGCTTCAATCGTATGTTAATATACTTTTGGCTATTGAATTTATTTGGGTATAAACCATTACACTCACGTGGATGGATTATGCATTGACCATTGTTAAGAAAAATATATTTAATTGAAAATGGACTAAAGAGTCAAACGAATCTAGGTACTAATGTTCTAATGATTTGAATTAAATCTCTTGAATGTTCGTACCAACAGACCAAGAAGATATAAACAAGATAGAGATATTAGGGTTTTAATGTTATAATCGACTTCACGGAAGATATTAACATCTTAAGTCTATATTTTTGTGAACAAACCCTTGAATGAGAATGAATTCCTTCTACGTGATTTAAAAAGCATAAAGTGATAATTGTTATGATCTCTAATTCATGAATCACTTGTTCCTTGATTTCTTTATTTGTTATTTATTCTTACTTTCTTAGGATAATAATAGCTCAAATAATCAAAACCCCTTTTTGTTACTTTTACAATAATAAAATATACTTGTTCCACCATAATCCCTATGGATTCGAGCCTCGCAATTAAGCATACTATTACATTGATAAACTAGTGCACTTGCTAGGTAATTCAATTAGAGGGAGAAATCCTTCATCAAGTTTTTAACGCCGTTGCCAAGGACTCGTGATGCGAACAAGTTAATTTTGTTAGTGTATTGTAAATAGTTTTCTTTTATTAGTTTCTTTTTAGTGTAAATAATTTTCTTGTATTATTTTCTTTTTCTTTCTTTTTCTATTTGTTTGAAAATTAAAGGTCATGCATGAATCGAATTCTAATGAGAAGTTGGCTAGGCAAGTGAAACAATTAATTGCTATGTTCAATGCGAAAATTGATTCGCCTAGTGACTATAATATAAGATGTGATGACGCCACGAATTTTGGGTCGTCTGAATGGCTGTAGGATATCTGGCAGGATATATATTGGATATCTAGAACACAACAAAGAGAAGCACCGTTAAGGTCAAAGCTGAATGTTAATCCAACTCAGAACCTCGGGTGTGAGAGTAAGATATCTTAAAAGGATATAATAACCTGAGAATAAGACTTGGGATGTCTTGGAGTGTTTGTATGTTTAGGGTTTAGACAATGTGACTTACAATGTAAATTTAGCACTTACCTTGTCAAAGGGGACAAGGGCTTTCTATTTATAGGTGATGGAGAGCTGCTTGTTGGTAAGCCATGAGGTCAACCTTAAGGACATCTTAGTCTTTGACCAGATACACGTGTCCGCATCGGATTGGGTCTGTCAGTAAAGGAAAATTCACTTGCAGAGGGGATGTCGTTGATGTGGACAGGAGCAGTGTATTTGGGAAAGTTGGCGCGGCGCATTAAATGAAATAGTAGGCGCCTGAAGCCACATTCAATGCGATGGAAATAAGTCAGCTACTGTATGTTAGTGCATGTATAGGAAACTTGTTGTATAAGCTTTGGCTTTAACCGGGAGTCAGGTGAGATTAACCGGGAGTCTGGTACGAGACCGCAGTCAACATCTTGGGCGCGGTCTATGATATTGACGCGGTCACTATGCCCGCGGTCACCCTGCTGACGGTCTGGATCTCCGCGGTCTTAATTGGGGCGGGCCGAGAGGAACGCGGTCTTGACCTTGATGACCTATCTGCCCGCAGTCTTGACTCTGGCAGTCTAGGGTATGCCACGTCATACTTGCCATTTGAACCTGACCGAGCTTGGGCCCGGTCAAGCTGGTCCGGGCTCATCAGTGGCCCCTAACTCTTAAGTGAGATTATTTATGGTTTGGGCGAGGAGCCATTTTGGCTAGGCTTGGTCTCTTGTCAGATCGCGATTTCGCAGGCACCAGTGTTGTGTTTTTTCGCTGGTTTTGTTCTGCCTCCCTTGCAAATTGGCGCATGTGAGAGGCTCGTGAGGAAGCTTGTAGAAGCTTTATTGCTCTGCTTCGTGACTAAGCTGGTGGGCCCTTGGTGGCAGGTGAAGCGCCAGCGCGTGTCAGGTACGGAGGAAACGTGCCAACCATCCGAGAGGCGCCATTAATTGCCAACCGGCAAAAATTCGACATTTAAAGCTTTGGCGCCGGTTCGTGATTCGAGGAAAGCGGTTTGTAGGCTAATTAATACGGGTCGACCCGTATAGGTAGGCCTATAAATAACAAACCCTTTCTTCCTCAAACCCTTTTATCACCCTCCGGCCTTCAAATTGCTTTTAGAGAGAGAAAACATTGTTGCTTTCCTTAGCATTTTCTTCCTTCCAATCTTATTCTGTAAGTAACAGTTGTATTTAATTTCTTTCTTCTTCTCTATTTCTTTGTCAATGACGACTCGACCCGTATAGGTAGGCCTATAAATACCAAACCCTTTTATCACCCTCCAGCCTTCAAATTGCTTTTAGAGAGAGAAAACATTGTTGCTTTCCTTAGAGTTTTCTTCCTTCTAATCTTCTTCCGTAAGTAACAGTTGTATTTAATTTCCTCCTCCTTCTCTATTTCTTTGTCAATGACGACCCTTACCTTCGGTCCAATTCGTCCGTTAGAGTTAGGAGATGAAAATACTCTGAATACCTTCACTGTTTGTAAACAGTCAGGCGGTATCTATAAGAAGGTGGCCCATGCTTGGGTTAGGCTGTCCTTGAGTTATTTAAATACTTTTGTGAAAAGTATCAATGGGGGAATTGGGTCCCACCCCGATTGTAGGAGGCCAAGAAAAGGTTGATTGTGAACAGAGATATGGAGGTGTTAGGTTATTATAATCGTTTAAGGAATTTTGTGATGGGGTTTGTTGCAGGTTTCCCCGAGAGAGAGAACAGGCGTTGAACGCCGTTGAATTGGTGAGGAGAGCAATTCACAATCCCAGAGAGAGTGATAACTGATTACGAGAAAGTTGCCCTAATGGACCTTAATGAGATGAATGTGGACTCGTGCCTGGCCGCTGAGGACTGGAGCCTTCCCTTAAATGTGGAACCATTGAACACTATTTACCCCGAAGTCCAGCCTGAGGCCCCCTTTGTGCCCGTAGTGAACTTGGAGAGTAGTGATGATGACGGTGATGATATGGAGGTGGACAGAGATGAGGAGCCCTCAAGGGGGTCATCTACCGGTCTCTTAGGCTCTGAGAGCGCGGAGACCGTGGAAGATGACCGCGAGGAGGAAGACAGCATGGATGTGGGCACGGCTCAGAAGGCAACTAAGATTGTTGATGCTTTCGAGGAGGATCCTGAGGAGGATGCCGCTGCCCGAGGCAAGAGCTATGCAGGTGCCCCAAATCCTGGTCGCACCCAGAAGAGGAAGGCAAGGAGGTGACCCCTACGGACTACGGACTGGGAGTCTGAAATATACACCACCTATGTCGTTCACCCCAACTGCTTCCGTGTCCGCGGACTTCAAGAATTGGAGGTGAAGGGGAAACTTCATTCGGAGACGGTGGCAGATGTCCGCGGGGACAATAGAGCCTGCATTTTCTGCATTTTCTGCGGGATCCAGTTTGAGAACGGAATGAGACTCCCTCTTGATCCATTTATCAACAGTTTTCTCAATTTCAACCGCTACCTCCCCATGCACTTAACCCCCAATGCCATTCGAGCCCTCGTCTCTTTCATTGCGGTCTGCAGGGTTTTGTGTTTTGAACCTTCCCTTTCTGGGCTATACGCCTTTTACTCCAACCAAATAACCAACGGCAACCTTGACCTAAAAACAAAGAACAATTCTGCCCGTACTTTCTCTAGCCCCACAAATAAATTTGACCAGTGGAACCAGAAGCACATCCTGGCCATAGAGTCTAGGTTTGGGTGGTCTTTTGCCAAGCCGTTGAATCCGGTCCCTGTTAGGGTTTCTGTCGGCTCTTATCCTAGCCTAGAGAGCTGCTAAATGCACCACTCAGCCTGAATAAGAGGCCAAGGCAGTTCCTCATCACTGAAAACCCTAAAATTTCTCTCCATCCATTCATACAGGATTTTTCGGTGAACTAAAGAATACTCAATTTTTAGAGTGGCTCTATAATTTAGAGTGTCGAAAACACTAAATAAATCTGATCCTAAATGAGATTTAACTTGGCTCAAAATTAATGCAGCTGAGCTTCAGAAAACATATATAGGAGTGCACCAAGAAAAATATGGAGTAACTTTTATAGTCAACAGCTCATCAAGCTCTTAAATTTAACTCATTTCCGGTCCTTTTTCACAACATTTGTTCCTCAGCGAGTCCCACGTGTGGGTCCCATGTCAAGATAATCTAGATATGGGTAGGACCCACATGAAGTTAGGTTCTGGAACTGTGAGAAATCAAAGAACCTTTAGAGATTTCGGGGTCCCGATTTTCACCAACTTTTATCAAAATCTTCTAATAGAACAGATTCTGGAAAAGCAGGAGCTTACCGAACAGACTGTCCATCACAAGTAAGTTCTAAAAACAGGATTATAAGTTGAATAGCAAGAAACTCATAAATAACTCACTGCTCCAAGTGAAATATGTATCGTACGCATGAGTCCACCTAATTGACGAAAAGGGTAACAACTGTCAAAGTAGGAAATCGTGAATTTCTACTGACATGAAATCAGGCCACTGAATGCAGCAAATCTGTTTGCCGGGACATCAGAAATTTAAGTAGCATAGAACTGACTGGGGAAGACCAGTACCAACTTCCTTCAGAAGAGGCTATCAAATAAGCAAGTAAAAGGGACATTACATATGCTATCCGTACCATAGTCTCTCTACTTTAAAATCTTAACATGGTATTCTAGCACATATCAAGGTAAAATTGAAATTTGATAACCGACTAATCTTTCTTTCATACCACTTATGTCGATCCACTTTCTTTTTTCTCCAGTTATGAACATGGCATGAATGAGAAAAAGACCATTGAACCAGATACATTCAGTTTAATGCAATGGTTATTGACAAGGATGCAGACAAAATAAGTAGGTACATACTCCCTCCGTCCCGCCGATTTTAGAAATTTTTCAAATGGCACGGGGATTAAGGAAATAGTAAATGTTGTGAGTGTAATAGTAAAATAGGAGAGAGAATGAGTGGAGGGAATAGTAAATTATAATGGTGTTGTGAGTATTAAAATAATGTAGGAGAGAGAATGAGTGGAGGGAATAGTGATAAAAACTTTCCATTTTGGGAATTCTTAAGATTGGTGGGACGCCCAAAATGGAAAGCTTTCTTAAGATCGGCGGGACGGAGGGAGTATATAATAAACCACAATTAAAAACAATCAATAAAAAATACAAGCCAGATGTATATATAGTCATTATCTTTCAGTAAAAGCGGCAAACCCCAAGACTAATTTCAGCTCGAGATTTTGTTGTTATTTCTATCTTAAATCTCAAAAGGGCGAGTAAGATGGTAAGACTAAAAACACTTAAAACATTGAACGAATCAGGATTGTCCTTGACCCTGAGTCCCCAACAAAAACATACACTGGATCAGATCTGTGGAGCTCGTGCAGGTCTAGTGGTAGTGACAGGATGAATTCATAAACAGCCATAAAATGTAAGGTAAACCCACTCAACATCATACAGATCTGGAGATGAGCATGGATTTTGGGGTAGCACAAAAGGAGAAGGGAGTAGAGAAATGACAAGAAACCCCCTGAGGAAATGAGCAGAGATAGAAACCATATCGGCGACAGATCTGATGAAAATTGAGTGCATAAATTTCTCTAAAGCAATGAGTACACGAATCCCTATGCAGATAATGAATGAGATAAAAGCAGCAAAACCCATGAAAAAGATGCAGATCTAAGGGGGGGGGGGGGAATGGGGGAAAATTATATCCTAACCGCTGGACGACCCGAAATCCGATGCCGTCCAGCGGTTAGGATATCTGGCTTTCACCCAGTGGACCCGGGTTCGTTTTCCGGCAATGGAACCACCGATGACGCCACTGATTTCGGGTAGTCTTCAGGTCGTCTGAATGGCTGTAGGATATCTGGCAAGATATATATTGGATACCTAGAACACAACAAAGAAAAGTACCGTTAAGGTCAAAGCTGGATGTTAATTCAACTCAGACCATCGGGTGTGAGAGTAAGATATCTTAAAAGGATATAATAGCCTGAGAATAAGACTTGGGAATGTCTTGGAGTGTTTGTGTGTGTTTAGACAATGTGACTTGCAATGTCAATTTAGCACTTACCTTGTTCAAGGGGGCAAGGGCTTTCTATTTATAAGTGATGGAGAGCTGCTTGTTGAGGTAAGCCATGAGGTAAGCCCTAAGGACATCTTAGTCTTTGACCAGATACACGTGTCCGTATCGGATTGGGTCTGTAAAGAAAGATTCACTTGCAGAGGGGATGTCGTTGGTCGTTGATGTGGACAGGAGCCGTGTATTTGGGAGAGTTGGTGTGGCGCATTAAATGAAATAGTAGGCGCCTGACTGAGCCGCATTCAATGCGATGGAAATAAATCGGCTAATGTATGTCAGTGCATATATATGAAACTTGTTGTATAAGCTTTGGCTTTAACTGGGAGTCTGGTATGAGACCGCAGTCAACATCCTAGGCGCGGTCAATGATATTGACACGGGAACGGACGGAGCGGTCACTATGCCCGCAGTCACCCTGCTGACGGTCTAGATCTCCGCGGTCTTAATTGGGGCGGGCTGAAAGGAACGCGATCTTGACCTTGACGGCCTATCTCTGTCCGCGGTCTAGACTCTGGCGGTCTAGGGTATGCCACGTCATACTTGGCCTTTGGACCAGACCGAGCTTGGGCCCGGTCTAACTGATTCGGGCTCATAAGATGCATGTTCCTGTTGTGGATTATACTCTCATGATACTAATGATTTTCCATCTAGGACATATTTCCGTGAGTATTCTCCACATGTTCAAGAAAGAAGTTTATTTCAGCCATGGCAACAACCATATAATCCTTTTCCTAACTCCTATAATCAAGGGTAGGAAAACCATTCAAGCCAGGCGTGGAACAACCATGAGCCACATTATTATGATTCACCACAACCTAAAAATCAACCATGGGATGAGGTTCTGACAAGATAGAAAGGGGAAAATTGTCAAGAACAACAACAATTAGGTGCAGCCATAGGTAGGTTGAAAGCAGCTGTATCTAATCCCAACCACTCATGAAACCCTTTAACTTCCCTCTATTTGTGAAATTTCTCTCTCCTCTCCACCCCCTCATTTTCTCTTTTACATTTTTCTCTTTTCTCTCTCCTATGCATTCTCATGGAGACCTCAATTTCTCTCTATCTATATTTAGATCGAGACCTCAGTTTCTCTCTATCTTTACATCTTCAAACGTCGACCATCATAGATTGATGACCCCAACAACTTTTAGGGTCCGCTTCCGAGTTTTTAATGAATAGAAAAGAAAGTGAGGGGAGGGAAAAGGAGAGAAAAGAAAGGGAGGGAAGTGAATTTAAATTTCTTCCGATGTGCTTCCGAGTTAGGAAGGAAATGAAAGGAAAAATAAAATTTTCTCTTCTCATGCTTTCGAGTTTTGGAATGAAATGAGAGGAAATAAAAAGAAAATGACTTCTATACCCTCAAGTATTTTATTTAATTTTCACTCATTATTCAAACACATGGGAACCCATTGTAAACAAGGCCATTAAATCCTTTCTTTGCATCTAAATTTCAAGATATTACTGTCCAAATTACCATAAACAAGTGATAAAGAAGTGCCAAATTGTTCAGTTTTGAGATGCCAACTTGTTCAGTTTGGAAATTACCATCTGAATTTGCTGTTGAATTGCGGGGTGGAGAATGAGGTGGAGGCGGGAGTGGTGATTAATACGGGAGGGCGGCCAGACATTCTGCTGCCCAAGTCTTAAATAGCCATATGAATGATTGCTCAGACTCATTAATTAAGAAGGCACAGCTGAACAAAACTGGCTGCCCATGATGATTTATCCCAGTGAAGGGTGCAAAGGGCAAACGATATATGTTTGATCTGTAAGTAGTATCAAATGTGACAGTATCCCCCAAGTAAGTGTAGTCCGATCTTGCCTTTGGATCAGCCCAGAAGACGTTGCCTGAAAACTGATCTTCATCACCCTGCATAGTATGGAAGAATGCTGAATTAACGGCATGCATCTGCCTCAGATGAAAATGGATCAGGGTTTTGGGTTTTCAGTGATTTGGGAATTCGTTGATCGATTTGGGGAATAATGAGATTACAAAAAATATGTGAGGGTAAAAGTGGGATAATAATAAAAATTGTCAAGTTTTTCACTTTCTTTCCTTCCATTTCCTATCAATTTTGGGAGGAAAATTTCGGGAGAAAAAGGAGAGGAGTGACCAGAGATGGTTGAGGGTAGAGAGAGAAAAGAGTGTGTGAGTGACTGTGTGTTGTTTGATGACAGTGAGTTGGAGAATGTCGACAGAGGTGGGGAAGGGAGGGGTCGCCGGAGAAAGTAGAGAGAGAGAGTGTGTGTCTGTGTGTCGTGTGGGTGGAGAGGGGAGGGTGGGCTTTATTTGGGATTAAAGAGTAGTGTTGTCATTTAGGTAAAGTTTAAATGGCTTCTAGACCCTATGGTAATATTTATACTAAACACCGGACTACTTGGTCGATTTTCAAAATCATTGTTCTAAAAGGTAGTTTCACTTGGTGGAGGATTAGACGGTAATAATAACCCCTTTAAATTAATATTATCAGTCAAATTGCCACCATCGTAATCAATTCTTGAATAAGATACGGATATATTCGAGATTCTTATATATCTCTTGTAAGTGACTTGAAACTCGCATCTTTTTTTGCCCCGCCCCTCTAAAATGGTTTTTCCCTCCATATTCTTGGCCAAATCAATAGTAGGATGTTAATCGGGTTCATTCACCGAGACCAACCCTTCAAATCCTGATTTCAGCTGATTGAAGTGGCGCATAGTACACAAGAATCTAGTGGAACTCGTACAATAGCGATAGAAGGACAAATTTGGTAAAAAACAACAATACATAAGACTGAAATTGATCTAATATATTTTAAAAAACAACAATGCATAAGACTGAATCATGTACATTGTTTAGAATTATTACCTTGATTGTGCGATCAGCAGACCCTGTACAGAACCAATCGTTGCTTGGATTAAATGCAATCGATCTTACCCATCCCAAATGGCCACTGATCACCTGTACGAGTTGACATTTGAGATATAAAAGAAATCAGGCCAAAAAGGGGGAAACTCAATGCATAAGCTCATCTCGAACCAAGTATAAATAAGAACGAAGATTTAACTGGTATCGGTGCATTGCAAAAGAGTGCATTGCAAAAGAACATATTAACTTATGAGATTAATATGATTCTACCACCGAGGAATTTGGTAAGCTACTTTGCAGATGTTAACATAAAATGGGTAAAATTAATAAATCCGGATAAAATCTTCCCGGGCAAAATTGACATATTCATGCATAAATGTTGTAGGCATGACTCGTGAAATAATATTTACAGCTAGCTACTCTTGCTACTATCTTTATCATATACAACATGATGTATATAATATATCCAAGCAAGCAGATCAACATTAACATTAACACATTTGCAGGGTTGATGATGAGGCAGTGCATATTCTGTATGTTTGATGCAGCAAAAGAAACGTGGACATAATCACATCCTGCAAAGAAGCTACAAAGAGGTCCACAAGGACTTACCAAGCATATATTCAATCAATGAAACAAGTCATTGAGCTTAATAAACAAATATCCCTCCGTCCTGAAATGATCTTCCTACTTCTTTTGTCGTTAACGAGAAGGTACTTTAAGCAATAATTTTAAGTTTATTTAATTATTTGAATGAACATCTAAAAATTGTTATTGATATTATTTATAATGGGGCATCAATATCATGATGTATTATTTTGTAATAATACTGCATACTCATATAATACAGCATTGATGATGACAAGTAGCGTCGACGACCGGCGACCGGATTTCGGCGACCGTCGAGGATGATGTACCATAATTTTTAAATACTGCATATAGAATGCAGTATAATATAATACTGCATAAGAACTTGTGGGGTATTTAAATTAATGAGGAACTCGAGGAGAAATGATTTATCCCAAAAGGAACTTATGGTAAAATTTCCTTAAAAAAATCGTTAGGATAATTAAATCAACATGTAATTATTGCTCAAAGTATCTTCGTGTTAACGACAAAAAAAAAATAGGAATACCATTTCGGGATGGAGGGAGTAGATTGTAAAGAGCATTTTCAGAATGAAGGACAAATAGTCTATGAGAAGCATGTAGAGATCCCATTACGTAATAGACTCTGCAGACAAAAAGAAGCTCCGTACCCTGTAGTTTTTCCATGGAGCACGCCACACAGGACGTGGCCACCTACTTGGTATTCTCTCCATAAGAGCTGAAGTTGAGAGATTTCTGAAGACAAGACAGCAGATTGTGTTAAGACGGAAACAATCACATCTAACGTGGATGGTGAATGCATCATAATACAGTTTGTAATATAAGTGGCATTTCTTTGGAAATTCTACCTCACTGAACGATAAAATGAAGTGGTTCGACACAGTTTACATAACAACAATCAGAATAAAATATGCTTCAAACTCATATTTAATTCTAAGCTCAATTTATTTATGAATATAATGAAATCAGATTCATTGACAATGAAACAATGAAAAAAGATTAGATGCCTTGATGGACATTTTATCCCTCCTAAGAAGCAACACAACAATGTTTTCTGATGTACGTATGAATCATGCAGCAAACACCATAATGCAACAACAACAACTAAGCCTTGGTCCCAAAATGATTTGGAGTTGGCTAACATGAATCGACGTATGGTCACTTCAATAAAGACGTGAGAAAACAATGATAAAGTGGAGAGGTGGTAAAATATAAAAATGTAAAAAATAAAAATTGTGAAAGCTAAGAAGACATTTAAAAGAAGACATAAGTGTTATTACTTGCCAAAAAAAGTTTATAAACGAGCAATTCAAACCAATAAAGGATTATTGAAGTGTTGCACCACGTAAAACAAAATCGCGAGGAAAACTAAACCAAGTACACGCAAAAAGTGCAGAGAAGAGGAAGTTCCCAAAACCTTTCAGATGAACCATGAAAGGTGAATAACCGCACCGCTTCGCCACACCGAACTAGAATCAACACCGTAAAAAATATAAAACATAGTTAAAAAAATGTGCTTTGTGGGTAGCGTAAACGGAATGCAGGCATGAAAATAAAAATGGAATGAAAAATTATATAAGTGCCATCTGTCCATGAGCAGTCAGGAGTCATGAACAAGTTGACATTCTTAAAGGTCAATATACAGTGAACAAGAGGTTTGATTTAGAGCGAAATGCTTACTGGCCCTTCAGTTGGATGGAGGGAGCAACAACTAAATCAGTTTGAGAGCCAGTCTTGTGAGGATCTCTCGAATTTTCAGGCCCTGCACATCAAATCCAAATTTGAATCAAAAGATAGTTGTGCTGCTCTAGGCTCACAAAATCAAACGTAGAACTGATATTTTTCTTTCCAACTCTTTATTCATACATTACTTCTTTAGTATCTTGCTTAATCTATGATCTATCTGGTGAGAATGTACTTTCTGGTTGACGGAATGTGCTTTAGTCACCACATATACATTATACTGACCGCACCTTAAAGTCAAGTTAGGCTAAAATCTGTTGAGACACCTTTCACAGGACTAACCATAAGTGAGATTTCAAGATATCATCGAATTGCAACATATACAAGAACTGGAGGATAACTCCATTAATTCCTTTTTATCCATAAGCAATATTTTACCTTTAAACTTAATGTTGACCCCTTTTGTACTAAGAAAAATAGCAATGTATTAAAAAAAATCCCCCCCCCCTTAACTAAATTTAGTTAAAGGATTATAATGTTTCATAATCAAAATATCTTGCCCCCATTTATAAAATCTCTGGCTCCGCACCCTCTTAAACTAACTCCCAACCATCCGGTCTACAAGTACTAATTACAAGCCACCTTGTATATTCTTTCCAGCTTCCTAATTCACAAATAGGGCTGCCTTCATCTACACTTAGGTCTCTCATTCTCATCTAAATAATTAGAAAACTAGATAATAAATCAAAATGCATCTTGTAAACTAGAAAAACAAACTTAACAAGTACCTGGAAGCGCAAGGACATTCGAAGGGGTAGAAGTTAGTGTAGCTTGATCACTGCTTTAGACTGGGTAGGAGGCTTTGTTATGCTCTTGATCCCACCATACTCCAAACTTTAACTTCAGCACCAAAAAGAGCTGGGGAAAGAAAAAAACTTTAGGACCACAATTATAACCAGATAGTCATCATAACTGTACAATCTCAAGAAACATGTCTGTCTTGCCCTCACACCACCCATACACACATTTAATAACTCATAGTCCGTATCTAAATTGACAGATGTACACACACAGACTCCTATTCCCTCTGTCCCGGAGTGAATGTCGCACTTTTTTTATGTTAGTAGGAAGTAACTTGTTAATTTAATTTAATTATCCTAATAAAAATATAAAACTTATTATTGATACGCCATTATAAATACTATCAATAACAATTTTAAAATTTTCATTAAAGTAATTAAATTTACCTAAAATTATTGTTCAAAATTCTTTCATACAATTATAAAAAAAGACATATATTCTGAGGTAGAGGGAGTATTTGATAATCCCAAACAATCAATTATAGGTTTGATTTGTCAACAAACACACACATATTGATAATAACTGACTAACCTTATGGCTCAACCGAATCTTCTTGCTGCAATCCAAAAACAACAAATCAAGAATCACACAATGTCAAAGTAACAAACTTTGGAATTGAAACAGCGAATTAAAGCTAAAATCATCGAGAATTATTAGCAAAATATTGGGAAAATTGACAAAGTTTCGGGTCTGGAGGAGGGAGTTGAGAGTGAAGAGGGGAGAAGGGATCGAGAGAACGCTTTAGGGTTTTGAAACTGAGCTTCTTCAATGACTGTGGCTCCACCGGCAAGTCCATCTCCATTGTCGGCCCCGGCATCAGCTCCGGCGCGTTCTTCCTCGGAAACCTACTCAGTACAGGAAAGAGGACGACTAGAGTAGTACCGGGTACGAGGATTGGCCGACTCTTTGCACCCATCATAATTCTTATGTATACCTACGCTTTAAATACTCTAGAATAAAGATTTTTTTCTCAAATAATTTCATTTTAAAAATTTTAATCCCAAAATAACCCACATTTGAAACTATTTGTCAAAATGATCAATTTTTTGAAAATCGCTACACGGTGTAGCGAGTTTATAATTTTTCCGGTTAAAATCGCTACACGGGGTAGCGAATTTAAATTTGCTCAATCTTATTTTAATATCTATGTTATTTTAATATCTATGTTATAAATTTGAAATCTCTACACAGTCTACACAGTGTAGCGATTTCAAATTGAAAATAACTTTGCCCCTACAATCCTTCAAAGGTCCAAACTCCATCCCACTTTAAATTACAAAATAATAATACAAAATTATTTATTAATAAAGAAAACTAAATAGAAATATTATCTTTTCCATTTCAAATAATTACTTTAAAAAATATACTTCTATAAAACAATTATAATCTTCATTTCAAAAATATATATTACTTTCGACTCAAAATGAATAACCAAAAAATAATACTACGTTTTTGTCCAAAAATATGAACATTACTTCCTTCATCTCTATGAATATTTTAAAAATTAATAAAACTTCATTCGCCTCTAAAATTAATATTTGTATTGTTAGTGCATTCGTCTCAAAATATGACAATAAGATGACATTAATTTTTTAGACGAATAAAGTAGTATTCTTTTTTTAAATGTTCATTGAGACGAAGGAAGCAATGTTCATTTTTTTTTACATAGAAAAAAAATCTACTTTTTAAGAAATTGCAACTACGGATACCCTGACGTTTCAAAAGTTCAAGAAATTGCATTTGAAGGCGCACACACACAAAAAAAAAAAAAAAACTTTAAACATGCTACATTAATGCCTAAATTAAAAAGAGTTCACAAATTCAAAGAAAATGTCCCTATTTGGCATCACAATTAATGTTGGATAAAAAGTTGGCACTCTCTTTTTTCAGGATCCATGCTAATATTACTAGGATGCTGGAGGATGTAATAACCGCCTAAAGTAATAAACTTTTAATTCTTAACGAACAAAGTATATGCCGAACCTCATTTGTTTGTCCCTCATCATCTTTATAAGAAAGCTTTTCCAAGATCTCGTGCATTGCAATCAAGTCCATTCTCAAGCAAGCTTCACCAAGTGGGGATCGAGGTGAGAAAGAAGCTGTGTGGGGGATACCCATCAAGATATAGGAAGGAACCTGCATATCAAGAAAAAAAAACAAGTCATAAGAAACTAATCTTGTTGACAATAACTATGTACTCCATCCCGGAATGTTGTTCCCACTTTTTTTTTTTTTGTTAATTTGAATGAATTTTGAGCAATAATTTTAGGTTAATTTAATTATCCTAATAAAAATCTAAAACTTGTTATTGATGCACCATTATAACTATTATCATTATATTTTTACAAGGATAACAACTAAATTAACATAAAAATATTGCTCAAATTTCATTTAAATTAACAACAAAAAAAGTGGAAACGTCATTCCGGACGGAGGGAGTAAAAGATAAATTCAAGAAGATACGAATCGGCACCGACCTCAGTTTCCCTCTGGAGAGAAGTCAAAGCAGCCACCAATGACTTTGGGTTGGGTCTTTCTGTTCATACTGCAAACAGCGGGAAGCCAGGCGCACCAGCTCTGTCCCATCATCATTAGTAAACTGTCCTTCCAAGCAGGAATCTGTCAGCATCTGAAGGTTTCGATCTCGTATCAAGTCAAGGGCCTGTCAAGTTATCCAAGTATAAGATTACCAGGATCCAACAATTGTGTATAGTTAAACCTATAAAGAATATCAACCTCATGAATCGAGAAGCATAGCTCAAGGGATGCGGCATCTAGGCATTTTGATCCTTAATGGTTCTCTACGCCGCATAGAAGTTAAGAGATTCATTGTGGCTTTCGATTCTGTCAAATTCATCCTAATAAGGTTCTGCTTTTTAGTTTGAAAAGTTCCATGCAAGGGACTTTTCATAAATTAAGTTAGTTTTATGACTTCCAAAATAACCTTTCTTTACTTTAAAGCCGGACTTTTTAACCGTATATAATAATCCTAAAAATAAGAGTATTTATGGGGAAATAAAAAACTTTTATCCTTTGAAGGAACGGGGGAGTAAAGAATCAGAGTAGAACAAGCTCATTGTTAATTGTAGTTTAGAAGAAACAGATACATACATGGCTAGGAGGAATATGCTTCCCACTGAGAAGGTCAAGCAAAAGAGTGCCAAAGCTATATATCACACTCTCTGGCGTCACTCTTCCTAATTAAAAGAAAGAAAGAAAAAGAAACATTATAATCATATATCAACGACTCGATGCAACAATCTTTAGGTATATGACTTAGATAAAATGAATACATACCAGTTCTTAAATACTCGGGAGGAGTAAATGCTAGATTTGTGCTATAACTTTTCCCATCCCTACTATTTTTCATAAGGCCAAAGCATGAAAGTCTAGGATTACCCTCCTGCACGAATTCTAAAGTAAATACTCCCTCCGTCCCAAAATGAATGATCAAAAAAATAATCAAATTTCTTATTGATAAAGACCAAATTTGAAAACTTTTTGGTCATTCAATTTGGGACAGAGGTAGTAACAGAACACACAGAAATAAACACGAGAAAAGGGGCAATAAATCGAGAAATGATTTATAGTATTCACCTCATCAAACAAAATTCTGTAAGCATTGAGATCATGATAAAGGGCACGACCTTTTCCTGTACAATATTCAAGAGCTTCTGCAAGATATAGAACAACCCGTAATCGCATGGCCCACTTCATTGGCTGTGCTTCCCCTGAATCAATCAAGTAAACAAATCATCTGCATTACATCTGAAGTAATCCACAAATAGAGATATCAAACTTAAATCACCAATGAGAAAAAAAATGACCAATCACAGCTACACACACATAGTCTTTCTCTCTGTGTGTGTGAGTGTGCGAGAGTAAGAGGATGCACAAGCATTTAGTTAACTTACAATGAAAAAGGTGTTTTGCTAGTGTATTGTTGGGCATGTATTCTGCCACAAGCAGTCTCTCATCATTTTCACAGCAGCAACCAAGCAGATTCGCCAACCTAAGGTTACGGAGCTGGCCAACAGCTTTTGCTTCTTCCTGAAGTAATCATAGGCCAAACTTACATAATCAGGGATAACAAGTAACACAAGGAAATCTCCCAAGCAATTAAATGTAATAAATGAAGGATAACTGATAGAGATATATAACTAAATCTAGACACCTAATGTGACACGGGACTATAGTAATGTAGAAGACAAACGTACTTCACACGAAAGGGAAATTTTATTAAACACTCAAGAAAATCAGTCAAAACAAAAAAATTCAATATCAATTACAATCAGTTATAGGTCTATTTATAGGCCTTAGGAATACAAGAAAGGATCTGAATGTGAAAAGACACAACTGTTTGAAAAATTGTGTCTGGTGGCTGTTAAAAGCTTCCAGAAAACTGCCATCCTTTCACCGGATAATTTCCTAACTGCCTAAGATAACTGCTCAACTGCCTACCTTTTACTAGATAACTATTAAATAAATAACTATTTATAACAAACAACTAATTTAAACTAACAACTGCCCATATTACTTCATTTGTTCCACATCAGTCTTTCCCACCTAAAAAGAACTCGACCCCGAGTGATCCGGATAGAAGGAAGGCTCTGAAGGAAAATAACGAAACAGGTCAGATACGTTGAATGTCCGCGAAATTCCCAATGATTCAGGCAGATCCACCACGTATGCATTGTCATTGATCTTTTTAACAATCTTATAAGGGCCATACTTCTTTGGTTGCAACTTATGGTATTGACCAACCGGAAAACGTTCTCGCCGAAGAAAGACCATCACATCATCTCCAACTTCGAACAAATTAACTCGACGATGTTTGTCTGCCGCTTGCTTGAATTTCTGATTTGTTTCCAACAACTTTTTTCGAACCTCAGCCTGAATGTCAATGGATTCCTTTGCTAAGTTTGCAGCAGCTGTACTCTTTCCATCGACTTGTGGTAATTTCACCAAGTCTACAGCATGTTGTGGAGTCTTCTGATACACTATGCTGAAAGGTGACCTTCCAGTGGAGCCATGGACAGCATTGTTGAAGGCGAATTCAGCTTGTGGCAAAGCATAGTCCCACTGCTTCGAACGATCCCTACAAATACAACGAATAAGATTTCCAAGAGTTCGATTGACGACTTGATCTGTCCATCGGTTTGTGGGTGTCTTTGTCTTTGCTAAAATTTAGAGATGTATCAAACATACGCCATAAAGTTATCCAAAAATGGCTCAGAAATTTGATATCCCGATCCGATGTAATGGATTTAGGCACACCATGTAGACGAACTATTTCCCGGAAGAATAATCGTGCGACATGTGAAGCATCTGATGTTTTCTTGCAAGGGATAAAATGCACCATTTTTGAAAACACATCAACAACAACAAAACGGAATCAACTCCACGCCGAGTCCGAGGTAGACCAAGAACAAAATCCATCGATAAATCCTCCCAAATAGCTTGGAACGGGTAAAGGCATGTATAGGCCGGTATTTTGTGCTTGTCCTTTAGCCGTTTGACAAATATGGCAACGGTTCACATATCTCCCCACTTCTCTCTTCAATTGAGGCCAATAATATCTCTCTTCCGGGCTAGCAATAGTCTTCTCTGCCCAAGATGCCCACTTAGACCACCACCATGCGGATCGCGAACAAGTTTGTCCCTTAAAGACGTGCGAGGAATACACAAACGATTTCCCTTAAAGAGATACCCTTCGTGTTTGTAGAAATCGTCAATAGGTAACTTGGCCCATATTTTCTTTGAAGTCTTCATCATCCATATATAAGTCACGAAGAACTTCAAAGCCCGTGACCTCATGGCTCATCGTTACTAGCAAAGTAGCACGCCTACTCAATGCATCACGGGCTTATTCGACTTCCGGCCTTGTGCTTTAATGTGAATGGAAATTGCCGTAAGTAGGCAACCCATCTCGCATGCATTTTGCTTATAGTCTTTTGACTATTGATGTATTTTAAAGCGATGATCGGTATATAAAACAAGCGATCTGAATGAGATAGTGTTCCCGATGCTTTAAGGCTCGAATGACGGCATAGAATTCTTGATCGTAAGTGGACCACTTCCGTCGCGTCTCACTTAATTTCTCGCTAAAATATGCCACCGGCTTCCTCTTGAGAAAGAACAGCCCCAATTCCCACTCCACAAGCATCACATTCTACCACAAATAAATTTTCAAAACTAGGGAGAGCAAGTACCGGGGCGGTACACAATTTATCTTTAATCAACGTGAAGCTTCTTTCCTGCTCACTTCCCCACCGAAAATGTCCTTTCTTCAAGCAATCTGTTAAAGGTGCAACAAGGGTGCTAAAATTTCGAATGAACCGCCTATAGAATGTGGCAAGTCCATGGAAACTTCGCATTTCTGAAACAGATTTTGGTGTTGGCCACTCCCGAATTGCTTTAACCTTTTCTTCATCAACTTGGATACCTTCATTGATGATAATAAAGCCTAAAAACTTGAGGCTTTTCTGAAGAAAATTACACTTGCTCCGGTTAACATAAAGCTTATTACTCTGCAATACCGTTAATACTTGCCGCAAATGCTCCATGTGCTCATCTTCATTAGCACTATAAATTAGGATATCATCAAAATATACAACGACAAATTTACCCGTAAATGGTTTTAATACTTCATTCATCAAACGCATAAAAGTGCTCGGAGCATTCGACAATCCGAATGGCATAACAAGCCACTCATACAAACCTTCCTTTGTCTTGAAAGCTGTCTTCCACTCGTCTCCCGGTCGGATGCGGATTTGATGATAACCACTCCGCAAATCAATCTTACTAAAGACTCTTGCACCGGACAAGTAATCCAACATATCCTCCAATCGCGGGATAGGAAATCTGTAACGTACGGTGATCTTGTTAATTGCTCGGCTATCAATACACATACGCCATGATCCATTTTTCTTTGGAGTTAATAAAGCTGGGACTGCACAAGGACTCATACTTTCTCGTATCATCCCCTTTAATAACAAATCTTCCACCATTTGCTGCAATATAGCACTCTCCTTCGGGCTCATCCGATAATGAGGTAAATTTGGTAAAGTGGCTCCGGGAACCAAATCTATAGCGTGCTGAATATTCCTCATTGGTGGTAACTCTGCAGGAAGTTCTTCACTCACAATTTCCTTGAATCCTTCCAGCAAACCTCGTATTTTATCGGGGAGTTGTTCTCCTGACTCATCTCCTTCTGTACGAAGTACTCCCTTCACAACTAAGGCATGAATCTCCTTAGTATGTTGGCCACTGCTTATAAAATCCGAGTCAGAACGAGTGATGGTCAAGAAATTCTCCATTTTGTGTTGCTCAACTTTTTGCCTGAACCCCAATGGTAACAAGGTTATCCTCTTCCCGTCCTTCATAAACTGATAAATATTCTCTCGCCCGTTATGAGTAGTACCAAGATCAAACTGCCACGGTCGGCCAAATAACAATTGACAAGCATCCATATCCACTACATCACACACAACCTCATCTTTATAGTATTTTCCAATAGTTAAAGGCACTCGACATCTTTCTTCCACCCTAATCCCATCACCATTCTTAATCCAGACTATACTGTAAGGTTCGGGATGTTTCTCTACAGGTAATTTTAATGCCTTGACCAAGCTGTGAGATATAATGTTTTCGCAACTGCCACTATCAATAATTAATTCAAAAACCTGGCCAGAAATCGTGCATCTGGTTCGAAAT
Organism: Adenophora triphylla var. japonica; assembly: GCA_022495995.1. Classification (NCBI taxonomy): domain Eukaryota; kingdom Viridiplantae; phylum Streptophyta; class Magnoliopsida; order Asterales; family Campanulaceae; genus Adenophora; species Adenophora triphylla. Next base: position 373,554 of record JAFEMH010001199.1, on the reverse strand, counting down.
AGTGCATTCCGCTGCGAGTCATCTCTCCTTGGTGAAAAAAAGACTTTTCGAACCACCAAAGCCTGATGTAATTCTTCTTCACCTCCATCTGGTTCACAAATACCTTCATTCTCATCTTCATAATTGCTGGTACCATCCTCAAAATCCGCCATGTTAACTGGACGTCGTTGCGGGCAATTATTCGAGCGATGTCCAATCTCTTGGCACCTGTAGCATTTATCTTTGGTTGGATACGCGTAGGGGTTATTAACTTGCTTCTTCCCTGACTCTTTCACGGCTACATCGGTCTTTCCAGGTTCAGAGGTACCCCCCATGCTTGGCTTAGTATTCGATCTTGAAGACTCAGCAATAGTTTTTCGACTTTCTTCTCTCCCATAGAAACTTCGATATCCCATAGATTCTGCTCGTTGTGCCATGTTCTGCGCCTCACCAAGAGTTAAGATAATTTGACACCCAATTTTGTCACGGATTGCAGGCCTCAGTCCATGCACATATCTTGCAATTTGCTGTCCTTCGGTCTCCATCAGATTGTTCCGTGATGCAAGGCGCAAGAAGTCAGCAGTATAATCTGCAACTGACTTTTGCCCTTGTGTTAATGTTTGATATTGGTTGAACAGGAACTGATCATAATCAGGAGGAAGGAATCTGTTCATCAGCATTCTCTTCATCTTTGGCCATAATCTGACAGGTTGCTTCCCTAAACGCCGTCGTTGTGCTTGAACTTGTTCCCACCATGACGATGCTCCTCCTTTCAAGCGATATGCAACCAGCTTTACTTGTTTATCATCAGGTACTTCAGTAAAATCAAAAAATCTTTCTACTTCTGCCACCCAATCTAGGAAATCTTCAATATTTAAATTTCCATTGAAGGGAGGGAGATCTACCTTCAATCGAAATTCGTCTTGTTGTCTGAATTGTCGATTATCTCTATGATGATTTGGGTTCCTGCCAAAAATCTCAGCAACTTCCTCATCGGATGATTCATCCTCATTGGCCTGAACATGGACACGATTGCCAGGAATTCTCCTGCCTCCCTCGCCTTGTGGTGCCTGAGGAATCCTTCTGCCTCCATCACCTTGTGGTGCCTGAGGAATTCTTCTGCCTCCATCACCTTGTGGTGCCTGAGGAATTCTTCTGCCTCCATCACCATTCAGGTCACCTGGGGCAGTTTGCCTTGCTTGCAGCTCTGCTTCTGTTTGATCAACACGAACAGATAGAGTTTGAAGTGACGCTGCCACTGCTTGAATTTCTCGCAGCACGTCTGACAGCGAAGGCTCTTTGTCATTAGCCATTACCTAGGAAAAACCAAGGCTCGATACCAACTGACACGGGACTATAGTAATGTAGAAGACAAACGTACTTCACACGAAAGGGAAATTTTATTAAACACTCAAGAAAATCAGTCAAAACAAAAAAATTCAATATCAATTACAATCAGTTATAGGTCTATTTATAGGCCTTAGGAATACAAGAAAGGATCTGAATGTGAAAAGACACAACTGTTTGAAAAATTGTGTCTGGTGGCTGTTAAAAGCTTCCAGAAAACTGCCATCCTTTCACCGGATAATTTCCTAACTGCCTAAGATAACTGCTCAACTGCCTACCTTTTACTAGATAACTATTAAATAAATAACTATTTATAACAAACAACTAATTTAAACTAACAACTGCCCATATTACTTCATTTGTTCCACATCATAATGGCATCATTGTCCTCCAGTCAGAAGTTTGCAATCTTATTATGCCTAAACTACTTAAAAGTGGAGATATGTAAAGAAGTTATTAAAGATGAATGTAACAACAAATATCAAATAAAAGCAGCAATGTTATGAGAGCTTACTTTGCAGTTAAAGCGGTTTTACGAGAATCTCTTTTCCTTTAACATATGCAAAATGAGATTTTTTTTACAAGATAGATGTATTATTAAGTTTCTTAACCAAGCACATATAAAAGGACAAAACATGTCAAATGATTGGATCATAGATTTGAATCACGCATGTGCTTATGTTGTGTGTGTGTGTGTGAGAGAGAGAGAGAGAGAGTACATAATTACCAAGAACTGTCGAGCATCAGGCCAAGCTGATCTATTAAAGCGCTTAACAGCTATTCTTGTTTGGTTCTCCAGTTTGCCTTTATAGACAACATTAGGAGCCTTCTCACCATGCTCAGATACAATGTTTTCAACAGCAAAACCAGATGTGGCATTTTTCAGTTGCTCTAAGGTGAATTCTCTGAATGCGGTAAGTTGCCATTGTCCCCACTGTCATCATTCCCTATCCAAGCGTAAACCACCAAATTTCAATAATCTATGCTACTTAGTTATTACTCCCTCCGTCCCAAATGAATGTCCAATTTTCAAAACTTTGTCTCAAAATGATTGTCCAATTTATTGGGAAGTTACTAAACCCTCCCTCGTTATACAACAAGCTCCAATTCACACTTGCGATGCAATATGGTGATATCATTAAGGGTTTTTTATGTACTTATGTTGCAAAAAATGCTTAAGTTTTAACATTTTTGCAAATGTCCCTCACACTGAAATTTGGACATTCATTTAGGGACAAAGGGAGTATAGTGAAACAGGGCATAAGTAACATATCATGGGTAATAGATCCATTACCATTCTCTAGTGCTTCAAGAACCGATGCTTTATATGGTGAAACCAAACAACATGGGTCGAGCTTAGTGCACACCGAACCCGTGTCAAAAATATCACGAAATCCCTACCTAATGACAAAAATCACCAAATCTGGCATTAATTAAAAATTCAATCCATTTCCATCAAAAGCAATTTTATTGTATCTACTCAGCCTCAAAAAGGGAAAAAACTCCAATAATAGCTGGCAATTAAATCTCAAAATTTTGCAGCAAATGTAAATGTTCACAATAATTAACCAACCAAAACATAAATTCAATCCCTAATCTCAATCTTTAACAAAATCTGATCATTAATAGGTTGATCTATAAAATTCTCATTAACTATTCATAAAATTAAATACTCTGCACACGCACACACATTAAAACTTCCTGGTACCAGTAGATACTATTTCAGTTTCTCAGGCATCATATCACACAAAACACACACACCCACCCACCCACCCACCCACACACACACACACACAAGGCCCTAATTTTGTGATTCAGTTGACTACCCAGTAATGTTCTTGAAAAGAAATTTCTGGGTAATTCAGCTAACCTGTACTGGGTTAAAGTACCTTCGTGTTAAAGACAAAAAAAAGTAGGAATACTATTTCGGGATGGAGGGAGTATAGATTGTAAAGAGCATTTTCAGAATGAAGGACAAATAGTCTATGAGAAGCATGTAGAGATCCCATTACGTAATAGACTCTGCAGACAAAAGGAAGCTTCGTACCCTGTAGTTTTTCCATGGAGCACGCCACACAGGACGTAGCCACCTACTTGGTATTCTCTCCATAAGAGCTGAAGTTGAGAGATTTCTGAAGACAAGACAGCAGATTGTGTTAAGACGGAAACAATCACATCTAACACGGATGGTGAATGCATCATAATACAGTTTGTAATATAAGTGGCGTTTCTTTGGAAATTCTACCTCACTGAACGATAAAAGGAAGTGCTTCGACACAGTTTACATAACAACTGTTTTAACAAATCAGAATAAAATATGCTTCAGACTCATATTTAATTCTAAGCTCAATTTATTCATAATCAAAATATCTTGCCCCCATTTATAAAATCTCTGGCTCCGCACCCTCCTAGCTAACTCCCAACCATCCGGTCAATAATTACAAGCTTCCTAATTCACAAATAGGGCTGCCTTCATCTACAGTACCAAATGACATACTAAACCATGAAAAACATGCATAGGTCTCTCATTCTCATCTACATAATTAGAAAACTAGATAATAAATCAAAATGCATCTTGTAAACAAGAAAAAAAAAAAAAACTTAACAAGTACCTGGAAGCGCAAGGGCATTCGAAGGGGTAGAAGTTAGTGTAGCTTGATCAACTGCTTTAGACTGGGTAGGAGGCTTTGTTATGCTCTTGATCCCACCATACTACAAACTTAGCTTAAGCACCAAAAAGAGCAGGGGAAAGAAAAAAAAAAATTAGCACCACAATTATAACCAAGTAGTCATCATAACTGTACAATTTAAAAAAATAGGTGTCGAAATTGTTACACAGAACGCACTACGCACAAATATAGACCTGTTTAATAACCCATGAGACCCTTCTCAAGAAACATGTATGTCTTGCCCTCACACCACCCATACACACACATTTAATAACTCACAGTCCCTATCTAAATTGTCAGATGCACACACACACACTCCTACTCCCTCTGTCCCGGAGTGAATGTCACACTTTTTTATGTTAGTAGGAAGTAACTTGTTATGTTAATTTAATTATCCTAATAAAAATATAAAACTTATTATTGATAAGCCATTATAAATACTATCAATAACAATTTTAAAATTTTCATTAAAGTAATTAAATTTGCCTAAAATTATTGTTCAAAATTCTTTCATACAATTATAAAAAAAGACATATATTCTGAGGTAGAGGGAGTATTTGATAATCCCAAACAACCAATTATAGGTTTGATTTGTCAACAAACACACATATTGATAATAACTGACTAACCTTATGGCTCAACCGAATCTTCTTGCTGCAATCCAAAAACAACAAATCAAGAATCACACAATGTAAAAGTAACAAACTTTGGAATTGAAACAGCGAATTAAAGCTAAAATCATCGAGAATTATTAGCAAAATATTGGGAAAATTGACAAACCTTTCGGGGTCTGGAGGAGGGAGTTGAGAGTGAAGAGGGGAGAAGAGATCGAGAGAACGCTTTAGGGTTTTGAAACTGAGCTTCTTCAATGACTGTGGCTCCACCGGCAAGTCCATCTCCATTGTCGGCCCCGGCATCAGCTCCGGCGCGATCTTTCTTTAGTGCGTAACACTTCTCCTCGGAAACCTACAGGAAAGAGGACGACTAGAGTAGTACCGGTACGAGGATTGACCGATTCTTTGCACCCGTCATAATTCTTATATATACCTGCTCTTTAAATACTCTAGAATAAATATATTATTTTTATTTTGAAAAAATATACTTCCTCCGTCCCGTTCAAGAAAAGACAAAAACTTGACATTACACGAAAATTAAAAAAAAATGTATAGTGTAGGAAATGATGTGAGTATAAAAAGTGATGAAAGAGAAAGTGGGATAAGAAATAGTTAGTGGATAGTTATTGTGAGTATAACAAGTGGATTCCACAAATAAAGAAGTATTAAAAAGTTTTCATTTTTTGAGTGTTCCTTTTTAAATGGGACACCCAAAATGAAAATTTGTACCTTTACGGATGGGACGGAGGGAGTATGAAAAATTAATTATCTACCTACTATTATTGTGAAAATGTTTATTAATATATTAATATAAATACTATTCATAATAAATATTAAATTTCTATAAAAATAAATAATCTTTAATTAAACGATAAAAAAATTTATTGATTAAATATGATATTTCTTATGGAAAAGGAGTATTAAATAATATTTCAATTAAATTGATTGTTCAGTTTTTATTTTAAGTGACCATTTGTTAGGCCCAATTGGTAGGAAACAGGGTAGAGGAGGGTGAATAGTTTGATTAAAAACTTTTCTTAACTCTTGTAAAAACCTTTGAAAATGTCGAGTACCTTATCAGAGGCTAACCGATGGTAACCGGTTCACGCAGCGGATAAAATGATATCAGTTAGATACTCACACAAATCAGTTAGGCAGTGGGATTTTCAAAGAGTAAGTTAAAAGTCCAGAACGTATTCGTCGATGTTCTTAGGGTTGCTGCTGGAGGCATTCCCGAGGTCAATCTGGCCTATAGTTTAATGAGGAGCTTCGTCTCCTTTGTCGATGCACTCGGCCTTGGCGGCGTTCTTGGCTATAATCTTGAATGTCGATATGGGTCGGCTGCCACTGGTGCGGACATTCGGGGATGACGAGCCTTGAGCTCTTTTAGGGAGGGCCTCGTTTACCATGATCAAGCAATCGTCGAGGGTAACTTCCCTATCGCAAAATCTGATAATAAGGACCGGATCCTTGGTCTCGTCAGGGTATCTGGAGAAGATGATATTGACGAAGTCGACGTCAGTTACATGGTCAGAAGGGTTCTTTGTCATGTCTACCATTTGTTTCCACTTGTCGAACAATTGTCTTTATGGGACGTTGAGTTTCACGATCTCCATTGTATTCGACCCTTCGTCATAGGTCACCTCATCTGAATTGGTGTCATCCTCGAAGCTGAGCATGTTCACGTAAGATTTTTCATGCTGATCTGTTGCGTCTTCTACTCCGGAGAGTTCTGAATCATCTCTGCTTGATGGTTCGACCCAAACCAAAGGACGTCGTATGCCCTGCTGTGAAGATGGTATTGCGAGGAAGACTTTGTGTCCTCTGCTTGAGCAGAGGGGCTCGGTAGGGAGTTCCATGTTTAAGATTTCGTGGACGACCGGCATGCATTCTTCATAAGTGTGCCTGCGTCTGTTGACCTTTATCGTGAAGATTACTTCGTCAGGTCGGGCCAGAGGCTTTACTCGGAGGATGCTCACGAATTGTCGATCGGAGATGAGAGGTTTATCGCTCCGGGCTCCTCCTGCTCGAGGGCGTTGACGTAATTGGCACCTCTGAACTCGGAGGGATTCTGATGAGATTTTCCCCGATTCTCCTTTTATCGGTCTGCGGGGGTGGCACATGTGCACGGCTGCGGGTACGCTTGGTTGGTACTTCGGCTTCGTTGCTTATGAGGAAGCTATCTCCGCTGATGACCTCGAGGTCTCCATGGCGGTTTATGAACTTTACGCATTGATGGAGGGTGGAGGCTATGGCTTTCATGTGGTGGAGCCATGGGCGTCCTAGCAGAGCTGTGAATTCAGACGGAATGTCCATCACTTGGAATTTCACCGGCACTATTTGAACTTCGAACCACAGTTCCAGAGTTACAGTCCCCAGGATAGGACGGGATGTGTTGTCGTATGCTTTGATGGTTCGGGCAGATGGGATCATATGGCCTTCATCGATGCGTAAGGCTCGCATCATGCTGAGGGGAAGGACGTTGACGCACGATCCGTTGTCTACCAAGACTCCAGGAAGGGAGACAGTGTTGAGCCGAATGGTGATGTGCAAGGCTTCGTTATGCTCTGTAACCCCTTTTGGCAAATCTTCGTCACAAAACGTGAGCATGGTGTCGTATAGTCTGGGATCATAGACCTGATCTCTTTCGGGAGAAGGGGAGTCATCGAGCCATCCATTCCCCGTCTTTCTCTTGAGAGGCAGAGGTCTTGGTGGTGCCTTCGGATTATATTGAGGTCGCTTGTGGCGGTGGCCTTCCTTCGTCGGCACGTTGATTGAGTGCGAGTACCCGGTTTGTTTTTCCTTTCCTTTGCCGGCTCGTGCTCTGAAGTTTGACAAGTTGAACTTGGGCTGATCCTTCTGGGGATTATGCTTCTTGCTGGTAGTCAGGTTGCCGGGATTTAAGGCTTTATTGTGCCCCGAGGCATGAACTTCGGTGTCAGCAGGATATTTTGGCTTTCCCTCCCATGTAGATTCTGAAGCTGTGTTGCTCGAAGAAAGGGAAGGCTTGCTGGAGTAGAGGATGTAGTAATCAAACTTTCCAGAGGGTTCTCCGAGTGTACCCACGCTAGTGTCTCCGGCTTCGAATCTCTCCCTATGTTTTTGTTGAGAGGAAGGTTTCTTCTTCTTTTGGGGGGAATCTCCCCTTATCATGACCTGGAGCTCGTCGTCAAGGCATTTTGAGCAGTTGCATACGTCGTACCAGATGTGGACATCTGCTGAGGGGTTGACTGGGAGAGGCGGAGGAACTGGCTCAGCGACAATTGTCTTTGGCACCCATTCGATGGAGTTCACATTGTTGTTGTTGTTGTTGTTAGGGAAAAGGGTTCCCGACTGTGTTAGGGCCACGAGGACGTTCCAACTTTCCTTCTTCTATCAGCTTCTGAATTTTATACCGCAGACCGAGGCAATTATCAGTTATGTGCCCGTGATGCTTGGTGGAAGGCGCGATGCCTTGCCATCGGCGTTGGTTGTGGGATTCTTTGGCTTGTAGTTCTCCACAGGTTTAAGTATGCCTTCTTTGATCAGTCCCTCTAGCATTTTGCTCAGAGGCATGTCTAGCTTGTCGAGGCGAATGAAAAGTTGCTTCCCGGAGGAGCCATTGCTTCGTTGGGCTGTGTTCCTATTGCTTGACTGATGTCCCTGCTGGATGTAGTTGATAGTGATGTCTTTTCCTTTGCCGGGAGCCGGTGCAGGGTTGGATGTAGTTGCTGCTCTGTATCGATAAGATGGAACTGCTGCCAGTTTTTCCTTCAAGTCCTTCTCGAATTGGGAACCCGCATTGACTATGGCTCGGAGATCAGGGAAAAATTGATGGCTGGTGAGCATTCTTATGGACGGTCTCAAGCAGGACTTGAAGATCTTAATATGTTTGTCTTTGGAGAGGGGTTTCATGATTTCGGAAAGTTTCCAACTCCATATTTTGTAGAACTCCCCAACACTTTCGCCTGCCTTCTGTTCGATGGTGATTAAGTCTTCACGACTTGTTTCCCATTTCAGGTTAGATCGGTACCGTTCGAGGAAGATGTTACTGATCTGGTCCCAAGTGTGGGAGTCTTCGGGCTTGACCCTTAGGAACCATCGTAGCGCTGAACTCTTTAGAGTGTGCTGGAAATGGTCGGCCATTTGTTGGAGGGTGGCCTCTTTTGCTCTTATGCCGAGGACGTAAGTATCAACATGAGTTTGAGGGAATTCAGTCCCGTCGAATATGTCCATTTCCGGCATTCTGAACTTGGCGGGAAGAGGTGTGACCATTCCCGGATCTGTAGATTTGAGTGTCTCCTTCTTGGAGTTGCCCATGCTGGATTTCATTTCCTTCTCTTGTTCGATCATCCAGGCCAGGGCTGGATCCAATGGAGGACTTTGAGGCTCGGTGCCTGGTGCTGCGATCAGAGAGGCAGTGATTGAAGGCGGCAGGCTTGAGATATTTGGATATGCGGAGGCCTTTTCTGGGTTAAATCGGGGTTTAATCCCGTTATTTTGAGGCTCGTATATGGGTAGCGGGTTAAACTCGGGAGGATACTGGAGGATATTTGGCTCTGTTTGAGAGGGTCCAGCGCTGCGCTGGTTGTATTGAGTGAAAGGGGTTGAACTTGATTGGCCGTGTATGATAGGGGCGCCTTGAGAAGTGGCAATATGAAGCCTCGGTCGGCTATGCCCTTGGATCGAAGGATTTCCGTAATTCAAAGGTGAAGGAACCTGGTTGAAGGTTTGGGGAACTGATCGGGGAGGATCGTCGTCCTCGATTAAGTCAAAAGTACCATCTGACCGGGGGATAGCTGTTATACCTCGCTCATTCAGAAGTTGTACCACGAAGTTCTGTTGATCTTCTTTCTGTTTCTTGTGAACCTCACATGCCCGGATGGCTTCTTCCAGTGTCATGTCGTTTACCGGTGACGGGGTTCCGTTCCCGTCACGATTTTTCTCGGCGAATCTGACATCTCAGAGAATCTAACTGTAGGAACTGAGGAAACTGAGGAACTATTTGACGCTTCTGTAACTGTAATGCTGACGAGGCGCTGACCAGGGATTCTGAACCACTCTTTGTTCTTTGCAGGGAACGAAAGGTAGGGCTTAGGTTTCGGAAGGGGTATTTGGCTCAAGGCTTTGGGCTTGTGCAACGTGCAGTTATCGCTAAAGTTTACTTAAAACACGTTTTCTCAGAGTCCTAACCGGTTGGAAAAGATTGCTCTTCTTTTTTCGCAACTACTCTAGGTCTTAAATCAGTGGATCCTGACACTACGTCTATAGATCCCTCGACTTTCACATGTAAATCCTTTTCCCGGGACGGACGATCCAGAGCGAGGGTCCTATAGGGCAAGCGGATTCCACCGACAAAAGGAAAAGTGAACTTAGGGCTAACTGGTCATATAAATTTTCAACGCATATGCCATACGGGTTACGGTCAAAGTCAACATCCTTGAGTTAAGGCAGAAATCGTGCCAAAATTTCGGCATGACCTCTCTTGACTCGCTTTTGCGAGGGGCCTTAGCTTTTTGGTATTGGCCAAGTTGTGACCGGTATGGTTCATACGTTAAAGGCTTGATGACACGGCGTCACATTGGACCTTCGGGTATATTTTTAACACGATTATGTGTCAAAGTCAAAGCCAAAAGCTAAGACTTCGGGTCGAGAAATGACCTTTGATCCCAAATTTTAAGTTTTGACTTGTGAGGGAGATCGGTGTAAAAAATATACACTTGGGTTTTATGACACGAACTAAGCCAAAAACCAACCAAGGTCTTGGACGAAGTGTGACACAAAGAGTGCATGGTTACACGGGTTAGGATGGGTTGTTTGGGATGACTCCGTGCGCACGAGAGAGGCATAGGAAGGCCAATCAAGTTGCAGCAAAACGGTCACCCCGGGTTAAGGGTTGTAGTGTGCAGTGTACATGGTAACAGTGCGCGTAGTGTGCGGTCACTAAATTCTTTTTCTGAGTAAAATAGAGATTTTCAGAATGTGTTTTAAAGAATTTATGAGCAGTTCAAAATATTGCACGAAAAGGAAAAAGCAAGTAACACGAAGCACGGAGAAAACACACACGCACGAAAACGAGGAAGGGTAAACGAAAGTTTGACCCACATAATGTTTTTAAAATGAAGGTAGTTTTGAAAAAACATGTTAATCTCCCCAACGGAGTCGCCAACTGAAGTTACCCGAATCGTGAGGGCGGCGAGCGATTATTTGATTTCACTGGAAAAAGAGGAGTCGCCACGCCATTTTGATTATGAGCCAAAACTTTGAAAAAGGCTATTGAAAAAGGATCGTTTTGATTTGGAGCCAAAACTTAGGAAAAAGCTGTTTGAAAGGAGGTCGTTTTGATTAGGAGGCAAAACTTAGGAAAAAGCTGTTTGAAAGGAGGTCGTTTTGATTAAGAGCCAAAACTTAGGAAAAAGCTGTTTGAACAGAGATTGTTAGGTTCGGAGGTCAGGTTACGTCTCGGAAAAAGTAAAATTGAGATCACCCGAAACGCCTCGTATTGACGAGTCTTTCTACCTTTCTCGAAAATTGTGCGTGTTTGTGTGTTTGTGTTACTTTAAAAAGAGTTTTAATGACAAACTTTTGATTGAAAGGAAGTTTGAATGACAAACTTTGATTTTGAAAAGGAGTTTGAATGACAAACTTTTGATTGAAAAGGAGTTTTAATGTCGGGTTTTGAAAATGATTAGGGCATTATAACGTTACCCTTTTTTGACAAAACGACGGTAAAGGAAAGACGATCGACAAGTCAATTTCTTGACTCAGACGTTAAAGTAAATACGATCGACAAACCAAACGGTTTGGACGGTAAATGACAGTATTGTATTGACGGTATCAACGAACCAAACGATTCAGACGCTAAAAGATGCGATCAACGAACCTAACTGTTCGGATTGTAAAGAGCGATATGTAATTGACAATATCAACGGATCAAACGATCCGGACGGTAAATAACGATCAACGAACCAAACGGTTCAGACGATAGAAATGACGATCGACGAACCAAACGGTTCGGACGGTAAATGACATAATAGATAAAAACGGGTCAAGATCTCCGTTTTAACCCTAAATCACTTTTCTCAAAAGAGAAAGGTGATAGAAAGAGGATCACTTCGAGACCCGTAAACAGCGTAATGTCTACATTTTGAAGTTTTTGATCGGATCAGAAATAGCGTAGGATGCGTAAAAAGAGATAAAAGGGAAGGTTGAGAGTAAGAGTGTTACCAACGGCTCAGTTTTGACTCTATATCTCGAGAGATTATATGTTGGATACGAAACGGTGTTTGAAAAGGTATTTGGATCGTGTGTTTGCTTGAAAAACGTTGTTTTCACGCAAATCGAGGCATTTTCGAGGCTTACGGAGGGATTTTGGTTGCTGAAACCGAGGCAATGGAGGAGGGAGGTTAAAATTTTGTCCACATTTACTGAATGGGAGGGGCTGTATTTATAGGAGGTAAAAATGCAGAACAGGCTGTCCGGCCAGTCCTTCAATTTGGAGGGTTTTTTGGGTATTTGAAAATATGCTGAGACTGATGGGCGATTATGCAGAACAGGCCAACCGGCATGTCCTTCCGTTTGAGGGTATTTTGGTCTTTTCCAGCCTTAGATTGGATTGATGTGACTCGAGGGCTCGTGTATGCGTGCCATATGTCCAGCTTAGTCACTAAGCAAAGCCATTTTGTTTTCTCGGGCCGGATTTTGACTTTTTTTTAAATAACTGTCTGAATAAATGTCGAAACAGTCCCGAAAATTACGTATTTTTGGAAAAGTGATATTTACACGTATTTGAACGTGTGTTGAATACACTTTAATTTTTGTAATTCGCGGGACTGTTCTGAAAAGTCTCGTTAACTTGGAAAGTGTGAGTTAACGAATTGTAACGATCCGGATTTTGATACTTACAAGTTGGGTTGTGAGTATCAACATAAAATAATGTATTATAATTATGTTGATACTTTTAATTAGTGTGTGACGGGTCTACAATACAATCGATATAATAAATAAAATATAGTCACCTCATTAGTGCTTACTAATGAGCACGTCGTGTTATATGAAAAAAATGCAAAATTATATTGCATACTCCCTCCGTCCCACCCGAATTTGGACAAATTTCCTTTTTGGGCGTCCCATCCGAATTTGGACAGCCCAAAATGGAAACCTTAAATCACTATTCTCTCCACTCATTCTCTCTCCTACATTATTTTAATACTCACAACACCATTATAATTTACTATTCCCTCCACTCATTCTCTCTCCTATTTTTAAATTACACTCACAACATTTACCTTTTCCTTAATCTCCGTGTAAAGTAACTTTGTCCAAATTCGGGTGGGACGGAGGGAGTATGTATTGTAGGTGATTGATTGGTAAAATACTACTTGTATAATTATAGGGTTTGATTTGTAGTATACATAACAGTGAGGGGCCTGTGTAAGAAACAAATTTTAATATAAGGTAACAACTTTTTTTAAAGATTTTTTAAAGAGAACGCAGAATCAGAGAAAATAGCGCGCAACTCTCGAGCACCACCTGAGATCGCCACTGTTCCCCGCGTCGCCACTCGCCGGTAACCTAGCCGCCTGCCTTCCAAACGCGCCGCACGGTCACCGGTCAAGAGCTGAACCCTGACGGTAACTAATTTTTCTCTTTCGAATTAATTTAGGCCTCAATCAATTTAGGTCTTTTTAAAATTGATTTGTCTTCTTATATTAATTTTATAGTTCACATTATTGATTGTAAGTATTAATTTATTGACGATGTTTTCGGGTTTCAATTTAACAATTAAATATTAAATTCTACTTAGGGTTTCACACTATTTAGTTTTTGAAATTGGTGATTTTTGACTACTAATAAAATATTATGCAACTTTATTTCTATTATTGAAGTAATTCTATTTTAGCTTTTGTAATACTAGCCACAATGGTACATATTTAGTTTTTGAAATTGGTTTCTTTTGATTCTTTAGTAATTTGACTTTGATTATGACATTACTATTTCTCAAGGCTTTCACAGATTTACTTGTAAGCTTTGAGCATCTGATTTTGTTTGTAATGTCGGCGTCCACTCTATTCTGCCCCTCGTGTTTCATGTCACAGATAAACAAAGTTCTTTTCTGGTGCTATTGTCTGATGACAACCTGATATTCTGTATGTTTATGAAATACATATATGATTTCACACATTCTACCATAAACGTTAAAGAGCGGAAAAAGGTACGCAACATTATGAAAAGGGCAAGAAATTTGGACTATGCATCAGACCAAGTAATATCTATCTCCCCCCAATTATCGTCAGGTACACTTAAGGCTTTCCATACACCTACCGAGGCTTCAACAATGTTGTTACCACATGGAGGCTGATAGTCATTGTCTACATTACATCCCGTTGTTGAGTCACACACATCTATAACTTTGGCATATACGCTTCGTCCGTTAGCCCTTATAGGGGTATTTTGCAGACACATTTTTCCTCCGTTGTATCATCCACCTGAAAGTGCCACAATTGGATCATCTGCTCTGTGGTATTCTCCATCGCATGATGTTGAAATATCCCCGTCGCTTGGAAAGTCGCTTAGTGTGAGTATTGCCTTTGTACTATTAGACACGAGGGGTGAACATTTGTAAATGGGATAAAGCTTTCCTGGGAGACAACACTTGGATCTATCCTCGTTGTCACATGGAGGGAGATTTTTACCCCTTATAATTCCACTAGGCTTGCAAACTTGAGCTATGACTTCAGTAGATGTGATATAACGAGAATACTTAGTATAAGAAGTAATGCCGCTGACATGAAGCTCTTCATATTTCCAATTTTCTGTTTTCCTGAGTGTTGGATGTTGGATACACGTAAATATAAGAGATTATATATTTATAAAAGGTTTTCCTTACAAAGTTCCAAGCTTACGGTCAAAAACAGAACTGTACCGTTGCTTTAATGATGACTGCTCTGTTGTGCTATGTGAGAAGACTTGGTTGTAATTTAGCTATGATCAGTTAACTTATTCCATCATCTTGGAACCGGAAGATGAATGAGTTAAAAATAGGTTCCTTATGCTTGTACATGTAACGTTACACTTTTCTAATAGTCATCGATGAAGTAAAAGGCAGATCTGTAGTCTGAGGGCATCTCAGAAATGGCAATCCTTAACCAGGGCCCTCCGTAATTGTTCTAGTATGTAAGAAAAGCCTTTTTCCTTCTTCATTTACCAATCTAGTTTTTATGGCATGTTTTTGTCAGACATGGTTCATTTTTTCCGAACAGTAGGATCATTTTCTGTGGTTGATTTGACTCACTAAAGATGAATTATAAGCAAGCCTTCTAACAAAAAAACATTAACAAAAACAATTAGTAGTTCATGTTTACATCAAAGTGAGACTTGCCCTCTTAGGGAATATATATATACAACTTTACTATGTGACTTGCCGACGAGTATCGCGGTTCATCTAAATGGTCATGGTTATGCCTTGCAAGAACCTGTTGAACCTTAACTTTATTCAACTCATCTGGATTTTGTCATGTCTTTGATTGTTGAATGAACCTATATGTGTTGTTGCAGATGCGTATTTACGTGTATAAAGATACTATATATATTCACAAGTAGAAAAATTACAGTTTATATATCAGGGAACAATAAGAACTAGTATATTGCTAAGCTTCAGACCAAGTAATAGCCAAGTCTCCCCAGTTATCTTCAGGGACACCTAAAGCTTTCCACACAGCTTTGGAAGCATCAACGATATTATTGGGGCATGGTGGCTGATAGTCATGATCTTCATCACATCCCATAGTAGAGTCACATTCATCTACAACCATGGCCTTCACGCTTCTCCCATTACCATTTATTGTGATGAAGTTGTGGCACCTGTCCCCTCCTTTATACCATCCAGTTGATAGTGCAACAACCGGTGTTTCATCCGAGTTATAGTGACTGTCACACTCAGATGGCCCCCCACCATTGCCTCCCTTTTGGAAACTGTTTAGTGTGAGAGTTGCCTTGGTATTACTTGTCACCTGGGGCTAACATGTGTAAGTTGTGTAAGGCTTTCCTTGGATGCAACAATCAGAGTCGTTCTCTCGGTTGCACTGTCCAGGAGGGGCCTTTTTCCCCTTAATAGTTCAACTTGCCTTGCATGTCTGAGCAGCAACATCCAGTGAATGCGTGACAAGGAGAATGGACAATAACAGAAGAGATGCTCCCAGGTTGATTTTTTTCATAATATCTCTCTCTTCTTTTCACTACCTGTGAATGTTTTTGGTTTTGGTGCAACTCTGATAATGTTTTTCTCTATTTATACGAGTTTTACTAGAGAAACGCCAAATGTAAAAAGGCTTCATATTTGGAGTCTTAGTTTGTCATCTTCCTGAATGAAGTGTTGTCTACGTGAAATTCCCGGTAGAGTGAAACGCAGCAATTATTTTCCTTGCATGTCTGTAATTTTCCTAGAAGAGGATATTGGATGCCGAAGAGAGAAATGATGTCTAGGTATGGTCCTCATGTGTAGTTATATATACTCCCTCCGTCCCGGTTCACTTGGCACCAACTTTTTGGGTGTAGGAATTAAGGAAAAGTGATGTAAGAAAGAGAAAAAGTTAAATGTTGTGAGTATGAAGAATTAAATAGGAGAGAGAATGAGTGGGAGGAATAGTTAGGAGAGAGAATGTTGTGAGTGTAAAAGTGAAGTAGGAGAGAGAATGAGTGGAGGGAATAGTGAATATTCTTTTCCATTTTGGATAGTGCCAAGTGAAGTGGGACAACCCAAAATGGAAATTAGTGCCAAGTGAAGTGGGACGGAGGGAGTATGCAGTAATCTTCTACTCCGTGCATCCCTAAATGAGTATCCATTCTTAATTTTTGTGCATCAAAAGTTGGCTTTTAAGCAGTGTTACTAGCATATGTTCATAAATATCCTTAATGATCACACCACACTCTCTCTCTCTCACACACACAAACACACATATATATATATATACATATATATATATATATATATATATTTAATTAACTTAATGTGAATTTTATTTTTTCTTGCCCACATTTCATGCCCCTCCCCCTTCACCTCCCTCTTTATTCTTTTGACACGTCTTTGTTGTTAGGTGTTATAAATTATTTTGCCTCTATATGCATTATTTATCTGTATTTGCACATGACCATATTCCCACCGTGAGCTTTTCTATTTAACTTTTAACTTCTAACTTCTTTGCCTAATAAACATTTCTAGAATGTTTTTGTTAGTCATGGTTCCTTTTTTCGACCGAGTTAGGATCATTTTCTATGGTTGCTTGGACTCGCTGAAATGAATTATAATAAAAAGTCACGCAGCAATTTGTAGGGTCATAGGGTCTAGTGGTCAGGACATTGGACTCTGAATCCAGAGCCCGAGTTCAAATCTCGGTGAGACCTGTTTTAGTGTTCAAGCTTTTTTCTTATATATTACTCTGTCTGGTGGTTCTGTTTAATTCGTGTATAGTGGGAAATTACAAAATCTGTTAAAGAGTATGTCACAAGTCCTTACGACTGCATGGTTGAACACTGGTATATTTGCTAGTGTATGTATCTCATGCTTACAAAGGAATAATCTTTTAATGTCTACTTAATCAGGATCTCATTCTTATAGATTCACCTTCTTCTGAAGTGTATTATCGTCTTCATATTAGGAATATTAGTTTGTTGTCTTTTCTTTCAGTTGCTCGATTTTCTTTCTGAATATTTTTTATCTGCAGATGTCCAAACAGTTATTGCCACTACAACAAATCTGATCATTAACAACGTTTTTTGCACAACGTTTTTTAAAAAATTGTTGTTATTGTTCTGCTAAAGACAACGTTTTTTTCATAAATGTTGTGTTTTTCACAATATTACAACGTTTTTTGTTAAATCGTTGTAGGACAATGTCAATGACAACGTTTAACGTTTTTCTGAAAAACGTTGTGACTTAGACTTAATTAAGACAACGTTTTTTTGAAAAACGTTGTGACTTAGACTTAATTTAGACAACTTTTTTTTGAAAAACGTTGTGGATATAACAGCCCTCATAAAACGTACAGCCTCTTTATTTCGACCTTAACCCACAAATCGAATTCTCTCTCTCTCTCTCTAACAAGCTACTCCGCCTCCACCTCCACCACCATGGCTACCTAGTTCAACGGCTCAACTTTCATCCGGCACGGGCAGGCAATTACAGGTGAAATCTCTTTCTCTCTCCCATTTTCTCTCTTTCTTTCTCCCATTTTCTCTCTTTCTCTCTCCGGCTTTCTCGCACAAGGTTTCAATGCATATATCTGTGTAGAACCCTAATTACAAACCCCAAAACATCCTCTACCTGATAATCCTTAAAACATCCTCTACCTCGATGTTGTAAGTTTAGGGCTTTTTAAATTAGTTTGTTTCCGTTTGTAGCCTGAATTGAAATTCCACGATTGAGTTCTGAAATGTTAGGGTTTCTGTGGATTCCTTCTTCTGAGGTATAGGTTGGAAATTTGGGGATTATTGTTGAATTTGAAATTCCTAGGGTTTTCTGTGGTATTTTGAATTCTAACTGCTGTTTGAAATTCGAAATTAGGAATCTGATGTTTCGAGCGCTGAATCCCTAGGGTTTGGTTCAGTTTGGGGCTTCGTTGTGTGCAATACTATAGGAATCTTGTGTTTCTTAGCTTTCAGTTATTTTCACTTTTATGGCTATAACAGGAATGATGTATCCAAGCAGCAACTTCCTACTGTGATTCAGATCTTCGACCAATATGCAATTGCTTTACGTTTCGGTGTGCAGGGCCACATGATACAATGGATACCTTTCCTTGTTTGTGTGGTGACCATCCTCGTGTGCCCAACCTTATGGTACGCTTATTTGGATCATTATGACGGTAGAAGTTTTATTTACTTTTTTCATCCTGCATGGATCATGTGTCATTGTGATGCATTTAGTGGAAAAGACGATTTCATTTTAAGTGGGTCAAATCATGATATAGTGGTATTTTTTCACTATACTGATGACCCATATCAAATGACCCCCCCCCCCCCAAATAGCTAAGGATGCATATTTAATACCTGTGGCCTCAACTTTTGCACTTCAGTTGCTGATGGAAAGAAAATACTTGCGTTTATGAATGTCCCTGGGCTTGCAAATAAAAATGTCTCTCACCACATGCGGGTTTGTTTCCTTAAGTATCATTATGGTATTGAAGCCGTGATAAATTACAACTTTTATATGCACATCAATGCAAGGAATTAACTAAAATTTACAACATTTAGATGTAAATTTAAATTAAATACTCCTAATTCTCATATAAAGTAAGTTAAAGGATAGCTAAGGGAAAATGTACTAAAAATTGTTTTTGTATGGTGGTTAACTGGTTTACATAGAACATTGAAAATGCACTATAAGTTGCAGTCTCATATTTGACCATTAATTTTTTGTTGCTATGGCTGTGTTTCTCTCCAGTGACATCTTCAGAAAGTTTGACATGGATTTTATTACCTTTTCAGCAAGCAGCGAAATGATGTCATATTTGAATGCTAACCTCCTGAAATCTATTCGGGTTTTCTTGGCCATGTCTTCAAATGGCACCACAGATGTGGCAAGGGCGATGATGATGTAAGACTTTCCTCCGAAGGAATTTTATTGTTGTAATTAGTTTTTGAATTGCTCCTTAAATTGTTTCATGTGCTTGAGCATCCATTAACCCTTGGCTTTTCCACGGATTGGTATATTTCACAGATTTGGGGTTACCTTGGGGGAACTCGTACTTTTTGCTAAACTGACCCATTGACTGAAGTTGTGACCCAGTTTTCTTGAATTCTCAAGTGTCCCACTCTGGCTTGACTGTTGAAGCTTTGCGTCTGACAAGGTTCACTCTCTGCATTTGGGTTGTGTAAAATTTCAAGGGAAATACAGATTGACCTAGCTTTTATCTATAGTCCGCCACCAGTGTATCATATTTGTGTCAAAAGTCCCTTTTAAGAATGATTTTATTTTCACCTTGGTTACTTGAAAGAAAGAGGATGTCTAAACTGTATTTTAACAACCTTCTATTTGCAGTTGCAAAATATTTATGACAGCTGCAAAAGACCTAGGTGTCTTAATGGCCATGAATTGGTCAAATGTGAGGGTGGTGGAAGGTCATGCCCACTTGGTTCATCACATCAATGGCTTACTTAGCCAACTAGCTTGGCAATGAGACAGCCCAATAGGTGCTTTCCAAGGAAATTATTTGCAATAGCATACTCCCTCTGTCCAAGGAAATTGTTTGCAATCTTTAAACTTGATTCTTTGATGCATTTTTCTTCATCTAACTACTAACAAACTCTGACATCTGACAAGGATAATAATCCCCAAAATACCCTTTTTGGGTATAAAACTTTGTAAATATGGTGGAGCACAAGTCAATGGAGCAAGTGATGTGGGTGATACAAGTCTTGGTTATACATTGTTCACACAATGACGTCAGCTATAGCTAGTGTGCAAAGCCTTTAGGAAAATACTCCCTCCGTCCCAAAACTCGATCATGCCCCCCAACTGTTTGATGAAATGCTCCAAAGTCAGCCTCGCCCTTCAATCAGACAGTTTACCCATTTGATTTCAGTCTTTTGAATAAAATGCTTTTGATGGTCTGTGCAAGGACAATCTGATTGATGATACTTTGAAACTCCTTGAAGAAATGATTGATAAAAACATTTTGCCTGATATTGTTACTTACAACTCTTTGATAGAGAGCTACTCCTTCCGTTCCAAAATGAATGATCATTTTGAGTTTAAGGGTCATTTTTGAAAATGTTGATTTTTAATAGAAAAAAAAAACATTAACATTCTTGCTATTCACTTTCATAAGTTTAGTTTTGCAAAAATATAATGAATTATGAAAAACAATTTGAAAATAATCATTTAGGGACAAAGTTTTATAATTGACAAGTTTAAAAAAAGTCATTCATTTTGGTACAAAAATGATCATTCAATTTGGGACCGAGGGAGTATATTCATTTTGGTACAAAAATGAATATTTTTTATCTGCAGATGTCCAAACAGTTATTGCTTGGAAAGTGACTGCTATGAAATGTAGTGTGAAAGACCCAATAAACTGGTAACTTCAAATCAATTGTATTTACATGTGAATATGAAGTGATGATATTTATTATATTTAGGTGTCAATGCAGTAATATATTTAGTTCTTTTATTACATTTTAACTTATTTGCCTTGATTTCTTTTTGGAACCCATTGACAACTGAGACTTCCTCTATTATAAAAGTAAACAACAAGAAAAAGGCTTGAGTCCCAAAATTATTTGAGGAGTCGGCTAACATAAATTGACGAATGGACTCATCATTGAGAATGTGAAAACAAAGAAAAAGTGGAGGGATGGTAAAATAAACCCTAAAAAAATAAATTTAATTATTGGCTTCATTTAGAAAATCATCAATAAATAGAGTTCTGGTTTAAAATTAATGAGAACTTCTGTAATTCTGGCAAATCTTATCAGCAGGACTTTACTCCCTCCTTATCCCAAGGTATACACCTCTTTCCTATCTCAAATGTTACTACATTATGAGTTGTCAATTCACGTTCTTTAACACGAATGTACTTTGAGTTATAATTTTGTATAAGTTAATTATCCTGATTAACATCTAAAAATTGTTATTGATAATACTACTCCCTCCGTCCCACATACCATTTATCTTAGTGTTTTAGCGCGGGAATTAAGAAAAAGTATAAGTGGTGCAAGTGTTATGAAAGGAAAAATTAAGAGGAATAAAAGTATGCTTTCTTCGGTTAGGTATATTTTTTGTTGCTTGTGAACTTTGAACTAAACTAAGAAATTTCACTAGAACAAGAATAAGCAAAGACAGTGCTGATTTTTCAATTTTGGATGCTAATTTGAATTAGGGTTTATTTCGATCATATGAAATTACTTTGAATTAGGGTTTATTTTACTTTTATGAAATTAGGATGAAATTGAACTAATTCTTAGTTCAATTTAATCATTACAATGAGATTTCTCTTTGACCAATCTGCAATTTGTTTAGACTTGTGCTTGAATTAGGGTTTATTTTCATTTTATGAAATTAGGGTTTGTTTGTTTTCATTGTATGAAACTAGTAGTTTTGTACTCAATCAACTTAGCTTAATATTTCTTCTAGTTGGTGTTTCAAGAAAACCATACCATCTTTAAAACTCCAGAGGATCGTCTTTATATGTCCATTTACAATAATGATACAATATAGTTTCTTTAGTTCTTTATTTTGCAAGTATTGAAGTATGTGAATTCATGTATTTCGTGAAACAATATAAGTTAGCATTCATGTTACTTATCACTTGAATTCATATATAGCTACGTACTTGTGAATACTACTCCTCCTTTGGAATGTATTTCAGTTCCAGTTGCTACTGTAGAAGATGTTGTTGTACAAGCTGCTCGTAGCACTTGAAGTTCCCTTTGGGTGTGATTAGCAGAATTGGTATATTTCGATGCATTAGTTTACTTCTTTTTGTAATTTTCTGAAAGAATGTTGTGTAACCATTCAGTTTTGAATTTCATTTATAAGATTCTTTTCCTTTTTCAATCAGATTAAATAAAAATATTTGCTCAACTATCTTGAAGTTCTTGGATGCCAAAACCTTAGCATTATTTTGTTCATTATTTGGCAAGTACCGAAAAGGAGTTATTGTATAGTGCATTATGATTATGTGGATGAGTTATCTTGTTTTATTTTCTTGCTAATTTCATTTTTTGATAACTTTCCTTTACATAATAGTCACATACTCCCATGATTTTTTCATTGTTAAGCATGCGGTATTTCATTTCAATTATATTATTCTGTACTTGATCGCTTTGTATGGAGCATTGCTCACCTTTGATAATACAAATGGGTCAGGATTTTCAGTATAAATGACCGAGTCTCCTACTGTTGTGTTTTCACTTGGTGATTGTGTTGGTCCTTTTCCAAAGCTTATGTATAAAAATTCTTAAATATGCATTAAAAGTTTTCTCCAACGAAGTTCAATTGTTTCACAAGGATGCCAATCAAACAAAGTTAATTAGCATAATGTCTTAAGTTTTCGTTGCTCAAGTAGGATTGAATTTGTAGGTCATCCCACCTTAATTGGCTACTATTAACCCCTTTTTATTTACTTAATTAGTCGATGGCCCCATGTTTTGCATTTTGATTAGGCTTTCCACTATTTAGCTTGCATCGTTGATTTAAGCTGCTGCTACCCAAAAGAAACTTCTAATACTTCCCTTAATTCTTGCTGCCCAGAGTTGGGAAAAGACAGTCGACTGCCACAGCCCTGGACAAGGGTTGATGCCAGCAAGCTTTAAAGTAAGGAATATACCTCTTGATGGAAAACCGGGGGAGTTTGAGGATGTTCTGGATCCTGATTTTGGTGCATCTGCAATTGGACGTGTTGCACCTGTTGATTCTGGTATGGAGGCCAATTTTAGATAGCTTTCACATATGTTATTTTTCTCACCTAGGTTTCGTTTTGCTGCTTTCTCCCTGTTTATCCACTAAGCAGGGTGTTGACTTTTTGGAGCAGGGTTGTGGTGGATTATTTTGCTTAGATCTTATGGAAAGATCACAGGCGACTATTCTTTGCAAGAGCGAGTAGATGTTTAGATAGGCATAAGACTGATACTCAATTTGTGCTTAACGGATGGGTTTGACATGTTTCCCACTCTGTTGGTCACTGATGGCTCTTGCATGATCGATAGAAGGTTGGGTATTCATGGCCACCCTCTTGAAATCCAAGTAAGTTACACTCGATACTCTATGGCAGTTACTTTATGTATATTTGGCTTAAGGTCAACTATTTCCTTGAATTTAGACCACTATCCTGTTCAAAAGTTGCAATTATTGCCCATGTTTCACCAGCACATTAATTTGTATTTCATATGTGCTGTATTGGGCTTGAATGTTCTGGTACTAGAGTCATTTAGAAGTAAAGAATTTTTGCTTCAAGTTCTCATTCGAGCAAACATTGTACATATGGAATTAAAACTGATGCAAGAAACATATATACGAAACTGGTAAGGGAAAAAATAACTCCGTTGCAGCTACTAGGTGTGTCAACCTGTAAGATCAATCATATAAAAGCTGCGATGAATGTTTTAGCATCTTAATTGGAGCTTAGTTGTTACGAACTAAAGATGTCTAAACATTGTTAGTTCTTAGGATTAAGGATAAAACTCATCTCATAGTTGCATTTTAGTCCCAGTTTAATCTCTCTGAATCAGGCATAATTATAATTGGTGCATAATCGTCCATCTCTCTCGAGTTTCAAATTAAAATGTCTTTATATTGCACAGTTCATATATTTGAGGATAAGACTTTTCATTATTTCCTTAAATTATAGCCCCGCTCTGTAGTATTTATTCCACTTCTATAAGGCTTAGTTGCACTACAATAGCTTGCACCGTAATCAGGTTGACAGCGACTTTCTAAAAGATTTCTAGTAATTTCTAATAGCCTGAGCACTCGACTTGGTAATATGAGCAGAAATTGTGCTTGACCATTTCACATTTGTTACTGATTTTGAGGTTATAAATTATAATGATGCGAGTGCCTCGTTTTTACAATGACTGCCACTATCAAGGCGAGACTCACCTT
Source organism: Adenophora triphylla var. japonica (assembly GCA_022495995.1). Lineage (NCBI taxonomy): Eukaryota > Viridiplantae > Streptophyta > Magnoliopsida > Asterales > Campanulaceae > Adenophora > Adenophora triphylla. The sequence goes on along the minus strand of JAFEMH010001199.1, from coordinate 349,366 downwards.
GTAGTAATTTTATATATGGAGATGTCTCGACTAGATAGTTGTGGCTGTAGTTTGTCCCTTGCGAAGGTGCTCACTTCTGCTATCAGTTATTCTAAATGTTTGGGGTTCATGAGAATGATCGTGAATTCATGATAAACTGGTCCCAGTAGTACTTTATGGAATGAAAGTCCAGATTAATTTTGGTGAAGCTCACATAATTATTAAACTCATACGGTAAAAGTCATGTATCTAAATTGGATTCCTTTTTTTTTTTTTTGGGGGGGGGGGGTGTGCTACAACAAAGGTTCGCCTCCCCCTCCCCCTCCCTCCACCGCAACAACAAATAAAATACCCTAACACAAATGAAGAGAGTTGATAAAGGATAAAACAAACACTACAACTGGCTTTTCTTGCATGTGTCATGTATGGCTTGCATTTACACCTATCCCACGTTCTTCTCCAATTTGCTTTTCATTGTTTGCTCGACATATTTGGCATATTGCAGGCTTTTATTTTACTCGGCTTTACGCTGCTCCAGAGAGATGCTCACTGTTAATGATGCTACCAAGAATTTGGTCGCGGCTGTCAATAACCGACTTAGTGCGCTATCATTTCATATTAGAGAGTACTATTGGGTGGACATAACGAAGATTAATGAGATATATCGTTACAAGACAGAGGAATACTCTACTGATGCCATCAACAAGTTCAATATTTATCCGGAACAAAAATTTTTGGTTCTAACTAGTGTTGATTGTAATAATATTAATGATATTATTGATGATCTAGAGAACAAGTATCTTTAACTCTTGTTAGTTTATAACTCTTTTGGATGATTTGGATGATTGTAAGAATTATTGTTGTGTAATAAATGAAAGGTTGATTATTATTGTTGAATGGAATGATTGTTAGTTTCTATTAATTTTTATTTTTATATAATTTAAAATAGGTGCAACAGGAAAACAATTGAAAATTAGCCCTTAATAAAAGGTATGCTTACATCGCGCTTTTAAAAACGCTATGTAAGTTGATTTGTAGAAAAATAAAAAAAATGCTTAGATAGCACATAAAAAACGCTATGTAAGTTGATTTCTAGAAAAATAAAAAAAGTATTTAGATAGCGCTTTACAAAAGCGCTATCTAAGTTCGTGAGCTTATGTATGTAGCGCATAATAAGCGCTATGCTAACTTGCATAGCAGTAGCTTAGATAACGCTTTTGAGTGTCTTTTTTCATTGAGTGGATAGTTATTGTGAATATGACAAGTGGATCTCATGAATAAAAAAAATTCCATTTTGAGTGTCTTTTTTCATTGAGATATTCAAAATGAAATTTTGTGTCTTTTCAGGTGGGACGGAGGGAGTACATAATAAGGATATTATAATACTACTTGTACCTTACTTTCTATTATTTGAAGGATGATTAGGCCTCTAGGTTGCCCATTTCTTTGTCCAAGATCATGATTAGGACAACTCTTTATAATAAGGAATCATTCATTGTCTTATTTAATATTATCCCTACTTGTATTATTTTTGCAGTCTTTCGTAACCGGTAACACTAGTTGTATTTTAATTTATGTTATTGAAGGAGAATTCCAAATGCCCAACTTCTTTACAAGTTCCTAGCTCCTTCCTTTCAATTTAACATAAACACAATCTGATTTCACAAAAAATAAAAAACATTAGCGCAATTCTAGTTAAAATTGCGTAACTAAAGAATCAGTCTCGTTATGTATGGTTTTCTTGATTTCGAATATACACTAAATAAATCTAATTAAATGTTAGCACTAAGAAAGTTATGCCTTCAAGATTATTTGCTCATTAAATTCCATAGAACTAATATATCAAGGGAATAGAGCAATTGTTAATGCAATAGAAAATATATTTCTTAAACACCGGTAGTGTTTTAATTTATGTTATTGAAAGTCGTATTCCAAGTGCCCAACTTCATGGCAAGTTCCTCGTTTCCTTCCCTTAAATTCAACATTAGTGCAGGTTTAGTCAAAATTGCAGAAGAACCAATGAATGATCTTGTAAGGTTTGAGCTTTCTGGATTTTGATTATAAACTAAATCAATTTAAATATCAATTGCTCCCACCGATAAAGTTAAAAGCAACGAAAATGGTTATAGCATTTAAATGAAAGGGAAGGCTATCTACTTAAGCCCATGTGTACTCGACCCGACCTTCCCTATACCACACGCATAGTGGGAGCACATGTAAACCCAGGTTAACCTTTTAGTATTGCGGTTGTATTGGCTAGCGGCATTTGTTTGCTGATCAACCATCGTCTAAGAGTAAGGAAATGACTTTTACTAACATTTTGGTGGATAAAACTATTATAGTAAAATGTTGCCGTGTGACATTGAGGTTACGGGTTCAAATCCTATATATAAACAGCCTCTTATTACATTTATGCAAGGTAAGATTTGCATAAATGTAAACACATGTATGATAATGATTACAAGTTCTTCATTTAAATTACTATGTTAATGCTCTCTCTCCAACGCAAGAAACTGTTGACCCTTTGCCTTTCAGTCAAGCCATGTTATTTAAATTGTTCTCTTTGATTATTGGATGAACCTATATATATACTCCCCCCGTCCCGCTACAAATTGCACATTTTTTTTATTGGGTGTCCCATTACAAATTGCACACTTCCTAAAATGGCAAAGAATCTTTACTATTTCCTCCACTCATTCTCTCTCCTAAATTATTTTAATATTCACAACACCATTATAATTTATTATTCCCTCCACTCATTCTCTCTCCTATTTTACTTTTACACTCACAATATTTATATCATTATTTTTTTCCTTTTCCCGCATAAACAGTAACTGTACAGTTTCAAGCGGAACGGAGGAAGTATATTGTTGCAGAATTGAATTTAGGTGTATAAACATTCTTTCATTTACCATGCAGTATAGTGGTTATCCCACTTGGATGGCCCCACCATTAATGTCCAAGTCTCCTCAGTTATCAAAAGGCACGCCTAAAGCTTTCCACACTGCTTTGGAGGAATCAACGATGTCACATTCATCTACAACCATAGCCTTTACACTTTCCACACTAGCAGATAGTGGTTATCCCACTTGGATGGCCCCACCATTACCTCCCTTTTGTAAAAGTAGCCTTGGAAACTACTCCCTCCGTCTCATTTCAATTGAGCCACTTTTTTTTTTGGAACGTCCCACTTTAAATGAGTCATTCCATAAATAGAAAGAAGTGAACAGTGTTTCGGACATTTATACCCTCGTAATGTTTATATATTTACAAAAAAATCATTCATTATACCCTTATAATTTTAACATATTTACAAAAAAATCAATCATTAACTTACTATTTCTCCCACTCATTCTCTCTCCTATTAAAAAATCATTCATTAACTTACTATTTCTCCCACTCATTCTCTCTCCTATTAAATATTTTTAACTTTTACATTCTCTCTCCTCTAATCTTCTATCCACTTTCAATTCTTTATTATTTTTCTTAAAAATCATAAAATAAACCAATGTCTCAATTAATCCGGGATGGAGGTAGTATTTAGTTAAATTCCTTCTATGATTGATTGCTTTTACCCTTCACCCTCTTATTTAAACAAAGCATCTCCCTTCCTTTTCATCTCTCTCTCTGTCTCTCTCTCTCTCTCTCCACTTTACTTCTGAATATTTCTCATCCTTGATTGCTTCTCATCTTCCTTCTTAATTATCTTCTTATAAATTGTCCAAAGCATTTTTAATAATTGAAATGGGTAAAAAATTGGTTAGTTAAGTGTCGATTATTTTAAAATCCTACGAACGAATGGCTGAGAACATATATGTCAATATAATATACTATTATTATTTGTCATTTAAAAAAAATAATGTAAAGTAGGATTGCAAAAAGTTAAAAAATAGAGTTAGAAATTAGAATTAAGAATTTCTAGGAAGAGAGTGGTAGATTTTTTTTTATATACTCATGTGAATAACGTCTGCCAATTATGAGTGTTGGACCTAACTCTGCCCCCACACCCGACATCATCAAACCTGCCCAATCAATCTCCATCGTCGAATATGCTGAGAATTATTAAAGTCGGTGGGCCCACCCACTTTCATTCAAATTTATACACCTACACTAGTACGACCTTCACTTTAAATTCATTTCTCAGAAGTTGAGTTGAGGGTGAACAATGTCTCTTTGTACTAGATGTCTAGATGCATTATTAGGACGGCCATCTTTTTAAATAAAGAAGCGTTACTTTACTCCCTCATTTAATTAGTCACTCTATTATTATTTCAAAGCAATTCCTTCTATGATTGCTTTTACCCTTCACCCTCTTATCTAACCAAAGCATCTCCCTTTCTTTTCATCTCTCTCTCTCCCCGCTTTACTTCTGAATATTGTGAAGACAATATAGAAACAAAAAGGTTATTCATTTTAGAACAAAAAAGTTATATATTTTGGGACGGAGGAGACAATAGTTTTTTTTTTTTTAATAAAGCATATATTTCATCGACTCTCCACGTTTCTCTCTCCTATTATACAACCATCATTTTATACGAGTATACTCCCTCCGTCCCATTTATAGTTTCACCCTTTTGAGCATGACACGCAAATTAAGAAAAAAAGTTAGTGGAGAAAGTGTTGTGAGTATAAAAGTAAAATAGGAGAGAGAATGAGTGGAGGAAATAGTAAAGTTGATTGGTGTTGTGAGTATAAAAGTAAAGTAGGAGAGAGAATTAGTGGGTGAAATAGTAAAGATTCTTTGCCGTTTTAGGAAAGATGAAGCTTTTAACGGGACACCCGTTTTGGCAAAAGGTGAAGCTTCCAATGGAACGGTGAGAGTATATAATATAATATAATATAGATATGATTTTTAGTTTTTTTTTTTGAAGACATATTTTTTTCTACTTTCCTTTTTTTCTTTTTGGTCCGTTCCAGACTAAGAGTCCAATTTCATAAATGACAAATTTTGAACAATTTTTTTTTATATGTATACCCTCATAATGTAAATATATTTACAAAAAAATCATTCATTATGTCCTTATAATGTTAACATATTTATAAACAAATCAATTATTAACTTACTTTTACATTCTCTCTTCTTTAATCTTCTACCCATTTGTAATTTTTTATTCATTTTTACATTCCCTTTCCTCTAATCTTCTACTCACTTGCAATTTTTTATTTATTTTTTAAAATTTTCTTAAAAAACGTGAAATATTATCACAAGACCCTTGAAGTGGGTGGGGGAGAGTACTATTTATTGAATAAATTTGAATTATGATTTGGCGTCAGCTCCTTCTCCTATGCAGCTGGATCCCATTTTTAAAACAAGTAGGGAAAAAAAAAAAAAAAAAAAAAAAAAGGGAAAAGCTTTGGATGGATTGGATTGGATTAATTCAAAGTGTGAATCCATCCGCACATGGGTCTGTGCTTTTTCTCTCTCTTCCTATCCTTGTTGTTTGTTTGTGCTCTTCCTTTTCCTCCTGTGTTTAACGTTAGAAAGGGTCAAATCAAATAAATGCACGAATCAACTACTCATTTTATTTGAATCTTTTTCCCTCATTTTTTAATTGCTAACTATTCTAATTTAAATTACTCATTTTATCAAGAAATTTACATATTACTAGTATAACACTAGCTTTATCATAAAATAAAATGGGGTCAAAAATTTTATATAATACATATTTTAATCAAAATTACGGAGGTCAAAAACTAATTAATTGACATTTTTAATACTAAAATGACATTTATTTTAAATTTATAGTGCTAAAAGTGACAATTTTCAAAATTAAAGGGGGTTAAGTGACTCCCTTGTCACTAAGGTGGCTTTGTCGGGGTAAATCAAATGTAACTTTTTGTAAAATGGTCCGAGTACACTCCATAACAATATTTTACTATTTAAATGTCACTATTATATTATATTATACTCCCTCCGTTTCACTCGAAGCGTCACTTTTTACCCAAAAGGGTGTCCCGTTTAAAGCGTCACCCTTTCCTAAAAAGGAAATATTTTATTAATATTCTATTACCCATCCACTATTCCCTCCACTAATTCTCTCTCCTCTACACTCACAACACTTTTTAAATTCACTATTTCCTCCACTAATTCTCTCTCATATTTTCAAATTACACTCACAACATTTTTTCTTCCCACACTTTTCCTTAATTTGCGTGTCACCCCTAAAATGACGACGCTTCTACCGGGACGGAGGGAGTATTAAATTATTAATTAATAAAAAACAAATTATTTAAAAAATATCACTAGCCTGGGTTAAATTATCAAAAAATCAAGGGTAAATTATAAAATAGGGCATAACGTCCAGGAATGGTACAATTTTGGGACCTGACGTCCAAAATTTAGCCAAATAGGGCCTAACTTGTTACTTTGCTTGCAAAATAGGATTTTTTTACGGATTTCATCAGAAAAATCAGTTAAGGCACATGTAATTTGGACGTGATTTAACAGATTGAATTAGTTTGAAAAAGAAATTATACTTAAGGGGTCAAATGTCAATACTAATAACCCAATCTCCATTTTAATATAATATAGATATGATTTTTATTTTTTAATTTTTTTTGAAGTTATATTTTTTCTACTTAAAAAAAATCATATTTCTATCGTGCTTTTTTATTTTGTTATCTTACCAAAATAAACACTATCACGTTTTAATATAAAAATATTTTTGATACCATTTTATTTAGAAAATTTTCCAAAAATTGTAATATTAATTCATTAACATTAACGTCAATTTATGAAAAATTATTACTTTTATTATCTTCGTCTATAATTTTTACATTTGATCCACACATGGGTCAAATGAACTGAAATGCATGGATCAACTATTCATTAATTAAGAACTAACACAATGATTTCCTCTTCTTTTCTCGGAAGTTACCGTTGAAACAAAGTCTCATATCCTTCACCCTCTTTCTAAACAAAGCGTCCTCCTTTCTTTTCATCTCTCTCTCTCTCTCTCTCTCTCTCCACCTTACTTCTGAATATTTCTCATCCCCGATTGCTTCTCTTCTTCCTTCTTATCTTCTTATAATGGCCGAAATGTTTGTCTCACCGTTAGTGTCGTTGCTGATTGAGAACTTGGCCCCTTTAGCTTTGTCCTTCATTCCCTATGGCGGAATTCATCGCAAGCTCAAGAAATGGACTAATATGCTGCTGACGATTCAGGCGGTGCTGGAGGACGCAGAAGTCAGGCAGTTAAATGACAAGCATATTCAACTGTGGCTGAAAGATGTTCAGAAGCTGGCTTTTGAAATCGAGGACGTCGTAGATGATTTGCTCACTGAAGCTGGGCGTCGCCAGATGATACGTGAATCAAGCCGTAGTAAGCTGCACAAGTTTTTCTCTGGAGTCAAACATAAAGCTAAAGCTATTAGCTTCAATTATGATTTGGATCGCAAGATTGGTAAGATCTCTGATAGTTTGAAAGAACTTGAAGAACGAATGAATATTATGAAGCTGCAAGAGTACGTTGGTGGAAAATCTGAAAAGCCAGGATATCAAAAGCTTCCGTCAACGTCCTTGCCGGATCGTGTTTATGGCAGAGATGAAGAAAGCAGTGCAATCCTCAAATCGTTGCTCGAGGACAAAGCAAGTGATCACGATGGCCAAGTTCGCGTCATCTCCATAGTGGGAATGGGTGGTATAGGTAAATCCACTCTTGCTCAGTCTCTCTACAATAATGAGGGAGTGAAAGACTCCTTTCATAATAGAGCCTGGGTATCTGTTACTGAAGATTTTGATGTTCTCAAGGTAAGCAAGATGATATATGAGGAGGTGTATAGGAAGAGCTGCACTTTCAATGACTTGAATATGGTTCAAGTGGAGCTAAGGGAGAAGCTTTCCAATAAAAAGTTTCTTCTTGTTTTAGATGATGTATGGAATCAAGACTATGAAAAATGGCACAGTCTACGTGCTCCTTTTTATGGTGGTGCCCCCGGCAGCACGATCATAGTCACTACTCGCAGTCGTGATGTTGCAAAAACCATGGGTTCTAAGGAAGTGTATGAGTTGGAGGTGCTATCCGATGAGGATTGTCTCTCTCTGTTAGCTCAACATGCCTTTGAGAAACCAAATTTTGATGGTCATCCAAAATTTAAAGAAGTTGGAGAGGTGATATCAAAGAGATGCAAAGGCTTGCCTTTGGCAGCAAAGTCACTGGGTGGCCTCCTCCGTACTAAAGGAAGCCTAAAGCAGTGGGAAGAAGTTTCAATTAGCAAGATATGGGAGCTACAAAGCAATAACATTATCCCTGCTCTAAGGTTAAGCTATCATCATCTTCCTCCGCATTTGAAGCCTTTGTTTGCATACTGCTCATTGTTTCCAAAGGGATACGAGTTCAACAAGCAGGTGCTAATTATGTTATGGATGTCACAAGGTTTCTTGAAGCAGTCATCAGGAGAGCAGGAGCAGATGGAAAAGTTGGGTTCTGAGTATTTTGATGAGCTGCTATCAAGGTCATTTTTTCAACTTTCAACTGGAAATAAATCAAGGTATCTAATGCATGATCTCAACAATGACCTAGCTCAGTTTGTTGCTGGCCTAACGTATCTTTGTTTGGATGATAAAATGGTAAGTAATGAGCAGTACAAGGTTTCTGAAGAGACACGGCACGTATCATTCATATCCCATCGCTATGCTGATTTCAAAACATTCAAGGCTCTTAATGCAGCTCGGGGTCTTCGCACCATCTTAATGCAGCGCGGGGTTTTCCAAGACTTTTCAAAGTTACCGTACTTACGAGCACTGTCTTTTTATGGGTATTTCAGAAGTGAGGTTCCAAAATCAATAGGTGATCTTAATCACCTCCGATATCTTGATTTTTCATGGACTAACATCACAGACTTGCCGGAATCTGTTTGTGACCTCTATAACTTGCAAACACTATTATTACATGGCTGCAGTAGGCTTGTTCAGTTGCCCTCAAACATTCGTAGGTTGATCAATCTACGACATCTTGATTTTTCAATGACTGACATCACAGACTTGCCTGAATCTGTTTGTGACCTCTATAACTTGCAAACACTATTATTACATGGCTGCCATAAGCTTGTTCAGTTGCCCTCAAACATTCATAAGTTGATCAATCTACGACATCTAGACATTGTTGAAACACCAAGCTTAAAAGAGACGCCATTGGGGATCGGTTTGCTGACTCACCTTCGCACACTGTCAAAGTTTATTATTGGCAAGGGCGACGGGCAGAAAATAACCGAGTTGAAGGGACTACACCATCTTCAAGGAACGATTTCAATAATTGGAATTGAGAAGGTGATGAACGTGCAAGATGCTATGGAGGCAAAGTTATTGTGCAAGGAGGGTCTTCATGGATTGGAGATGAACTGGAGTGACAACTTCGGTGGTACTCGAGAAGGACGACTTGAGCTCGAAGTACTTGAAGCGTTAAGGCCTCAAACAGGATTGGCAAGTCTGGAAATTAAATTCTATGGTGGTCAGAAATTTCCTAGTTGGGTTGGGGATCACTCGTTCTGTGATATGGTGAAGGTGAGATTGATTGGTTGCAAAAATTGCACATATTTACCGCCACTAGGACAATTAACTTCACTCAAGGAGTTGTTCATTGGAGACATGAATGGGGTGAAAGTAGTGGGTCCGGAGTTTCTGGGAAGTTGCTCTCCTCATATTGTTGCTTTCCAGTCACTCATAGATCTACGCTTTAGAGATATGAATGGTTGGGAGGAATGGTGTGTTGATGAAAATATAGGAGCATTCCCAAGCCTACAAAAGCTGGAAATGTCAGGGTGTAGGAAACTTAAAAAGGTTTCACTTCCAAAGATTCCATCACTTGTATCGTTAAAATTGGGTGTTTGTGGGGAGATGATTCTAAGGAGTATGGTTGGGGTTGGCTCTGTTAAGAAGTTGGAGATTGTTGATATATCAGGGCTCAGTAAACTAGATGAAGGGATTATTGAGTGTTTGGGAGGAGTTGAGGATCTAACTTTTGAAAATTGCACATATTTACCGCCACTAGGACAATTAACTTCACTCAAGAAGTTGTACATTGAAGGCATGGATGGGGTGAAAGTAGTGGGTCCGGAGTTTCTGGGAAGTTGCTCTCCTCATAATGTTGCTTTCCAGTCACTCATAGATCTAAGCTTTAGAGATATGAAAGGTTGGGAGGAATGGTGTGTTGATGAAAATTTAGGAGCATTCCCAAGCCTACAAAAGCTGAAAATGATAGAGTGTATGGAACTTAAAAAGGTTTCACTTCCAAAGATTCCATCACTTGTATCGTTAGAATTGGGTGTTTGTGGGGAGATGATTCTAAGGAGTATGGTTGGGGTTGGCTCTGTTAAGAAGTTGGAGATTAATGAAATATCAGGGCTCAGTAAACTAGATGAAGGGATTATTGAGTGTTTGGGAGGAGTTGAGGAGCTACGAGTTTCTTTTTGTCAACAACTGAGATATTTGTGGGAAGAAGAAGTAGCATGTCAGATACTAAGGAAATTGAAATCGCTTAGTGTTTGGGGTTGTTTAGAACTAGAATTGTTGGGAGATGAAGAGCAACTGCTACCTCACAATCTTGAGAGTCTGGATTTATGGGATTGTTATAAGCTTGAGAAGATGCCGAATTGGCAAAACAATCTCACGTCTCTGAGGCGATTGACCATCCTTGGGTGTGAGAAGCTGAAAGATAGCTTGGTATCAACAACATATTTGGAGCATAAAATTGAAAAGCAGGGGAAAAGCAGGGGGAGCTACAGAAGACTCGGAGAATATGAATTCTCTAATCCCGTGGATGTTGAAATTGATTGATGTCCAAGTCTTAAATGGTTTCCCATGGGCAAGAAGCTACCCACAACTCTCAGGCATCTCTCTGTCACAATTAGGGTTCCTGCTGATTTGGGGATGACAGTTGGAATTGGAAGATGGTTGCAGTGTTGTCGTTTTGGGTTAAGGGAATAAGTTGTTAGGAAGCATCGGGTTATTTAGTTTTTGTTGTGCGTTTTCTCATTTAAAGAAAACGCTGTCGTTTCGTCTGTGTAGAAGGAAGGGTTATCCATTTGCGTCGTCGTTTTGTTCTGTTAAGGGCGTAGCCTTTTTTCCGTTGTAACCCACGCGTTTTATAGCTTATAGCTGAGCATGGTGAGGGGAATGAAACGGAAAACTGAATCTTCTTTTCTCTCTCTCACCTATTCTCTCTCTAATTTCATCTGTTTCTTGTCCCCCAATTCATAATTAACTCCTAAATTGATAATTCAATTATAATTAATTGGATTATTTCTATCTCTTAAACCCAACCCATAACACTCTCAATTCGTAATTGTGAGAATTTGAAGGAAGCAGGCGAAGAGGGAGAGAAGGGCGTGTCTTTGTCTTTGCTTGAATCGATTACTTTGTTTGCATTTTGTTCAATATTTCCAAAGGCCCACGAATTTGACCACCAGGAGCTAATTATGTTCTGGATGGCGCAAGGCTTCTTGAAAACAACAGAAAAGCATAAGCAAATGGAAGAGTTGGGTTGTGAGTATTTCATTGAGCTTCTATCAAGATCTTTTTCCCAACCTTTGATTGGCAAATCAAGGTTTATCATGCATGGTCTTAATAATGACCTAGCTCAGGTTGTTGCTGGGTTGACAAGTCTTAGGTTGGACAATAAAATTGTGAGCGATGAGCAGTACAACATCTGCAAAGAGGCCCGACATGTATCATTCATTTCCCACGAATATGATGATTTTAAAAAATTCAGCTCTTTTGGTGAGGCTCGGTGTTTGCGTACCATTTTACCAATGCATGAAAATTCTTTCGATATTTCTTACTTAAAGTAGTCTTGTTTTGAAAGACTTTTCAAGGTTTCCTTGCTTACGAGCATTGTCTTTCAATTGGTATTACATAAACAAGCTACCCAAATCAATAGGTAATTTGAATTCTATGGAGGCCTTAAATTTCCTAGTTGGATTGGGGATCACTCATTCTGTGATACGGTGAATATCAGACTGATTGGTTGCAAAAATTGCACATTTTTACCGCCACTAGAACATTTATCATCACTCAAGGGGTTGTCTATTGAAGGCATGGAAAGTAGTATATAGGTTCGGAGTTTTGGGGAACTGGCTCTCCTCATATTGTTGCTTTCCAGTCACTCATAAATCTATGCTTTATAGATATGAATGGTTGGGAGGAATATTGGTGTATTGATGAGGATTTAACAAGAGCATTCCCACGCCTACATGAGCTGAAAATTCAAGGATGTATGAAACTAAACAAGGTTTCACTTCCAAAGATTCCATCACTTCAAAAATTAGGAATGCATGGTTGCAGCGAGGCGGTTCTAAGAATTTTGGTGGGGCTTGGCTCAGTGAAAGAGATCAAGGGATTATCTGGTGTTTGGGAGAAGTTGAGTATCTACAAATTTATTGTTGTTACCAATTAAGATATCTGTGGAAAGAAGAAGTAGCATGCAAGGTACTTGAGAAAATGAAATCATTGAGTGTATGTTATTGTGAACAACTTGAATCGTTAGGAGATAAAGGGCAACTGCTGCCTCGCAATCTTTAGAGTTTGGAGTTGTTGAGGTGTGATAAGCTCGAGAAGATGCCAAATTGGCAAAACAGCCTCATGTCTCTGAGGCGATTGACCATTTCGTTTTGCGAGAAGCTGCAAGACAACTTGAACCACGCGGTCATGGACATGGCGCAAAGCAGCAGCGGTGGAGAACACGGGAAACATGAATTTTCTAATCTCAAGTACATTTATATCTATCGTTGTCCAAGTTTGAAATGGTTACCCGCCACACTCAGAAATCTTAGTGTTTTGAAATGTGAGAATATGGAGGAGGGCATGTATTTGCCTTTGCTTGAATCGGTTTTTATATACAGTTGGTCAAAACTTAAATTGTTACCAAAAAGGTTGGCTCATCTCACTCGATTAGAAATAAGTTTTTGTTCGGACATAGAGTCGATTCCGGAAACATGTCTGCCCCTCACTCTCATAACTATTCACATCGAAGGCTGCTCAAATCTAAAGTACATGTGCGCCAATGAGATGCAAAGCCTCACCTCTCTTCGGTTTTTGGAAATCGATGGTTGTAAAAATCTGAAGGGTTATCCAAGTGTAGGAGGGCGTTGTTGGCCTCCAAATTTAGTGTCCTTGAAATGGGGGAAGTAAAGCATCCAATTATGGAGTGGGCCCTAGCAACCCTTCCAACCTCTCTTCTTGCGCTCAGATTAGTTGGAGAATTTCCACTAGTGGTTACCTTTTTGGAGGAGGGGACTCAGCCAGGCCCGGTTATTGGGCTGTGCAAGATGGGCTATAGCACAGGGCCCATTTTTTTGGTAGGGCCCCAAAATTTCCCCAACCCAATAGCCAATACTACATAGCCCACGGAGCCACCAGCAACGCTGCAACGCAAACATGGAAACGCAGTTACGTTCCAAAAGAAAAAAAAATAAAAAATTCATGAATCATGCTCGGAAATTACGCAGAAGATCAAACGGCAACTCGAAAATCACGGCTTGGTTGAATTGATTGAAGAGGCGACGCAAAACAACGGTAAAATTCAATAATTTCTATATTACTCACAATTGTAATTTAGGAAATCACTTTTCTTCTCGGCTTCTCTGTTATGTTTAGGGTTCGTAATTGGATTTGGGGTCGACCGTTGAGTTTGAATAAGGATGATACGGCATCGTTAGGGGTTAGCGTAATTAGTAGTACGCGTTTTCTCTTTTATTAATACGCTGTCGTTTTATATTAGAGGGTTTGTTAATTCAGTTACTTAATACGCCGTCGTTCGATAGAGAGAGGAGGTGTCGTTGTCAATTCTCTCTCTATAGTAGCTGAGCTCGCCATTTTTCATGGCATATGCAGAAATAACAAATTTCCTCATCTAATTCCTCTCAATTTCTCTATATTCTTTTCTCATCTCATATTCTAATTCTATCTGATTTCTTTTTCTCACCCAATCTGAATTTAATTCTTGTTCCTGGAAATCCAATTTTCCATTTATCGTTGTTTATTTGAATTTGTGGAGCTTGGTCATAACAAAGTGGTATCAAAGCAGTCGATTCACGGCAACCATGGTGAATAATCAGAATAATCGTATAGACGCATTGGAAGCAAACCTCAGAGCTGTGGAGGAGAGGTTAACTGGGCTTGAAGGTGCGTTGGAGACAAAAACCAATGAATTGAAAAGGGAACTGAAGGAGGACATCTCAGCAATAACCAAGAGCATGGAGGAAATGACTCGCACGTTGCTAGAAGGGATTTAAGCTAATCGAGGCAAGGATCCTGTAGATGGGACTGGAAGAGGATTGTTGGCTTCTAGTGGGTCGGGATCAGTGCTAGGAGCAGCACCTGGTGCCAGTAAGGAGATTCCAACCACGGAGCAAAACAAACAAGGTAAGATTGGTATTGAAACCATCCATATTGATGATTCAATTGATGCTATTAAAGGTGTTGAGTATGGGCATGTAGCTAGATCTGATAAAGGGGTGAATGAGAACTATAAGAAACACCTTAAACTGGAGTTTCCAAAGTTCTCTGGAATTGACCACCGTGGGTGGATTCGTAAGTGTGACAAATTTTTCAAATATAGAGAGGTTCCGTTGTGTGATAGAGTCGAGCTAGCCACGATGCATTTTGAAGGTTGTGCAGAATTTTGGTATCAGAATTTCCAAAATGAGATTGATGGGCGTGCATGGGATGAATTCATTGATATGGTGGCAACCAGATTTGGGCCTCAAGCTTACCAGAACATTGAAGGGGAATTTGCTAGTCTGCAGCAAACTGGCACTGTCAGTGAGTACCAAGACAGGTTTGAAGAATTGAGGGCATGGATGACCTTGGAGAATGAAGGGCTGAGTGAGAGGTTTTATATCAAAAATTTTATCAAGGGACTCAAGGAGGAGATCAAATTTAGGGTACAATCTCAGTTTCCCCCTACACTCACTCATGCAATCAATTTGGCAAGGATAGAGGAATCACATTGGGAAGCATCACTTAAGAAGCTCAAAACAGTTGCCTATAAAAATCCATCTACCTATTCCTCATACAGTAACAACCCCAAGCCTATTACACAGACAATCCAACAACCTAATAAACCAAACACCAACAGTAACAAATACTCCACCTATTCTTCACCCTCTGTAAACCAAAACCAGGAACCTAAGAGTAATTATCCCATTAAACTTTTGACCCAAGCTGAAATGCAAGCAAGGAGGGAGAAAGGATTGTGTTATAATTGTGATGAAGTCTTTAAGCCTGGACACAAGTGCAAAACTAGACAAATATTCATGTTGGGGGTTGAGAATGGAGAGGATGAAGAGGAGTGGCATGACAGTTTAGATACCACTGTGGAAGACATAAGCAAGGGAGATGAAAAAATTGAAGAAATGGGCATTTCCACACATGTACTAGCAGGAAGCACAGCATTACAGACCCTTAAACTCACTGGCAAGGTAGGGAACAAGAAATTCTCAGTTTTAATTGACAGTGGTAGTACCCATAATTTCTTGGATGTCAAAACTGCTCAAGCTTTGGGGTGTATAGTGAGACCTACTCAGGAGGTGCCTGTAGCTGTAGCAGATGGTAGCAAAATAATGAGCCAAGGGGAATGCAAGGGGTTCACTTGGAAGTTACAGGAGGTTGAATTTACAGGGGATATGAAAATCATCAAGCTAGGTGGGTGTGATGCTGTGTTGGGGGTGCAGTGGCTCAAAACATTGGGTCCTATCACTTTCGACTTCAATGAAATGACAATGGGTTTCAAATGGAAGGGAGAGTATTGCACATTGCAGGGGGTCCAAGATGTAGTGATGTTGAAGTTCATGACAGCTCCCACAGCTGCCAAGATGCTAAATGAATTGCCATGTGGTGCAGTGGTGCAATTATGTTCATTAGAAGCAATAATAAGTGAAGAAGAGTTGGACCCTAGAATATCTAAGCTATTGGAAGAATATGAAGATGTGTTTTCAGAACCTAAGGAGCTACCACCAGTGAGACAGTTTGACCATGCCATTCCATTGAAACCTGGTAGCCAACCTGTAAACAACAGGCCTTACAGGTGCCCATATTTTCAAAAAAAATGAGATTGAGAAAATAGTTAAAGAGTTGTTGGACAGTGGAGTGATAAGGCATAGTTCTAGTCCATTTGCATCACTAGTAATTTTAGTGAAGAAGAAAGATGGAAGCTGGAGAATGTGTATCGATTACCGAGGCTTGAATCAATTAACTGTGAAGGATAAGTTTCCCATACCTATAATAGACGAGCTATTGGATGAGCTACATGGGTCTAGATTCTTCACCAAGCTGGACTTAAGGTCTGGATACCATCAGATTCGAATGAAGGAGGAAGATGTCAGTAAGACTGCATTCAAAACTCACCATGGGCACTATGAGTTCAAAGTGATGCCATTTGGGCTCACAAATGCCCCTGCCACATTTCAAGCCCTCATGAACTCAGTGTTTGAAGACTTCCTACGGAAATTTTTATTAGTATTTTTTGATGACATAATAATATATAGTCCTACAATGGAAGTGCATTTGGTTCATATCAGGAGGACTTTGGATCGAATTAGAGAGCATAAATTGTTTGTGAAGAAGAACAAGTGCTCTTTTGGAAGCAATAAGGTAGAGTACTTGGGACATATTGTTACAGGGGAAGGTGTAGCCACAGATCCTAAGAAGATTGAGAGTATGCAAGAGTGGCCTAAGCCTACTAATATCAAGAGTTTACGTGGGTTTTTGGGCCTAACTGGATATTATAGGAGATTTATTAGGCACTATGGGATCATTAGCAAGCCATTGACTCAGCTATTACAGAAGAATGCATTCAAATGGACCTCAGAAGCTGATCAAGCATTCCAATCACTGAAGCAAGCCATGATAACTGCCCTTGTTTTAGCAATGCCAGACTTTTCGAAAACATTTGTTTTAGAAACTGATGCTTGCTCAAGTGGTTTGGGGGCTGTGTTGATGCAGGAGGGAATACCTATAGCTTTTGTTAGCAAAGCTCTAGGTCCAAAACACTTGGGATTATCAACCTATGAGAAGGAATTTCTAGCAATTCTGTTGGCTGTGGAAAAGTGGAGGTACTACTTGTGTGGGCAAAGATTTCAAATCAAGACAGACCATCAAAGTTTAAAGTATTTAATGGAACAGAGGGTGACTGGGGGTTTACAACAAAAATGGATCTCTAAGCTGCTTGAATATGATTATACCATCACCTACAAAAAAGGTGTTGAGAATAAGGTTGTTGATGCATTGTCTAGATTGCATGAAGGCTCAAGTGGTGGAGAGTGTCAAGCTATAACTATTTTGCAACCACAATGGGTGCAAGATGTGATGAGAAGCTGGGAAGATGACCCTGTGATACAAGAAATATTGGAGGGAGTAATAATAAAGGATGACAAGTTTGCTGAGTATTCTTTGAACAATGGGTTACTGAGGTATCAAGGAAAGTTGGTTATTGGCAGTAAAGGGGACCTTAGAGAAAAGATTGTAAGGGAGCTACATCATACACCATTGGGAGGTCATTCAGGGGTTCAAGGGACTTTGAAGAGAGTGGCTCAATTGTTCTTTTGGCCTGGTATGAAGAAGTATGTTCAAGAGTTGATTCGGCCTTGTGAAGTTTGTCAACAAATGAAGACAGAGACTACCCATCCAGCTGGGTTGTTGCAACCATTACCCATCCCCACTAAGCCTTGGACTGATATCTCAATGGATTTCATTGAAGGATTACCAATTTCTAATAATTGGGATTCAATCATGGTTGTTATAGACAGACTCACCAAATATGCCCATTTCATTCCCCTTAAACACCCATACACTGCCTATCTTGTTGCCAAACACTTCTTTGATAATGTCTACAAGCTACATGGCCTTCCAGTTACCATAACCTCAGATAGGAATAAAATATTCCTAAGCCAATTTTGGCAATCTCTTTTTTCTCTCTTGGGTACTTCTCTAAACATGAGCACAGCTTACCACCCTCAGACTGATGGACAAACGGAGAGGTTGAATAGATGTTTGGAACAATTTTTGAGAGCCACCACCAGTGCAAAGCCTAAGATGTGGTCAAACTGGTTGTCATTAGCCGAATGGTGGTATAATTCCAATTTTCATACAGCCCTTAAGATGACACCATTTGAAGCTTTATATGGATACCCACCCCCACAAGCAACATTCAGCCATGAACAATATGGAAAGCTTGATGCAGTTACAGATTTTATGAGGGAGAGGGATAAGCAAATTAAAGCAATGAGAGACATACTGGCAGAATCTCAGAACAAAATGAAGCAATTTGCAGACAAGGGCAGGAGAGAAAGAGAATTTACGGAAGGAGATTGGGTTTACCTGAAGCTACAACCTTATAGATAGACATCCTTAGCTTTACGAAGGAACTTCAAGCTGTCTCCAAGGTATTTTGGGCCCTTTCAGGTTGAAGCCAAAGTAGGAGCTGTGGCTTATAAGCTTAAGCTACCACCCACTTCCAAAATTCATCCCGTTTTCCATGTGTCATTGCTGAAAGTTAGAGTGGGGAATACTGAGGTAGTAAATCCGTCTTTACCATGGGTTGGAGAAGATGGACAATTTCTGGTGGAGCCAATTGCAGTGTTGGATAGGCGCTTGGTGAAGAAAGGCAACAGTCCTGCAGCTCAGGTCTTGATCCAGTGGTCGAACGGGTTTCCTGAAGATGCTACGTGGGAAGATTGGACCACCATTGCAGCTAATTTCCCTCAATTTAATCCTTGAGACAAGGATTTTTTCGAAGGGGAAGGGAATGTTATGTTTAGGGTTCGTAATTGGATTTGGGGTCGACCGTTGAGTTTGAATAAGGATGATACGGCATCATTAGGGGTTAGCGTAATTAGTAGTACGCGTTTTCTCTTTTATTAATACGCTGTCATTTTATATTAGAGGGTTTGTTAATACAGTTACTTAATACGCCATCGTTCGATAGAGAGAGGAGGTGTCGTTGTCAATTCTCTCTCTATAGTAGCTGAGCTCGCCATTTTCATGGCATATGCAGAAATAACAAATTTCCTCATCTAATTCCTCTCAATTTCTCTATATTCTTTTCTCATCTCATATTCTAATTCTATCTGATTTCTTTTTCTCACCCAATCTGAATTTAATTCTTGTTCCTGGAAATCCAATTTTCCATTTATCGTTGTTTATTTGAATTTGTGGAGCTTGGTCATAACATTCTCCGATCAATTTCTTGTCTTCTCAGTTCTTCTCAGATCAATTTCTTCTATGCAATTGTCGATTGTGTAATTTCCGTTGGCGTTTACTTGTCTTATCATCCATTTCATTGTTCATCAATTCATGTAGACCAAGTGTTTGTTAAATTGCCTGTGAGAGACTGAAGACTGAAGACATTAATACAATTGTGGCCTTCACTTCAGGCCTTGCCGAGTACTGCTGCCTGCCTTGCCTTGCGGTGCGGCCCTTGGCCCTTGCGGCCCTTGCGCCTTCCGCCTTGGTTGTGGCTGTGTGGCCTGTGTGTTTGAGAAACAGAGAAAGAAAGGCCCAAAGGGCAAAGGCAAAGAACTGAAAGAAAAAGACTTCTTCCATCCATTCCAGGCGCCTAGCTTCCAGGTTTTATTGTGCCACTTGTGCTAGCCTCGGCGAGATTGACCTTAGCCTCCATCTTGCCCTTAGCAACCTTGGCCTCGTTGATTCTATTGTTCTCTTCTATTTGAAGACGAATAACAATGTCTTCCAAGGACATCTCCTTGCGTTTATGCTTGAGATAGTTCTTGAAATCCTTCCACGAAGGCGGCAACTTTTCAATGATAGAGGCCACCTTAAATGGATCATTCATGATCATCCCTTCGGCATCAAGCCCATGTAGAATGATTTGGAATTCATCTACTTGAGTTGTTACCGATTTGGAATCGACCATCATGAAGTCAAGATACTTACCGACGACAAATTTCTTTGACCCGGCGTCTTCTATCTTGTACTTCCTTTCCAAGGTGTCCCACAACGCCTTGGCTAACTCGACGGTACTATACACATTGTATAGAGCATCGTCAAGTCCATTTAAGATGTAATTCTTACATAAAAAATTACCGTGAGCCCAAGCCTCCTTTGTCATTTGCCTTTGGGGGTCGGGATCACCATTTTCCACCGCCGGAGGATCTTCCTTTAAGAAGCGGTGCAAGCTTAGGGTGGTCAAGTAGAAGAGCATCTTCTGTTGCCATCTCTTGAAATCCACACCAGTGAATTTTGCGGGTTTCTCACCATGATCGAGGTGATGAGTTGTAGGAGCGGGTGCAACATGGTTGAATGTAGCGTCACCTTGAGAAGGAGGCGTAACATTCCCTTGACTGGATGAGGAGACGTCTTTCTCATTTTCCATCTTGAATATCTTGAAGAAGCGTCAAAGTAACTCTTACGATTGTTGGACTTTTGTATGGCTTCTTAAGAACTTTAACAGAAAAACTGACTGAGAAGTTAACGGAGATTGGGAAAACTAGAAAACAAGTCGAGTCTTGTATTATATACAATCTCCGTAAGAGTTATTTGTCCCGCACAGGTGCTTACGGTTGAAGTGACAAAACTCTCGTAAGATAAAACGACTTTTCTTATTAGTTATAAGGAGCACTCCAATATAACTAATCTAACGAACAACACAATGTTTTGAACTTTGGACTTGAAAGGATTGGATGCAACAAGATGATATGATTTGGCTATGTTAATCTATCTCACTAGAGGGTAAAGGGGCTCAAATGACTGTATGTGTAAATTGAAATTCGGAGGGAAACTATTTAAAGAAAGTTAAAGGGTTCATGGCTTTTCACTCTAAGAGGTGCCAAAACTGTTCAGATTCTGCGCACGAGCGCGGCCGCTCTTCCCTTGAGCGCGACCGCGCTCTTATGCCGAGACCAAGCCAAGATTTTACTTAAATCAGCGCGGCCGCTCTAGGCTGGAGCGCGACCGCGCTGAAGCCCAGAACTGAAAGGCCACGAAAACCTTTTGGGAACAGTTGTGACCCAAACTCAATTTGGATCAGTCTAAGTCAACCCAAGTTAACTTTAACCCTTTATTTAACTCTCGTTAAGTTACAAAAACACTTGTCATTAATTCTCATTCACCCTAAATGGTTTTGAGACATTAAATAAGTTTAATAATCTACAACAAATGTAGAATATAATTTGTAACACGTCTCGTTAACAAATAACGAACTTCCGTTAGAAACTAGATCAACGTTAAGTCAAACTTAACTTTCCGTTATCTATTTCCAACAATCCCCCACATGAATGACAATTAATGCATGAATGCAATTTCGTCCAAAGTTCCGGCGAACTATTATTACATCGGGATAGATAGCTTGTGGCCTTGAATCCTTCCTAGTGAAATATTATCGGATATACTAGCCATTTGGTAGCGAGTCGCTTTGAACCAGTGACTGTCGGATGTATATCAAGACAATAATACTTACATAATAATAGCTCTAACAATTGTTGTTCTCACATTTTGTCCATTTCGGCCCTGGACCGTATCTTATTCATAAGCGTTCATAGAGGCGGCCTAATTACCTCTCGCTTATATAGGTGATTCTTACTATAAGGAGTATCATGCACTACTCCACCCGTAGGTATAGAAATCATAAAAAGTTTTCTCAACTTATCCTTACCACTGCTGCATGTGCTTGTACTTGGATGTTCTGGGAATGAGTATTCAACATCTCCAGGTTAATAAACCGAGTTGTTGTTTCCAAGTAACTCTACTAGAACTTATAACTGTCAGTTCCTCATTGAACCAAGGGCCTGGGATCTCCATTTCTCAAGGTTGAGTGTCCGCTATAAGTTCTTTTTGTTGTGGGTTTTAAACCCATTCCCTTAACAGTTTATACAGTTGATCTCGATTTATACCTTTGGTAAACGGATCCGCTAAGTTATCACATGACTTCACATAATCAATAGTGATAACGCCATTCTTGATCAACTGTCTAATGGTATTGTGTCTACGACGAATATGTCTAGATTTACCATTGTACATACTATTCTGTGCTCTTCCAATTGTTGATTGACTATCACAATATATTAGTACAGCAGGCACAGGTTTGCTCCAACAAGGAATATCCTCCAGGAAGTTCTTAAGCCATTCTGCTTCTTCTCCAGCTTTATCCAAAGCTATAAACTCAGATTCCATCGTGGATCTGGCTATACACGTTTGTTTGGAGGATTTCCATGACACTGCTCCTCCACCTATTGTGAATACATATCCACTCGTGGATTTAGAGTCTTTCGTGTCTGATATCCAATTGGCATCACAGTATTCTTCTAATACTGCTGGATATTTCTTGTAAAGTATCCCATGGTTTAATGTATACTTTAAATATCTTAGTACTCTCATTAGTGCTTTCCAATGATCCGTACTAGGATTACTTGTGAATCTACTTAGTTTGCTTACTGAATATGCAATGTCTGGACGTGTACAATTCGTTAAGTACATCAGACTACCAATTATTCTTGCATATTCCAGTTGAGAAACTGGTTCCCCTTTGTTCTTGGCTAAATGTAGAGCCAAGTCTACCGGTGTCTTAGCCGGAGGGTCATCAAAGACATTGAATTTCCGAAGAACATTCTCTAGGTAATGGGATTGTGAAAGAACTAATCCTTCAGATGTTCTAGAGATCTTTATCCCTAATATTACATCAGCTAATCCCATGTCTTTCATGTCAAAGTTCTTCTTTAACATGCCTTTGGTATTCATGATTAAATCATGATTACTTCCCATTATGAGCATGTCGTCTACATAAAGACAAACGATAACGAATGATTCAGATGTTCCTTTAATGTAGATACATTTGTCACATTCATTAATCTTGAATCCATTCGATAACATGGTTCTATCGAACTTCTCATGCCATTGTTTAGGTGCTTGTTTTAGTCCATACAAAGACTTTACAAGTTTACACACCTTTCTTTCTTTACCAGGAACCATGAACCCTTCGGGTTATTCCATGTAAATTTCTTCATCAAGTTCTCCATTTAGGAAAGCAGTCTTCACATCCATTTGATGTATCTCAAGATTATGCACTGCTGCAATAGCTATGAGAACACGAATAGATGTGATCCTTGTGACAGGGAAGTATGTATCGAAGAAATCATATCCCTCTTTCTGTCTAAAGCCCTTGGCAACTAGCCTAGCTTTGTACTTTTCGATTGATCCATCCGCCTTATACTTCCGTTTAAGGATCCATTTGCAACCTAATGGTTTGCAACCTGGAGGGAGATCAACTAATTCCCAAGTATTGTTGAGCATTATGGATTCTATTTCACTGTTAATAGCCTCTTTCCAGAACGAACTATCCGGACCGGATAACGCTTCTTTAACAGTTGCTGGTTCGTTTTCTAACATGTAAGATAGAAAATCAGGACCAAAAGTCTTTTCCACTCTTGCCCTTTTGCTACGTCTCGGTTCTTCATCTTCTATTTGAGAAGGACCGGTTGTAGACTCATGTGTTCTCTTATTAGAACCTATATCTTTCCTGTCCTTAGCCGGAAAGATGTTTTCAAAGAATACCGCATTCCTTGATTCTATAGTAGTTCCTACATGCATATCAGGAATGTCCGATTTGTGCACTATAAACCGATAGGCACTACTATTATTGGCATATCCAATAAAAACACAGTCAATGGTCTTTGGACCAATCTTGACTTGTTTAGGCTTAGGTACTTCAACCTTGGCCAAACACCCCCACACTTTAAGGTATTTAAAACATGGCCTACGATTATGCCACAATTCATAGGGCGTTTTATCAATACCTTTCTTGGGTATTTTATTAAGAACATAATTAGAAGTGAGTATTGCTTCCCCCCACAAGTTGTCGGGTAAGCCTGAACTTATCAAAAGCGCGTTCATCATCTCCTTGAGAGTACGGTTTTTGCGTTTAGCAACTCCATTAGATTGAGGGGTATATGGAGCTGTTGTTTGATGAATTATGCCGGATTCCCAACATAGTCCTTCAAACGGTGCTTCATATTCTCCACCTCTATCGCTTCTAATTTTCTTAATTTTCAAGTTAAGTTGATTCTCAACTTCTTTCTTATAAGTCTCAAAAGCCCCTAAGGCATCATCCTTACTTCTTAAGAGATAAACATAGCAGTACTTAGTGCAATCATCTATAAATGTAATGAAGTACTTTTTACCTCCTCGAGTTTGCACTAGTTTTAAGTAACATATGTCGGTGTGAATTAACTCGAGAGGAGTTGTGTTTCTTTGTATTGCATTAAATGGCGACTTCGTCATTTTTGCCTCAACACAAACTTTGCACCTATTAGTCGAGTCGGATTTAGTCATTTGGATTAAATCTTGTCTCGCTAATTTCTTAATGGTGTCGAGGTTTACATGTCCTAATCTATCATGCCATAAATTAGAACTTTCCGACAAGTAAACATAAGAAACACAATTTTTATTCATCGCACTTTGGCGGATCACAGTCATTACATTCATTTTAAAAAGGCCCTCCTCGAGGTAACCTTTTCCAAGAAACAAACCATTCTTGGTTAGTACAAATTTGTCGGATTCGAATACTAGTCTAAAACCGGCCTTACTAAGCAAAGCGCCGGACACCAAATTTTTACGGATGTCTGGAACATGCAGCACATCCAACAAGGTTACTTCTTTTTCGGAAGTCATCTTCAATATCACGTTTCCAATGCCTTGAACATCGGAGGTCGCAGAATTTCCCATGTAAAGCTTTCTTCCGGAGATGGGAGTATAGGAGGAGAAACTTTCCTTATTACCACAAATATGGCGGGTAGCACCGGTATCTATCCACCAAGCTTTTGGATTCTCCTCCAAGTTTGCAACGTTGGCCGAAAAGATCATCGCTGCAAAGTCTAGGTCCATGTGGTCAACATTATTTGCCACTTACTTCGGAAGACGACAATCCTTTGCCAAGTGGCCCGATTTGCCACAGTTATAGCACGACCCCTTGAACTTCTTAGAGCCCTTCTTCTTCCCTTTCTTAGCATTCCCGGCATTTTCGGAATGCTTTCTCTTTGTGCCACTTGTGCTAGCCTCGGCGAGATTGACCTTAGCCTCCATCTTGCCCTTAGCAACCTTGGCCTCGTTGATTCTATTGTTCTCTTCTATTTGAAGACGAATAACAATGTCTTCCAAGGACATCTCCTTGCGTTTATGCTTGAGATAGTTCTTGAAATCCTTCCACGAAGGCGGCAACTTTTCAATGATAGAGGCCACCTTAAATGGATCATTCATGATCATCCCTTCGGCATCAAGCCCATGTAGAATGATTTGGAATTCATCTACTTGAGTTGTTACCGATTTGGAATCGACCATCATGAAGTCAAGATACTTACCGACGACAAATTTCTTTGACCCGCCTTCTATCTTGTACTTCCTTTCCAAGGTGTCCCACAACGCCTTGGCTAACTCGACGGTACTATACACATTGTATAGAGCATCGTCAAGTCCATTTAAGATGTAATTCTTACATAAAAAATTACCGTGAGCCCAAGCCTCCTTTGTCATTTGCCTTTGGGGGTCGGGATCACCATTTTCCACCGCCGGAGGATCTTCCTTTAAGAAGCGGTGCAAGCTTAGGGTGGTCAAGTAGAAGAGCATCTTCTGTTGCCATCTCTTGAAATCCACACCAGTGAATTTCGCGGGTTTCTCACCATGATCGAGGTGATGAGTTGTAGGAGCGGGTGCAACATGGTTGAATGTAGCGTCACCTTGAGAAGGAGGCGTAACATTCCCTTGACTGGATGAGGAGACGTCTTTCTCATTTTCCATCTTGAATATCTTGAAGAAGCGTCAAAGTAACTCTTACGATTGTTGGACTTTTGTATGGCTTCTTAAGAACTTTAACAGAAAAACTGACTGAGAAGTTAACGGAGATTGGGAAAACTAGAAAACAAGTCGAGTCTTGTATTATATACAATCTCCGTAAGAGTTATTTGTCCCGCACAGGTGCTTACGGTTGAAGTGACAAAACTCTCGTAAGATAAAACGACTTTTCTTATTAGTTATAAGGAGCACTCCAATATAACTAATCTAACGAACAACACAATGTTTTGAACTTTGGACTTGAAAGGATTGGATGCAACAAGATGATATGATTTGGCTATGTTAATCTATCTCACTAGAGGGTAAAGGGGCTCAAATGACTGTATGTGTAAATTGAAATTCGGAGGGAAACTATTTAAAGAAAGTTAAAGGGTCCATGGCTTTTCACTCTAAGAGGTGCCAAAACTGTTCAGATTCTGCGCACGAGCGCGGCCGCTCTTGCCTTGAGCGCGACCGCGCTCTTATGCCGAGACCAAGCCAAGATTTTACTTAAATCCGCCGCGGCCGCTCTAGCCGGAGCGCGACCGCGCTGAAGCCCAGAACTGAAAGGCCACGAAAACCTTTTGGGAACAGTTGTGACCCAAACTCAATTTGGATCAGTCCAAGTCAACCCAAGTTAACTTTAACCCTTTATTTAACTCTCGTTAAGTTACAAAAACACTTGTCATTAATTCTCATTCACCCTAAATGGTTTTGAGACATTAAATAAGTTTAATAATCTACAACAAATGTAGAATATAATTTGTAACACGTCTCGTTAACAAATAACGAACTTCCGTTAGAAACTAGATCAACGTTAAGTCAAACTTAACTTTCCGTTATCTATTTCCAACAATGCTAAGGAGCGTAATCCCTTACCTTGGTCTAACTTCTTGTACAGCTCTTCCCGTGCGTATCTACAACCACGAAAGAGTAACTTAGTATCTCGCATTTGTCGTTAACTATTTCTACTTAGTTAAACCTTATGCATTATAATTTAACTTCTTTCCTTTCTTTATTTATTAATCTTCTAAGTTTGGGAAAGTTTCTATTTTTGGAAACTTTCCTTATTCGGGAATTCCATTATTCTTAGATTTGTATTTTCCTATTTATAGGTTGATTTTATTTAAGGTTGTTCTCTTTCTATTCTTTTCATAATTCTTAACTTTAAAGTAACTTTCCTCTTTTAGGATTTCAATTTAAGCCCTTCTACTTTGGCTAATTACAAAAAGGTCCTCCATCTTTTAGGTATTTGCAAAACAATCCCTCAACTTATGAGTATTTGCAAAATAGTCCCTCAACTTTTAAATATTTGCAAAATAGTCCCTCAACTTTTAGATAATTACCAATTGGTCCTTCAACTTTTAGTTAATTACAGAATAGTCCCTTGACTTTCAATTAATTACAGAATAGTCCCTCGACTTTCAATTAATTACAGTTTGGTCCTCTTGCAGTTTTGAACTTTACAGTTTAGTCCTTCAGTTAAGTTTTCCATCAAATTCCTGACTGCACAGTCAGAATTCCAATGGTTTCAGATTATAACTATTCAATTTAGCCCTTCTTCAGTTTGAAACTTAACTGTAACCCTTTAAACTAAACAAAAACCTTAACAATTTTAATCAAACCGTACCTACAACTCATCATGTTCATTCGGCAGAACCCTACCATGCCCAAAATATGATTTTTGTTCCATCTTTTCATCCAAGAATAATTGACATAATCATTTAATTCAACCAAAGAACATAATTAGGGATTTTTACATCTTAAAATTCAAGTTTCATATTCTTATTATTCAAGATTTAAGATTTATCATTAGGTTATACTCCTAATCATTAAACATTAAATCCTTCCATCATTATAATCATCAATCAATTTTATTAACTCCAAGATTGAACATTGAAACCCTAAGAATGAGCATCTTAGAACAAACATAATTTTAATCTTCAAAAATTCATAACTAATTCAATAATTGTAGAAATATTGGAATGAAAACCTTGATTGTATTCACAAAACTCGAAGGATACATATACTGATGTTTTTCCTAATCTAAACATGGTAAGGATATATACTGATGTTTTGCCTAATCTAAACATGGTAAGGATGACTATCTAGCCTATAATATAGCTAACAACTAAGCAAGAATATATACAGAAAATATACTCCTAAATGTATACGTCTAATACTCCCCCTCAAGTTGGAGCGTGAAGATTTCGAACGCCCAAATTGGATAGAAAAGACTGTAGGCGTTGAACGCCTAGACTTTTGGTGAGAGCATCAGCCAGTTGTTGAGACGTATGAACATATGAGGTAGCTATGTTTTTATTACGTATCTCGTCTCGAACAAAATGACAGTCGATCTCAATATGCTTCGTACGTTCATGGAGCACGGGATTGGCTGCTATATGCATGGCAGATAAACTGTCAGACCGAATGACCATAGGACCATGTTGAATAACACCAAGTGACAAAAGAAGTCCTTTGAGCCACTTCAATTCACAAGTGGCAGCTGCAAGTGCCCTATATTCGGCTTCAGCAGAAGACCGAGAAACAGTCTGTTGTTTCTTGGTTTTCCACGCAATAGGCGAGGAACCCAAAAGAATCAAGTAACCAGTGATAGATCTCCGTGTGAGCGGACAGCTAGCCCAATCGGAGTCACAATAAGCAGTCAACTGTAAACTAGAATCGGACCGAAGCATGAGTCCCTGACCTGGACTTGACTTTAAATACCGAACAACTCGTAACGCCGCCTCCCAATGAGCCACACGAGGTGACTGCATAAACTGTGCAAGAATGTGAACGGAGTAACTGAGCTCCGGTCGAGTAATAGTCAAGTAAATCAAACGCCCAATCAATCGACGATACTTGTCAGGTGCATGTAAAATAGGACCATTATCTAGAGCAAGACGATGATTTTGTTCAAGTGGCAGCCCTGACGGCTTGGCACCAAGCATACCCAACTCCGAAATAATATCAAACGCATACTTGCGCTGACACAAAAACAACCCATCTTTATTTCGTGCAACCTCGATACCCAGAAAATACTTCAAGAGACCCAAATCCTTCATGCGAAAACAATTTCCAAGATATGCCTTGAACTTACTAATTAATTCCGAGTCATTCCCACCAACAATTAAATCATCAACATAAACTAAAACAGTTAATATTGACCCATTCTTCCGGTAAGTGAAAAGAGAGTGATCTGAACTCGACTGTTGAAAACCATAGCTCTTAAGAGATGACATAAACTTAAAGAACCAACATCGTGGTGCTTGTTTTAAACCATAAAGAGACTTACGAAGTCTACATACCTTGCCCGAATCATCACGAAAGCCGTGGCGCCTCATATACACCTCATCTAGCAGATCACCGTGAAGAAAAGCATTATGCACGTCCATTTGATGAAGCTCCCAGCTAGATGCAACCGCAACCGTTAGAAAAGTACGTACAGCTTACCATCGGCTACCTGCAAATGTTTCATTGTAGTCTATCCCTTCAACTTGTCTATTACCAAGAACCACAAGGCGAGCTTTGTATCTTTCGATTGTCCCATTCGCATTATACTTGATTTTATAAACCCACTTACACCCTATCGCCCGTTTCCCTGGTGGCAAGTGCTCCAAGTTCCACGTATTGTTTGTTTCTAACGCGGAAATCTCATCTTGCATGGCTTTTCGCCATTTAGGATCCTTTATCGCCTCATGATATGAAGTGGGTTCAACTCCCGCGGCCGACCGCCGCTAAGAAAGCACGATGACTCACAGAAAATCTATCACAGTTCATATATTTATGTATAGGATAACGAGTACCTTTAGACTTTGAAGAAGAGGTGATGCACGCAGGGGGGTCTATTTGAGCTGTGTGAACCACGTAGTCCTTTAAGTGAACCGGGACAATTTTAGTCCGATGTCCCCTACCCAATAATTCCGGTTCCTGAGTAGCAGGAGTGTCAATCGTAGACGGAGAGTTACTTCCCTTAATGCCGAACCATCGGGCCACGCCGGAGCCACAAAGAAGCTGCGGCAGGCTGGCCCAAAGCCGTATCTTGTGCCACCTCCGACATGCCCTGCTCGCCACCCTCATCCGACATGCCCTGCTCACCACCCTCGGCCTCTACCACATGGTAAGGATATATACTGATGTTTTGCCTAATCTAAACATGGTAAGGATGACTATCTAGCCTATAATATAGCTAACAAATAAGCAAGAATATATACAGAAAATATACTCCTAAATGTATACGTCTAATAATAATACTCCGAATTGAATGAAACGAAAACTAGAATTTAGGATTTTACATTAACTTGATTATGGTTAAGAAAAATTGACCAAAGAAGATCAAGAGCTCGGCTGTTTTCTCCTTCTCCCTCTGCTGCCAGCCGCCTCCTTGGTTTAGGGTTAGGGTTTTCAATTTTTTTTTCTTTTCTCTTTTGTAAATTATGAGAGTTATGGAAAATTAAGGAAGGGTTTTGGGTATTTATATTTGGGTATTACCCTCCTTGGGCCCCTTTACTTCACAAGTCCACTTACCTAGTCCAACTTGATTTAAACCATCCAACCCATTTAATTAAACTTTAACAGCCCAATTATTAAATGCTAATTAATAATTGTAATAAAATTAATTATTTTCTAATAAAATAATTAAATTAAAAGTTTTTTAATTTTTCGGGTTCTTACATTAGGAATGGTAAAGGGTCTATAAGGAATCATATGATGTACAGAGTGATAATGACCGTCGGATTTTGACGGGCCATAAAGGGCCCCGAAACTGTATAGAGTGAGAAGTGATTTGGTAGTGTTGGATAAGGGCGGTGAGCATTTGTATGTTGTGTATATCTTGCCTTGGACGCAAAATTGGTAGTCATGAATGTCAACAGGTGGTGGCTTTCGGCCCTTGACTCTACCGCTTGGCTTACAAGGTTGTCAAGCTGCATTGACTTTTGGTGAGGGCGAATCATTGTGGAAAATAAGGATTACGAGAATTAATGTCGTTATGAACCTGAGTTTTATCATATTTCACTCTGCCTATGTGAATTTATAGCAGGCAGGGGCGGACACAGGCTTTTGGTAAAGGGGTGGCTGTGAAACCCCCCTTTTTAATGTTGACATGTAAAAAAAAAAAACTACTAAGTGCAACCCCCCCCGCCCCCACTTACCGGCTCGCCCCCTTGGCAAAAAAGGAAGAATCGATGTAGATAGTAATGTAAAAAACAATTTTTATTTTGAAAATTTTGGGAAATGTAATTTGTGAACCCCCTCCATTTTAATCTTAGGCCTGCCCATGATAGCAGGTTGAAGAGAGCACTTCTTATAAGATTTGCCGAAGCGTAAAACAATCAAGATTGTGGTCAAGAGAATTGTCACACTAATGCTTCATTGATCATAATCTTATTTTTTCGGTCACCAAATAAAAAAGGAAATTTATTTTGGAATAGATGAGTACACAACTGTATTATTTGGGAATAATTACGAACTTATCCAACTGATTTTATCCTAGTTTGCAAATAATGTGATATATTCATTATTGACAGCTAGACAACATACTTTTGAATTCGTTATTAAATATTGCAATTTTTTTTTTATTTTTTATTAGGGTAAATTACAAATAAGGGCCTAAAGTTTGCACCCCGTTCGCAGGATGGGGTCTGATGTTCTAAATTTGGCGATTTAGGGTTTCAAGTTACCAAATGTTGGCAATTGAGGGTTTTTTTTGACGGAATCGTTAGTTTTTGGGTTAAATCCCCATGTGCGGGTCACATGCCAAGTAAAGGGGGTTGAAACTGTAAAATGTTAAATTCTAGACCCTAAAATA
This sequence comes from Adenophora triphylla var. japonica, assembly GCA_022495995.1. NCBI lineage: Eukaryota > Viridiplantae > Streptophyta > Magnoliopsida > Asterales > Campanulaceae > Adenophora > Adenophora triphylla. Next base: position 317,807 of record JAFEMH010001199.1, on the reverse strand, counting down.
TAAATTTTAAAATTACAAAACACCCCCTCTTCTTTTAAAACCTAAATAAATTAATAATAAAATAATAATAATAATAATAATAATAATAATAATAATAATAATAATAAAAATAAAAATAATAATAATAATAATAATAATAATAATAATAATAATAATAATAATAATTATTATTATTATAGCAGCCATCTCACTCTCTCTTCTCTCTCTCTAAACGCCATTTCCGTCCCAACCTTAACCTTCACCTCAACCTAGCTTCTCCCTTCGGCCAAAAACCCAACACCAATCCTCCCTCACCTCTAAATCAACCGGCAACCTCACCAATTCCACAATTTCAATCGCCAAACCGACGACCTCCAAATCCAACCTCAACCTCTTCTTCTCCGATCCCAAAACCAATTCCTCGGAAGCCTAATCCAACCCCAATCTCCTTCACCTTGCCCGGCTCCCTTCCTCTCTCCAACCGTTGAAGCCGTTCCCCATTTTTGGGTTTGATTTTTAATTTTGTTTTGATTTGGAAACATCAGATTTGGTGATTTTGAATTTGGTTTGGTTTTGGTTTTGCTTAAGTTTGGAAACCCATTTTTGGGTTTGATTTTTAATTTTGTTTTGATTCGGTTATGGTTGTTGCCGATGGTTGCCGGAATTTATGGTGGCCGATGGTGTGGTGGTTGCCGGAATTTGGCTGATGTTTTTCTTTCTTTTCTTCCTGTACCACGGCATGATCCCCTTATGAAGAATAATAATAATATTATTTTTATTATTATTATTAATTTTTTATTATTATTATTTTATTATTATTATAATTTTTATTTATTTTATTATTATTATTTATTTTATTATTATTATTATTATTATTATTATTATTATTATTATTTATTATTATTATTATTTTATTATTATTATTATTATTTATTATTATTATTAAATATTATTAGTATTATTATTTTATTATTATTATTAATATTTATTATTATTATTAATATTATTAATATTATTATTTTATTATTATTATTATTTTGTTATTATTATTATTATTATTATTATTATTTTATTATTATTATTATTAATATTTATTATTATTAATATTATTATTATTAATATTATTATTTTATTATTTTTATTTTTTTATTTTTTTTTATTATTATGTAAATGGGCAAATTTCAAATAAGGGCCTGAAGTATGCACGTGACACGCACATGGGGATTTAACCCAAAAACTAACGATTCCGTAAAAAAAACCCTCAATTGCCAACATTTGGTAACTTGAGACCCTAAATCGCCAAATTTAGAACATCAGACCCCATCCTGCGAACGGGGTGCAAACTTTAGGCCCTTATTTGTAATTTACCCTTTTTATTACTTACGACGTCTGTCACTCTATAGTCTGCGTCAATGACACCACATCATTAACGGTGATTCTAATGATGACATGACACTAACGTGGCATTGTCACACCATCAACTCTGCTAGTTATTTGACGTCGTAAGTAAACAAAATATACATAACCCATATGGTACTAATGGGGTTATACTAAAGTTACAAAAAAAGTCATATAATTTGGTTTATAAAATAATGTATCATAATTATGTTGATAATTTTAATTATAGTGTGGCGGGTCTACAATCGATATAACCAATAAAATATGGTCACCTCATTAGAGCTTACTAACGAGTATGTTGTGTATTATAAAAGGGCAAATGACAATTTAGGGACTGAAGTTTACGAGAAGGTACCAGATTGGGGCCTGAAATTTTAAATATGTCAATTTAGTGCCCAAAGTTACTATTTTGATCAATTTGTGGATTTTTTGACGTTTTTCGTTCAAAAAGGCCGTTAAGTGACCACGTGCGATTCACGTGAGATTCAGTGAGGGCATTTTGATCATTTTGCGTTCAGGCCCCAATCTGGTACCTCCCCGTAGACTTCAGACCCTAAATTGTCATTTGCCCTATAAAATAATAAATAAAAATATTTACTTTTTTTTTTACAAAAAATAATTAGTAAATTTAAAATATTGAGGAAAATTGAAAAAATATTTTTATAATTATTTATCTTAATATATATGTATATGTGTGTATATATATATATATATATATATATATATATATATATATATATATATTGAGGAAAATATTGAGTAAATTTAAAATATTGAGGAAATTTAAAAATATTTAGTTGCAATACCGTAACTGAGTTTCAAAAAATATTTTTATAATTATTTATCTTTATATATATATATATCTATAGTATAAATGGGAACTCCCCCATGAACAGTTCTTTGAACAGTTCCAATGGGGGAATTTCTCATTTTGCCCTCACTATTTGGTCTCTTTTCCATTTTGCCCTTTAAAAAAAATAAATTAAAAAAAAAAAAAACAAAAACGTGGCCTTGAACACGGGCTTAAGCTAGTATATATATAAATGATAAAAAGTGTTTAACAAAACCCACCTCATCCCCAAATTTTGGAATGCAAAAGATCAAATTATAAAAAGTTTGCTTCTCTCTTCTCCATCCACCCCACCCACCACTCCTAAGGGTCTGCTCCAGAGTTTTAATTTGGGGGGAAAGGGAAGGAAAATGGAGGAAATGGGAGCTCATTTCCTCCCTAGGGTGTGCTCCTGAGTTTTTTGTAGGGAGGAAAGGGAAGGAAATGGGAGCTCATTTCCTCCCTTTTCAATCTTCCCAAGTGTGGGAGGAAATGGGAGGAAAGAAATGGCGGTTGATTTCCTCCCCCTCCCCTCCCTTCCCCTCCCCTCCCTTCCCCTCCCTTCCCTTCCCTTTCTCTTCCTAAAAAACTCGGGAGCGGACCCTAAGCCCTACCCTCCGTCTCCTCCTCTCCAAATCTAGAGCTTCACAAAAGCAAAGAAACAAATACTCTCTCTACTGATGCCCTAACCCTCTTCCTGTGCCGCCTCCCCCCACCGCTACAAATTGGTTCATCCATCTCTCCATGGCTCCCCCAACTGGTGACTTTCCTTCCCCTTCCCTCCCCTCCCCTCCCCTCCCCTCGCTTCTCAATTTCATTTTGTGATTTGGTTCGAGACAAGATCTGGGAATTTACTTCGAAATTGACAGCATCATCTCACTTCTTAGTTTACCCTCTTCATGTACAATTATTTCTTTTTTTTTTTTTTATCAATGACGGTGGAGAAGACAATCCAATTTATTTCCAGATCTGTAATTTCATTGAAATATGTTATCTTATGAATTAATTGGGGGTGAATTTGAGACTCTTAATTTTGAATATGGGTTTTATTTGTGGTGATTTGATTGTGTGGTTGTTAATGGTGGTGGTGGTGGTGAGATGTTTGGGTGATGAGATGGGGTGATGGTGGTGATGAGGTGGTGGTGAGATGATTGGGTTAGCATATTTTTGTAAATATTTATTTTATTTAATCTATTTTTATTTATATATTTTATAAATTATCCAATTTAAAATAATTAATATTTTTTGAAGCAAAATAATTAGTAATTTAAATTATTATAAAAAAGGATAATAGTTAATATCTTAAATTATTTTAAATCATATTAACTATTATCTTTATTTTTTTCAATATTTTAAATTTACTAATTATTTTTTGTAAAAAAAAACTAAATATTTTTATTTATTATTTTATAGGGCAAATGACAATTTAGGGTCTGAAGTCTACGTGGAGGTACCAGATTGGGGCCTGAACGCGAAATGACCAAAATGTCCTCACTGAATCTCACGTGAATCGCACGTGGTAACTTAACGGGCTTTTTGGACGAAAAACGTCAAAAAGCTTCAAATTGATCAAAATAGTAACTTTGGGTCCTAAATTGACATATTTAAGACTTCGTGTCCCAATCTGATACTCATCGTAGACTTCTGGCCCTAAATTGTCATTAACCAATTATAAAATTATGTTGCATATGTATTGTAGGTGATTGATTTGTAAGATACTACTCCCTCCGTCCCATAACAAGCGACGCAGTTACTGTTTCGCACGAGAATTAAGGAAAAAGTGAAAAGTTTGATGTGTTGTGAGTGTAGATAGTTGAGTAGGAGAGAGAATGAGTGGAGAGAATAGTAAATTATAATGGTGTTGTGAGTATTATAATAATGTATGAGAGAGAATGAGTGGAGGAAATAGTAAAGATTCTTTTCCATTTTAGGAAGTATGACTTATCAGTGGGACGCCCAAAATGGCAAAGTGTGTCGCTTGTTATGGGACGGAGGGAGTATTGTGTAATTATAGGGTTTGATTTGTACTATACATAACAGTGAGGGGTCTGTAAGAAACATCTATAGTATAAATAAGAGTTGTCCACCTCACCCAATGAATAGTTTCAATCGCCGAAATTCCCATTTTGCCCTCACTATTTTGTCTCTTTCTCATTTTGCCCTTAAAATTTTATTTTTTTTTTAAAATTAAATTTTACCCTTAAATTTTTTTTTTAAATTAAAAAAAAAGTGTCCTCAAACACGGGCTTAATTAATTAAAAAAAATAATAATAAATAAAATTACGTGTCCTAGGACACGGGCTTATTCTAGTATTTTAATATTTGGAAACAACTTTTTTTTTTAAAGAGAACGCAGAATCAGAAATTAGCGCGCAACTCTCGAGCACCACCTGAGATTGCCACTGTTCCCCGCGTCGCCCCTCGCCGGTAACCTAGCCGCCTGCCGTCCAACGCGCCGCACGGTCACCGGTCAAGAGCTGAACCCTGACGGTAACTAATTTTTCTCTTTCGAATTAATTTAGGTCTCAATCAATTTAGGTCTTTTTAAAATTGATTTGTCTTCTTATATTAATTTTATAGTTCACATGATTGATTGTAAGCATTAATTTATTGACGATGTTTTCGGGTTTCAATTTAACAATTAAATATTAAATTCTACTTAGGTTTCACACTATTTAGTTTTTGAAATTGGTGATTTTTGACTACTAATAAAATATTATGCAACTTTATTTCTGTTATTGAAGTAATTCGATTTTAGCTTTTGTAATACTAGCCACAATGGTACATATTTAGTTTTTGAAATTGGTTTCTTTTGATTCTTTAGTAATTTGACTTTGATTATGACATTACTATTTCTCAAGGTTTTCACAGATTTACTTGTAAGCTTTGAGCATCTGATTTTGTTTGTAATGTCGGCGTCCACTCTATTCTGCCCCTCGTGTTTCATATCACAGTTTTTGAAATTGGTTTCTTTTGATTCTTTAGTATTTTGTTTGTAAGATTTGAGCATCTGATTTTGTTCTTTTCTGGTGCTATTGTCTGATGACAACTTAATATTCTGTATGTTTATGAGATACATATATGATTTCACACATTCTACCATCAACGTTAAAAGCGGAAAAAGGTATGCAACATTATGAAAAGGGCAAGAAATTTGGACTATGCATCAGACCAAGTAATATCTATCTCCCTCCAATTATCTTTAGGTACACTTGAGGCTTTCCATACACCTACCGAGGCTTCAACAATGTTGTTACCACATGGAGGCTGATAGTCATTGTCTACATTACATCCCGTTGTTGAGTCACACACATCTATAACTTTGGCATTTACGCTTCATCCGTTAGCCCTTATAGTGATCTTTTGCAGACATCTTTCCCCTCCGTTGTACCATCCACTTGAAAGTAATGCCGCTGACATGAAGCTCTTCATATTTCCAATTTTCTTTTTTCCTGAGTGTTGGATGTTGGGTACCGTTGCTTTAATGATGACTGCTCTATTGTGCTATGTGAGAAGATTTGGTTGTAATTTAACTGCAGTCAGATTTAACCTATTCCATCATCTTGTTCTTTTAGAGTGAGGATAGTTAAGACAAAGGAATGGCTTCTACGAGCATCGATTGATGTCACTGTCCAGTCTATTTCTTCTGCCAGCATTGGTAAACCATAATTGGATTTATATAGGCGTCAAAGCTGTAACATGTCTTTAGCAGTAACAGCTTTCTCTCTGTTATTCCGCTAGATGAGGATGTTGGACCCAGAAGATGAATGAGTTAAAAATAGGTTCCTTATGCTGTACATGTAACATTACACTTTTCTAATAGTCATTGATGAAGTAAAAGGCAGATCTGTAGTCTGAGGCATCGCAGAAATGGCATGGCCTTTCTAGTATCAGCTTGAGATGTGTCCTAGGTTGTATTTATGCATGCGTGCTTACCTTTTGGTTCTTAAAAATATGTCTCCAATTGGAAGCCTGAGCTAGTTTTAATAATCCTTAACCAGGGCCCTCCGTAATTGTTCTAGTGTGTTAGAAAAGCCTTTTTCCTTCTTCATTTACCAATCTATCTTTTATGGCATGTTTTTGTCAAACATGGTTTGTTTTTCCGAACAAAGGATCATTTTTGTGGTTGATTTGACTCACTAAAGATGAATTATAAGCAAGCCTTCTAACAAAAAAACATTAACAAAAAACAATTAGTAGTTCATGTTTACATCAAAATCTTAGGGAATATATATACAACTTTACCATGTGACTTGCCGATGAGTATCTCGGTTCATCTAAATTTGTCATGGTTATGCCTTGCAAGGACTTGTTGAACCTTAACTTTATTCAACTCATCTGGATTTTGGCATGTCTTTGATTATTGAATAAACCTATATGTGTAGTTGCAGATGCTTATTTACGTGTATATAGATACTTTATATATTCACGAGTAGAAAAATTACAGTTTATATATCAGGGAACAATAAGAACTAGTATATTGCTAAGCTTCAGACCAAATAATAGTCAAGTCTCCCCAGTTATCTTCAGGGACACCTAAAGCTTTCCACACAGCTTTGGAAGCATCAACGATATTATTGGGGCATGGTGGCTGATAGTCATGATCTTCATCACATCCCATAGTAGAGTCACATTCACCTACAACCATGGCCTTCATGCTTCTCCCATTACCATTTATTGTGATGAAGTTGTGGCACCTGTCCCCTCCTTTATACCATCCAGTTGATAGTGCAACAACCGGTGTTTCATCCGAGTGATAGTGACCGTCACACTCAGATGGCCCCCAACCATCGCCTCCCTTTTGGAAACTGTTTAGTGTGAGAGTTGCCTTGGTATTACTTGTCACCTGGGGTGAACATGTGTAAGTTGTGTAAGGCTTTCCTTGGATGCAACATCAGAGTCGTTCTCTCGGTTGCACTGTCCAGGAGGGGCCTTTTACCCCTTCATAGTTCCACTTGCCTTGCATGTCTGAGCAGCAACATCCAGTGAATGCGTGACAAGGAGAATGAACAATAACGGAAGAGATGCTCCCAGGTTGAAGTTCTTCATAATATATCTCTCTTCTTTTCACTCCCTGTGAATGTTTTTGGTTTTGGTGCAACTCTGATAATGCTTCTCTCTATTTATACGAGTTATACTAGAAAAATGCCAAAGTGGTGTTCAAAATATGACTATTCTGGTAAGTGCTGTTTCATTTTAGTAGTTGTGAGTGGATTTTTATTTTTATAGTATGTTCGACATTCTTGGTTACTTGAAACTTGAAAGTGACAAATATAAAAAGGCTTCACATTTGGAATCTTAGTTTGTCATCTTCCTGAATTTGTTTTTCTTTTCTTCTAGTTGTTCTCCGCAGATTGCCGGGCAAATTTTTGCTCAAGTGACTGGAATGAAGTCTTGTGTACGTGAAACTCCCGGTAGAGTGTAACGCAGCAATTAATTTCCTTGCATGTCTGTAATTTTCCTAGAAGAGGATATTGGATGCCGAAGAGAGAAATGAAGTCTAGGTATGGTTCTCATGTATAGTTATATATATGCGGTAATCTTCTACTCCCTGCGTCCCTAAATGAGTATCCATTCTTAATTTTTGTGCATCAAAAGTTTGCTTTTAAGCAGTGTTACTAACATATGTGTTGTAAATCACCACCGCCTCTTTTCCCTTCTAGATAATTCGGGAAAATCATTTGTCAGGAATTGTCCAGAGACTTCTTCATTATTCCAGCACATTCTTGATGGTTCAGAATTTGAGCCAAAGTTTAGTCCATACACCCTAAGTCTAAAGCTAGAAGCTTCTCACTGACAACACCAAAAGCTCAGATCACTTGAGTAGTCAGCTACTTGGACAAGAGAGATCTAGAAGAAATACTCACCGCCTTAGAGTAACTATAAATAGGGTCAAGGTCTTTGTTTGTGTGTCTAGTCTAACAATCCGGAAGGAATCCATAGTGTGAGTCGTGCCTTTGGAGGGCTCCTTTGTGAGTAATAATCTAGTGTGTCAAAGAGTATATTAGTGTAGGCATTTAGCACTTGTACCTTGTCCATTGCAATTATAAATTAAGTAATAATAATAGTGTTGTTATTATTATTTGTATTTCGTCAATTCGGGTACCGAAATTCAAAAAGTGGTATCAGAGCATCACGACCCGGGATTGTAGGAATCGCTGCTGAAGTCTTGTTTGGAATCGTTGCAGTTGCACAATAGGAGATTGTGAAGCTCGTGGTGGAAGACCATGCTTACTTGGTGGCGTGCACAAAGGCAGTACCAAGTCACGATGGTAGATCCGGCAAGCGCATTTGGTGGAATCCGGAGACTCAATAATGGTAATTACAAGTATTGGCGAACACGTATGTAGTCATACTTACAAGGGCAAGTGTTATGGAATATCGTGGTTGGTAGCGAGACCACGCCACCGGAAAAGGAGGACACTCAAGCATTCCAAAAATGGGAAGCGAAAGCTAGGAAGGCTATGTACGCGCTAAAAATTAGCGTAGAGGATGAACTTTTGGAGCATGTCGAGGATGCACAAACTCCAAAAGAGATATGGGATACCTATGCGGCCTTGTTTTCAAGGACCAATGAGGCTCATCTCCAGATGCTCGAAAATGAGCTAATGTCGACTACGCAGCATAATCTAACAGTAAGTCAATATTTTCATAAACTTAAATATGTCATGAGATCTCGAAGTTAGATCTAGACTCAAAGATTAACGAGCAAAGAATGAGGATGATAATCATCCATGGGTTGAGACCCGAGTTTAAGGGATTAGTTACTGCGATTCGCGGTTGGGCCACTCAAACTTCTCTACTAGAATTAGAGAGTTTGTTGGCTAGCCAAGAAACTTTGGATAAACGTACATCTAGGTCTTCAACACCAACTTCAATGGGTTAAGTGGAAGCACTGTTTAGCAACCGAAGCCGAGGAGGGCAACAAGTACGCATTGTTGCTGGATGGAAAAAGAAAGAAGAAATTCAAGATGAGCTGGAAGTGTCGAGGAACAAAGGATGCTCCCGTGCAGGGGAGCTAGGACGAGAAATGAAAATGACTTTCGACCCGATGAGTGGAGACGAAACAACAAGTGCTATAACTGTGATCGTAAAGGGCATTTCCTAAAAGATTGTCCATTTCGGAAAATGGTTGTAGAAGGAAATGTGGTCACTAATCAAGATCCGTATGACAATGAAGAAGAATGGAACATGGAAGCATCTTTCCCATATGCAAGTCTTCGTAAAGACGAGCCAATAGAAGAAGAATGGTTCGAAGACCATACATATCTAGTTGTTGAGGAGACCGGGATCGATAAGGTGGAAATCGAAGAAGAGATTGACTTCGACGAAGGTCGATGGTTTGAAGATCTAGCTGTCAAGATCAACGTTGGTTGTGATGATAATCTAGATGACAATGACACTGCTAAAGCGTTAGCAAGCTTGGTCGAAGTTGGCTCAGAAGAAGTGACGATTGGGATGATCAATGAAAATTTGGATGCTCCAAAGCTCCTGGGCGAAGAGAAGCTAGAGATTAAGGGGGACCAATATCAAGAAGACTCAACACATGAGAAAGGTAAGTTTACGACATTGAAGCCTTTATCAAATCTTGATGTGTTTAGTACGAGCTTGTTCGAGATGCCGAAAAGAACAAACGTTAGATACAAACTTGAGCAAGAGCTTTATCATTGTGACAACGAAGCAGTCACTTTTTATTGTGAGAATGTCAAGGACTCATTTGAGAAGCCATGGAGAAACAGGGAACAACTCGAGGTAGAATCTCTTTGAAGGAAACCGTTCGTAAAGTTCAAGAAGAAAGAGTCGGTGTTGAGGGGAAGTGTTGGAAATCACCACCGCTTCTTTTCCCTTCTAGATACTTCGGGAAAATCATTGGTCAGGAAATGTCCGGAGACTTCTTCATTATTCCAGCCCATTCTTGATGGTTCAGAATTTGAGCCAGTTTAGTCACCCTAAGTCTAGAAGCTTCTCTGACAACACCAAAAGCTCAGTTCACTTGAGTAGTCAGCTACTTGGACCGGAGAGATCTAGAAGAAACATTCACCGCCTTAGAGTAACTATAAATAGGGTCAAGGTCTTTGTTTGTGTGTCTACTCTAACAATCTGGAAGGAATCCAGAGTGTGAGTCGTGCCTCTGGAGGGCTCCTTTGTGAGTAATAATCTAGTGTGTCAAAGAGTATATTAGTGTAGGCATTTAGCACTTGTACCTTGTCCATTGCAAATATAAATTAAGTAATAATAATAGTGTTGTTATTATTATTTGTGTTTCGTTAATTCGGGTACCGAAATTCAACAGTATGTACATAAATATCCTTAATGAACACACCACACACACACACACACATATATATATTTATATATATATTTTAACTTATTGTGTATTTTATTTTTTCTAGCCCATATTTCATGCCCCTCTCCCTCCCCCTCCCCCTCCTCCCCCTTTATTCTTTTGACACATCTTTGTTGCTAGGTGTTATGATAGGGCGGATGTAATACAGTTCCCTTTCAGGATTTGAAATTATTTTGCCTCTATATGTGTTATTTATCTGTATTTGCACGTGACCATATTCCCACCGTGAGCTTTTCTATTTAACTTTTAACTTCTTTGCCTAATAAACATTTCTAGAATGTTTTTGTTAGACATGGTTCCTTTTTTCGACCGAGTTAGGATCATTCTCTAAGGTTGCTTTGACTCCCAGAAATGAATTATAATAAAAAGCCACGCTGCAGGCAGCAGCTGTAGGGTCATAGGGTCTAGTGGTCAGGACATTAGACTCTGAATCCAATCTGTTAATTGCTGTTTTATTGGAGGTAGTCATGTTTTTGTCAGATCACTTGATGAATACAGGCTGCACCCTATATATATACAAGTTAGGCAAACAAAAGGGGGGACATTGTGTTCAAAGTAGGTCCAATCTGTTAATTGCTGTTTTATTGGAGGTAGTCATGTTTAGGTAGGTGTTATATTATTTTAATCACACCACATTCTTGGTCAAGTTTGAATCTTAAATATGACTAATGTAAAAGGGATTTGTATTAAGCGTCTGTCTTTGTCATTTTCTTTAAGTTACACTTTTTCCCGATTGCTTGAAAAGCAACTGCCCTTGGATAAGATGAGGTGTGGATGCAGTAATGTTGCTTTCCTGGTCTGTTATTTCTCAAAAAGAAGGTTTTGGATAAGTTCAACACATACTTAAGAGAGATAATTATTGCTGTGTGACTCAGTAGTTCATGTTCATATAGAAGTGAGGCTTGCCCTCTTCTGGAATATATACAACTTTACGATGCGTCTTGCCGATGACTATACACTGTTCATGTCAATTTTGATGTTCTGCCTTGCAAGAACTCGTTGAACTTTAACTTTTATTGAAATCTTCTGGATTTAGTCATATTCTTTGATGACTGAATTAACCTATATATGTAGCTGCATATTTACATGTATAAAGAGACTTTCATTTACTATATATATTCTTGAGTACGAAAATTACCGATTATACATTAGGGAACAATTTGAACTAGTATATTCCTAAGCCTCAGACCAAGTAATGTCCAAGTCACCCCAGTTATCTTCAGTCACACCTAAAGGCTAAAGCTTTCCATACTGCTTTGGAAGCATCAACAATATTATTGGGGCATGGTGGCTGATAGTCATGATCTTTGTCACATCTCATAGTAGAGTCACATTCATCTACAACCATGGCCTTAACACTTTGTCCATTACCATTTATTGTGATGAAGTCGTGGCACCTGTCCCCTCCCTTATACCAGCCAGTTGATTGTGCAACAACCGCTGTTTCATTCGAGTGATAGTGACCGTCACACTCAGATCCACCATCGCCTCCCTTTTGGAAACTGTTTAGTGTGAGAGTTGCCTTGGTATTACTTGTGACCTGTGGTGAACATGTGTAAGTTGTGTAAGGCTTTCCTTGGACACAACAATCAGAATCATTCTCTCTGTTGCACTGTCCAGGAGGGGCCTTTTACCCTTAATTGTTCCACTTGCCTTGCATGTTTGAGCATCAACATCTATTGAGTGTGTTACTAGAAGAATGAGCATTACAACAAGAGATGCTCCTATGCTGAAGTTCTTCATTTTCTTCTCTCTGCCTCTCTTCAGATTTTTTTAATTTAATACAATGTAGATTGAAAGAGCTTGGTATATATAGAAGTTGCTCAATAAAAGGCTAAAGTTCTGTTCAAAATAATCACTTTTCAGTTGTAAGAGTTGATCGAGGGTCAATCTAGCCAGAATCAACGGATCAGATCTCTGGATTTGCCTCAATTAAGCCTGAAAAAGATGAACAAACAATAAAACTAAGCCGGGGCTTCACCGGCGAAGACCCTCCGGCGTGAGAGTAAGAATATGTTTCAGAGAATAATAAAGAGTGAGGGAAAAAAGGTTAGAGAATAGAATCGACCTGATTTTGGAGCTATGCTCTCTTTTTTATCGGGGATCGGTGAAGTAATCCTCAAGAATAGGATTAGAATTGGAGTTGGATTAGGAAAGTAAATCTTAGCTAGGATTAGAATCCTTGGTGGAGTAGAATCCTTATGGAAATAGGACATTCTGAGCTCAATCCTGCTCTGTCGAGAGGTCCTCTCCTTGGCTCATACCGAGGAGCAAGATCCCCGGGCAAGGGTTATTCGACAAAGCAATTTCTCTCATCTTACGGTCTCATGCTCGGTAACACCACGAGCTCACCTTTAGAGCTATCACCAATTGTTCAGCTTGCTTTAATTGGCATCTTGAATGGTTGGGCCCGAGCTCGTGCTCGTTGGCTGGGGCCTCCACATGGGGTCACCCAAGTATGCACTTGGGCCTCCGTGTTCCGAAATTCGAGCAGGCCTCCTCGGGCTAAACCCGAGCAGGTCCTTGGATTATTCCTTTCAGTGTCCTGTTGCTTTCTACTAGAGTAAGGGGAGAGTAGAAAGCATATAAGTTGGTATCGTGCTCGTTTGGACGGTTGGATACGACCAAATGGGCAAGGTGGAGCGTTGGAATGCCAAGAGGCTTTGTGAGGGGAGAGCACGTGGGGGACTGGTGCCTACTTCGGAGCATTTTGAATTTCAAAGGGCGCCGTCATATCCTTTCATCATTGCTCGAGCGGGAACCTAGATTTGACATTCCGCCATGGGAAGGCGCGCGCATTAAAGCTGACCCGTGACCCGAATTTTGACACGCGAACTGCAAAGCGGGTCAGAGTATAAAGGTAACTGCTCCTCCTCCTTTTCATTCTTTACGCTTCCAGACCTCTTGAGAGAAAAGCAAGTGTATTCCGGACGAATTCCAACCACCGCACTTCTTCCTTTTCGACGAAAGTTCAGTCAATTTCACATATCTGCACATTCATTCACAGATATTGTTTATTTCCTTTTCTCTTCTGCACTCCTTTAATTGCACAGTTGCGTCTTTTATTGGGTTTGGTTATTAACTCCGGTGAAATACTCACCGGAGAAGGTGAAATTTCTGGCCACCTAGGTTTTTTTAGTGTTTTCTTGTTTCTTTTTCAGAAATGATGCCTGAATTCATGAGAGTTATAGGAGATTTCTTGTACTGTTATCACCAAAAAGACTAAACTAATCTACAAGAGTGTGAGGGCGAATGGGTTAAGTTAGCTCTTCGTGAGGTTGAGAGCATTTTAACCGCCTATAAGTGTCCCGTCGATGGGTTTCAGATGCCTTGGATTGGGTGTGAGGGCTGGATGAGGACCGAGCACTGGCCATAGTCAAATTTGATTACTATAAAGAGCTCATAAACCATATAATAACCCATTATGTTTTAGGGGCAAAACCTCCCTTGAATTGTGTAGAGGTAGGTGCGAGGATAGGAGAGGGATCTGTCCTCTTCTGACCAAGGGTCTGGCCCTTCTCCTATTCTTGCAGGTCTAGGAGTGAGAGCAGTGGAGATTCCCAAAATTCTCATCTCCCTGGTCGGGGATACGCTCAAAATGAAGAAGCTCGTGCTTCGAGCTCAGACTCGGAGAGAACGGCTGACAACACCGAGCAAGCTTGTCAACTAATACTTGTAGAATCTGTCCCTGAACCATTCGTGATCGAGAGGATCGAGGCCACAAGTGAGGCAGTAAAGGAGGAGAGTGACTCCGACTTGGAAGTTCTGGATGAGTGGGGAGTCGTGGACAATGAAAAGATTATCATCAAAATCTCCCCGAACAACCCACAACCCGTGGACCCCGAGTTCGAATAGACATTTGAGCAAATTAACTTTGTGCGGGAGTACTGCACCGACTACAATATAGATAAAAACGAGTACAAGATCACATATGTGGACAGAACCAGGAACGACGCCGAGATAGCCGATCTGATAAAGAGTAGGGAGAGGGTGGCTTTCTTCATGTGCCAATTCGAGCTGGGACTTAGGCTTCCATTGGATCCGTTCATCTCCTCGTTTTTTAGTGAGAATAACGATCATTTTTGAGTGGGAATAACGATGTTCTGATCCAGATGGTAGCGAACACGGTGAGGACGGTGAACAACTTCCTGGTTTCTAGCTGCCTCTTAGAATTCTAGCCCACCCTTAGAGCATTCTGCCATTTCTTTCGCGATTCTCGTACACAGAGTAAGTCGGGAAACCCCATGTACCAAACCTTGAGCCGATCCAACAACCCAAAGCAGCCAAATCTTCTCTATAAGTTCCCTTCAAAACTCAATACCTTCACCAACTACTTAGTTTTGATCGAGAGTCGAAGAAGGTGGGGCTTCAACTATCCTAGTACCCGACTGCACAGGATTATGGATTCTTGGACCCTGACCTGATCAAAGCCTTCAAAAGTTATGTGTGAGGGGCAAACGACACGGAATTGGTGATCAAGTGGTCTCGTTTGGAGAGCCTACCCAAGTATTATGCTTTGGCCGGGCTGAATGTGAAGCCGGTTGCTGGTGTAGAGCCCCTCGTGATCGTGGCTCCCAAGCGGTCTTACCCCGTTTGGGTGGTACATCAGGATTGCTCGTTCGAGGTGGATTGTTCGACGTGTCAGAGCATTGGGGTGCACTACTGCAACTATTATCACTATGGGGGTTTGTTATTTGTCCTCGTATTTACTTTGCACGTTATTTGCTTTGTGTTGTTTACTCGTTACTGACTTTATTTGTTATCCGTGCAGCCATGAGTCACCAAGGGAACGCCCTGGTCTCAAAGCCCCAAGCTGACGAGGTGAATCCCTCGTTCGATCAGTTGAGGAGGTTAAATGCCCAAAAGAATATGTAGAAGGGGAAACAGTAGGGGCGTACCCGTCAAGGCCACCTGGCGAGGAAGGGGCCCTCTGGGGGTACCCGCTTGCACTCCCGACGCCTCACAACACTCCATTCGTGGGCATCCCAAACGGACGCCGACTAGTCGCTCGGTGGCCGCAGCTGCGACCACCCCCTAACCTAGCCCGACGAGGGTGGTGAATCCTTTATCCCCCGCTCCAACAACCACCACTGGACCTTCTAAGGATCCTGCTACCAAGAAGAGGGGTCTGTCAAAGGCGTCTGGGCCGAGGCAACGTCTAAACGAAAGGCGGTTGACGAATGCCAAGCTGTTCGTAGGGCGTACATTATGGCAACTAAGATGGTGGATGATGTAGATGAGTTGTGCAAGCGGCTCACCGACATTTCTCTATTCAAGGGCCTTCCTCTGAAAATCTGAAAATCGAGGACGGGCCACGAGTTCGGTTTGGTCATGCTTTCTTTCTTCCTTTGTCGTATCCGAGGAGCTCAAAAACAAGATCTCCGAGCTCGCGAAGGCTTTAAAGGACTTGGAGGTGGGCAAGTCTAGCTTAGGCACGATGGACGCCTTGAAGCTCTCCCATAAAAAGCTAGAGGAGGAGAAAGATAAGCTGAGGGCTGCCGCCGAGCAGTCCAAGGAAAATATTACGGACATGGAGCAAGAGGTGCGGCTCTCTGGGAGCTCGGGCAGCAGCTTAACGAGGCCCAAGAAAAGCTGAGAGAGAAGGAGGAGGAGCTAGCGGCCGCTCGAGCTTTTCCTGTTGACGAAGCCAAGGTCATTGCTCATTACGAGCATACTCGTGCTTACAAGACCAAGAACCTGACGGAGGCCATGGATTTCTTCGATAAAGGCCGCCTCCCGGGTGTTCGTGAAGCCTATGGTCATGGTCATCTTGTGATGTACCCAATTTTTTATTTTTTTTCAACGGAGTCACCACGCCGTTTTTAGTTTAAGGGTCAAAACTTTGAAAAATGCCCAAAAATGAGAGATGTGAGTTCGGAGGTCACGTTACACTTCGGGAAGAACGATTAGCACGTTCACCCGGAATGCCTCGTAAAACGAGTCTTCCAAACTTGAAACCATTTGTGTGTGTGTGTGTGTGTTTTGCAAAAGGAATTTTCTGGAAATAAAAGTTTTGACTGGACTGGACTGAAATTAATTAAAACAATGTGCTTCTGTGAGTGAAAAAGGACTGAAAACAAAAATGTCTGCCCATGACATTCATGTCCGTGCGGATTGGGATGAGACTCAATCCTGTCCGCGCGGATAGGATAGTAGGATTCCTTTTTTGCAGCTTTCCAATCTGATTCTGTAATTTCCAGAATGTCAACTGGAGTTACAAAATCAGAACTGGAGTTGGCAACAGAAAGTGTTAAATAAAAATATTTTTGGGTTTTGCATCCATGCTTGTCCCCACTTTTCTTAGGCTTTGATTAGTGATCACTAAACATGATTAGTGGTGATCTACTATATCAGCCATCATGAGGGTACATTAGGACTTGAAAGCATTTCATTTGCTTGGGATGAGGGGGTTTGACATAAAATAAAGAATAATGCATAAAAATGGAATTTCGGTTAAGGGTGTATCAACTTTAGAGTAGATTTTTAAGGTAGTCATTAAGATGACCATCCTTGAGATCTTTAAACTCAATGTATCAACTTCACCCTTTTTGTAACCTAGGAACCTTAGTAATCTTCATCCATGGAAATTGTTCCAAGGTGAAGATCTTAGGTTTTAATGGAGTGTTATCACAAAAAATAAGATGTTGACCATTTAAGATGATCACCATGGAGATTAAACTCCAAGATGACCATACTTTAGGTCAAGAGATCAAGTAACAAGCAAGAACTAGTTAATGTAAAAGGGGGAAAGGGGAATAACATAATAAAAGAATTTGGATCCTTGTAGAGAATCATCCATGGAGATGAACTCCATGGAGATCCTCTTGGATCTAGGACAAAGAAGAGAAAAGAAATGAGCAACAAGTAAATAAACAAGTTACATCATTTTAAATATGAGATGTATGCATGGATGAAGGAGATTAAGGTAAGGAGAAGGAGGGTTTACCAATGGTTGTACCCTATCTTCCTTGGCTTATGTTTGGGTTTGAGAATTTGGTATGATTTTTGTGTTTATGTGAGTGTTTGGATGAGAATTAGGATGAGTGTTAGGCTGTTTTTTGAGGTATTCTCGTCAATATAACAGTAGGGTTCGAAAAAGGATTCCTTAAACTAAGAGAGAAGGGCTCAATTTATAGGCTGAATTTAGGGTTCGCTTTTGTCCGCGCGGATGAGACTGAGTCTCATTCCTGTCCGCGCGGATTGGGATGTAGGCGTGCCTGATTTTGCAGAAAGCAGTTTTGGCTGCTTGCATTTAATTAAAAGTTGGTCAATTTCTTGGAAATCACTCTTTCCAGCGAGATCCAACTCATTTTTGTTGTTCCTTTAAGGTTCTTCCTTGTTTAAATTGCCTCAGGAAGTGACCAAAATGCCCTTAAACGTTTATTTGACGTGGAAAACGTTAAATTGGGCTGAAGAAACATTGGCTATTCAGATTGGGACACTTACGGTAGCCCCTCGGCGACGGTACTTTCGGAGGAAGTGGGGTCGTCGATAAAAGTGAGGTCCCAATCTGTTGGGGAAAAGAGGGTGACCATTTTGGTCGGACCGCTGGGGAAAGAAATGACCATTTGGTCTGATGGCTGAACCTAATGGTAGGCTACCTACGTATCCTTAAGAGGAATCAAGCCGGTCGTAGTTCGGGTCTTTCGACTATCTTCAGACGTTGACCCTAGAGTGACTATTTTAGGATGTCAACCTGGTAATGATTTCGGTTTGTCGAATCAGAGGATGATTGCGGTTTATCGCTTTCCTCGTATTTTGTGTCAAAACCGAAGTGATAGCGTTTAGGTGCCTCAAGCCTTAGTGATAGCGTTTAGGTGCCTCAAGCCTTAGGGATAGCGTTTAGGTGCCTCAAGCCTTTGGGATAGCGTTTAGGTGCCTCATGCCTTTGTGATAGCGTTTAGGTGCCTCAAGCCTTTGTGATAGCGTTTAGGTGCCTCAAGCCTTAGTGATAGCGTTTAGGTGCCTCAAGCCTTAGTGATAGCGTTTAGGTGCCTCAAGCCTTAGGGATAGCGTTTAGGTGCCTCAAGCCTTTGGGATAGCGTTTAGGTGCCTCAAGCCTTTGGGATAGCGTTTAGGTGCCTCAAGCCTTAATGATGGCGTTTAGGTGCCTCGAACCTTAATAATGGCGTTTAGGTGCCTCGAACCTTAATGATGGCGTTTAGGTACCTTGAACCTTAGTGATGGCGTTTAGGTGCCTCGAACCTTGGGAAATGATGATCCGGAGGTATCAACTTGTTTTGAAACGATTTCCTTCGATGGTTCGTATCCTTTCATTGGGGACGGACTCTGAGGGGATAGACGGTCTTTTGGTGGACTTCATTTGAAGGGATCGGTCTTACGTTTGCTGCTGTATAAAGAAACGGGATTCTGTTAGCTTTCGTCGGGGATGAACCTAAGTTGAGGTTTAGTTCAGGAGTATGAACCTAAATGGGGACTTAGTTCAGAAGTATGAACCTAAGTTGAGGTTTGGTTCAGGAGTATGATCCTAAATGGGGACTTAGTTCAGGAGTATGATCCTAAGTCGAGGTTTGGTTCAGGAGTATGATCCTAAATAGGGACTTAGTTCAGGAGTATGAACCTAAGTTGAGGTTTGGTTCAGGAGTATGAACCTAAATGGGGACTTAGTTCAGGAGTATGAACCTAAGTTGAGGTTCGTCTGTGAGTATGAACCTAAATGGGGACTTAGTTCAGGAGTATGAACCTAAGTCAAGGTTTTGTATCTGAGGGAGACTATTTGAAGGTGTTCTTGCTGGGGATGGTCTTCTTTGCTGAGGGCGCACTATGTCGTGCTTCGATACCGTAGACTCACTATGTTGCTGAGGACGGTTTTTGCTGAAGGTAGGGGGTTGAAAATGAGGAAGTGAATGGGCTTCCGTTAAGTTTTGTTGGAGGATACGGGCTTATGTTGAAGGTCACGTCGAAGGTGTGGGCTTTGGACGAAATAGGCGGTTGTGATAAAATTGATTGAGGGACGGCGGATGATCCCGCATGCGTATCAAGGGAGACATGAAGAATTATCCCACAAAACGGAAGTGGGCGTGGAGAAGTATCTCACAAAACGGAAGTAGTTCCTTCGGGTTGTGCTAATGTGCAAAGGGTGATCAACCCGACCTTGTGGAAGTTGTTGAACTTGTATTCACCTAGGCACTTTTCGCTGTGGAAGGCTTTGGGTTCGAAGAATGGAAGAACCAGGTTTGAAATGAGAGGGTCCTTGTTAAAAAGGCATCCAACACTTGGTAAGAGGGAAACCAAAGGAAAGGTGTCAATTTGGTAGAGAGGGACTCAAAGGCACTCTGGTCGAGTCAGCAATAATAACAGCGTGATGTGCGAAAGGGATCTTCAAAATCATCACACGTGTTAGCTGAGACGATGATCTTTTGCAAGTGAATCCTTATACTAGCTAGGGTAGAGACAAATCAATACCTGTGACATGGATGTATGTATGAAACATGAATACAAACATGATCTTGATAAGTTTTATTGACATACCTTTGCTGTGCTTACCTGTAGTATGATCTCGTGGATGAGAGATTGGTTGAGGAAGTCACAGACGCGCGGTCATTGATTTTGAGTGCACCGCATATCAGAGGGATTGAGTCTTAGATCGCTGGTCACTCTCGGGTTATGGCGGAAGGTACTTGAGGCGATCCTACTTGTCAGTCCAAAGATTCGAAAGCTCATTTGTGTTGAGAAGCATTTTGCTGGTTGCGATGGTTCTAGAGGAGAGGATGTCGTCTTTACCAAACTGGAGATACTGGAGGCTGTCTTCATCCATTTGTGGACGTTGGAGGTTGTCTTTACCAAGTTGCAGACGCCGGAGCTTGTCTTTGCCAAGCTATAGACATGGGGACTATCTTTGCCAAACTGTAGATGCTGGAGGCTGTCTTCATCCATTTGTGGACATTGGAGGTCGTCTTTGCCGAACTGGAGATGTCGGAAGATGTCTTCACGGACTTGATGCACTGTAGATCTGGAGCCAAGGTGGTGTTGACCTAATGTGTCTGAGGCTAAAATGGTGCATGATTGAGGTATCTGAATCTGGCTGATGTCAACTTTAGGTGTTCGAGCACAAGCTGACGTGGGCTTGAGGGGTCTGAACCAAGAGGGTGTTGACTTGAGGTATCTGAACCGAGATGGTGTGGAGACGAGGTCTTTCCAGTCATTTGGGTAGTTCCGTTGAAGTCATTGGAATTACGCTTCGGTGGAGACCATCCTTGCTGCGAGGAGACTTCGAGTAGTGACAGAAAACTGGTCTTTCGTGCTTGAATTGCTACATTTGTTAGTAGAGGGACAAATGCAAATATGACATTTATGAATGCATGCATAGAACCAAAATGATTCACAATCTCTTAGGTTTGTTCTACTGATTCATGTTTTGTGCATGCTACATGAGCCCTGGGGAGATTTTTGTGGGGATGCATGGTGGTGAGAGGGTTTGTATGTGTTGTGGACTGTTTGGGACAAGTCTTAAGCAGGTAGGGTGATATCCTTTGGTTGCAGACTGAACTGCAGGTCATTGATGAGGTCTTTGTTGTAGGTCAATAGTATCATGGGGATCTCAATTTTGATCTTGGGATGAAATTGGATTTAAACCCCGGGTCTCGATTGAAATTTCTTTTCAGTCTCGAACATTTTGAAGTTGATGCTGGCATGCTCTAGAATCAAAAGTACATAGATACGAATGAACCCTCTTTCGCTTGGGTTAGTTGTGATTTGACATAAATTTGGAGAATGACTTGACGAGATGCTGATACGAGGAGATTCCCAGTTCTCAACCTCTGATGATGCAGGGAGTTGCCATATACCAAGTTCTAAAGCTGAAACTCCAAGATAGTTGTTGAGGTGACTAGGCCTTTCTTCTGAAGATAGGTGTGACTTGAAAAAGCCCCATTCCGAGGAAAGATACAGAAGATCTCTCTTAATGACTTGATGAAGCCCCAGGTTCGACAAAGCGTCACGGCAGAGGTCCAATTAACGATTTGACTGTAAAACTGACATACTAATGAGGTGCCGAGCCGATCGATCAACGTGAGAGACCTCGAGGTGAAGTTGATGTAACCCCAGATTCATCGCAACCTTACGTCATGAAGTGAGAATCCCATCTTTGATAACAACTATGCAACTAGAATCCTCCCATCGAAGGGTGTCTTCCATATGGGAACTGTTGGCCATAGTGGTACTTGACTTGTTCACGGCTTCAATCATATTCACCCTATGGTTGTTCTTAGGGAAGGGATTGTTGGCTATGTTGGGCCCTTCGGGTATCTTAAACTTACCCTTTTCGATCAGTTCTCACATCGCCCTTTTCAGGAGCATGCAATTATTAGTAACGTGCCCATGATACTAGTGGAAAGCACAGTGCTTAGTTGTGTCCAAAGGGACATTGGGATCCATGGGCTGATAGTTGTCCAAAGGTTTGATCAGACCTTCCTTCACAAGTCCCTGAAAGACTTCGCTCAGAGGCATTCCGAAATCTTCAAGCTTAAGACTCCGCGGCTTGGGCACATCACCTTTCCTTGGCACGAAAGGAGTGGCATTGTTGCAATCCTGGCCCGCGTAGTTAACTGATTCCTTGCCTTTTGGGCTGGACAAAAGCTGGATTCGAGGCAGAAGCTTGGTACCGATAAGTAGGAGCAGTGGCTTGCTGTTGGTCAAACTTTAGCCCCAGAACCGACCATTGCACGCAGATATGGATATGGTAAGTTACTGAGGGACTTTCTCAAATGAGGCTTCTAGGCATGACTGAGAGATGTCCAATTGTTTTGCATTAGAAGGAGGGCTGGCCATTTTGCTCAACTTGAGGTTTCAACGCTTGTAAAAGTCACCGATGTTCTCATCAGGGCGGTGCATAGTTGTCTTCAAGTCTACCCAGCTTGTTTCCCATTCCAGTCAAGCTTTGTATTTTTCGGTGAAGGCGCTTGGTGATCCGTTCCCAAGTAGCCTGGACTCTGGGTTTCAACCCAAGAACCACTTAGAGCCCCTAGCTTTAAGGAGCGAGATCAAAGAGGGGTCCAACAATAATGCCGGCTCAGTGCACCCTTTGGCTTTCATGGCTAGGGTGTAGGTGTCAAGGCGGATCTTTGGGACAGGCAGTTCCATAAAACAGTTCCAGGTTAGGCCTCACGAACTTATGCGGTAGGGGCACAATGGAATCAGGATTTGTGGGCCGAATGGCGGCTTTCTTTCTTGTCAGCTCGGCGACCTGCGCTTTCATTTCCTTATAATGTTCCGTGAACCAAGCCGGATGAGGGTCCAGTGGTGGAGCCAGAGTCTTCAAGCCGGTGATCGTGGAGAGTAGGGGTTACCATCTGCGGCACACCGGTGGAAAGGATGGGCAGTGGCCTGGGCATAGTGTAAGCCTGCCCTTGGCTTAAATTACCCTGGGGAGTGTAAGTATGAGCCTGGGCATAAGGATAGAATCCAGCGGCCTGTTGCTGATTCCCAATGGGTAAGGAGGGTGGTGGCAGACCAGAAGTGGCCGGGTAGCTCGGGTTCCCGATATGAGACTTATAGGGAAACTCAAATGCAGGTCGTGGCTCCTAGTTGTTGAACTGCATGCCTGGCTGGGGTGATGGTGTATGATCGGGAGGATACTGTGGTCCCAGTGATTCTGATGAGACGGGACGGGGGCTCACGGCTCATGTGACCTCGAGCGAGGAACGGGTTTGTGGAGGCCGGTGAGGCGCCGGGAGCCGCCGGCCGCATTGTTTCGAGTGAGGGACACCCGATTGATGTCCTAAACCAAACCGTGGTGGCGGCATTCCAAACCTGGATGCGGCACTCGAACTGGTTATTGTGAAGGCCCATACCGATATGCGCTGTGCTGGGAAGGGATCCCAACTTGTTGTGGTATTCCGAGGTGTCCCCAACCACGGGAGGACATTTCATACCGACTTTGTCCCCACCGAGGGAGGACAACCCGGCTTGTCCCCGTCGGATGCACGGCCACCGGGGCCGCGGGCCGAGAGCCGGGCCGACCAATAGATTGAGGAGTAGGGGCTCGCAAGTGGTATCACAGAGGCTAGTGGGTGGCATTCTCGTGTAGTCTGGGCGACCGAGAGCGGGATTGGGGCTCATTGTCCCCGGAGGCAGGCCATGAAGGGATTTCGTGAGACTTCAGGCGGTCGGACCGGCCGTCTTGAATCGGGCCGTCGCTGAGGCATTCTAAACCGCTGGGCCGAGAAGTTCAAACCGATCCATGGCTTGACCGCCGTCCCAAACCCAACCGAGAAGTCATACCAAGCCGATGTAAATGAGAAGCCCCCGACCGATCTCGTACCGAGATGCCGAGGCATACCAAACCGCCGCGACATACCGAGCCGACTCCCGACCGCGCTGAGGCACACCATACCGACCCAAATCGGATCGAATTCAATTTGTTTCCCCAAACGATCGTCCTGCATCGAATCGTGAATGTATACTGCATCGAGGCCGAAAGGATGGCCGATTCACTGTGCCGAGACGAGCGTGGCCCATGGAGGTTCCATATGAGGAAGGTGGTGGCATCCGGCAAGTAGTTTATCTCGACGAAGGAGGGATGGGACCCCTTCCTCTTCTACCACGGAAAGTCCCATCTGGCCGAGGGCAATCGTTAAATGATCATCGAAACCTCATTCGATTGGTACAAAGAGTTCTATGGACTCGAATTGCACCGTTAGCCATGACATCATACCGAATCCCCGGTTCGGTTAAAATTTCATCCTCAACCTCGACATCAAAGAACCGCACTTGACAAGCCCACGACCAATATGGCGATCGTATCCATTTGCTGGTGAAGCCTCGTCCGAAGAGATGTGTCGCGAAGTCTCGATTTTGAAGAAGTGACTTGGTAAAGCTTCAGTCTCATGATTATACATCTGACATGAGCAAAAATTCAACCTAATTGTAAAGTGGTCTCGTAGCAAGGTAGAGGAACCAACGCGGACCTGGGATGACCAGAGAAGCCCCACTCTAAAGAAATGAATTGACGAAAGTTCCACCTTAAAGAGTCCAGTGCAGCTCTAATGCAAATTGAATTGTCATGTAGCAAAAGAGGCAACCCATCCTTCTATATTTACTTTATTATTTTCTTTAGTCAATTAGTCAATCGGAAGAAAATGTAAAAGAAAGACAACTTAGAAATGTATACCTGCAGGGGCATATTTTCAAAAAAAGTGGGGACGAATCCCCGATTTGTATTATTTGATGGCCTCATTTGATGAAGGCACAAAAGAACTCGCTTTGGGTTTGACTCTTTTGAGAGAGCATAAGCGTAGAAAGGTTTGTAAAAGTGTATGGAAGCCCCTGCTGACAGAAAATCAGTGTTTAGCTCTATTTTTCCTATAATGTAGAAAAAGAAGACTTGTCGAGACATCTGAAAACATGTTTTATTCAAAATGATCACAAGATTGCTTAAAACCCTTTATAATGTTCGGGTTATTCAACCCCTAACCTCGATATGAACAAACATTTTGATTAATCATGAGGAGAAAGTCGACCAATACCAAGGGTAAAGTTGGCGAATTGTGAAGAAAGATTGTGTATAGGAGAGGCCATTGAGGAGACCGAATTTATGGAATTTGAATGTGTTTATGACCGGACCATTTCTGGTTGCCTACGTTCCCCTTAATATAAGGAGCTCAGGTCGCCGTAGTTCGGGCTTGAACTATGTTTGGCTTTGGAAAAGGGTATGAATATTTTGTGGTCCCTTTTGTGAAAAGGCTCGGATAGGGAGGTTGGATGATGAGGCACGGGCCTTGAGATGATTCCTTGACAAGTCATTTTTGACAGCTATTTCAGCGATTCCATTGCTTCTTGATCGTCGTCTTTCATCGGGGGAGAAAGATTTGGAATGCAGCTTAAGGGCTTATGATATGTTTTCGCCGTTGCTTTAACTGAATCCCTTGTTGTCGACAACTTTCGTTCTTCGGGTTTTAATTTTGCCCATCTGTCAAGCTTCTGATTGGCGGTGCTGGATCCTTGGCCTCATCATTTTTTTTCTCTCTTTTTTTTTTTTTTTTTTTTAAGTTCCCGCTAGGCTCTTCTTTTTTGAAGCTTTTGCTTGAGCCTTTTTTTTTTTTTTTTTTTTTGAGGATGAAGGCAAGCCCCGGCTTGAACTTTCTTGATGCGCACGAAGGCGAAGGCAAGCTCCTGGGTTGTTGTCGACATGAGTTCAATCTTCCGATACCGAGTGACCTTCTGTTGTTTCTTGATATTGCCGCCGTCATTGACTTGGTCAAGGTGATGGTGGGGACATATTTTGGAAAGTGTATGGCTTGATGGAGGCCTTTGTGAGGTAAGGAAAGTGTATAGGGAGGGCATTAGTTGACTTTCTCACACTAATTAACTAAAATCTTAATCATTTCAAGAGATTATTTGTTGACCAATGCGAGTGATCATTTAAAATAAAACCATTTCATTAAATGTAATGTAGGTGTGCAAATAATGTCTCGAGTCTAGCAAGAAAAGAAAAAAAAAAAGACTCTTTTATAGAAAATTTAAGATTAGCTATGATGTCCGAGGAGGACTTGTTTGAACGAAAAAAGTACTAGAACCTACGAAGGTTGACTAAAAGACTGTTTTAACATTTTAATTTAGTATGAGGATAGGTAGCCCCTAGTCTAGCTACTCTTCATTGTTGACTGTCAGACGCTGAGCTTTCCATTTTCTCGTTAACTTCGAATTCCATACCGTTGCATCGAGGCAAATGATCAGCCATGTGCCCACGATACTGGTGGAAGTGGAGGGATTTGAGGCCATGGAGCAGCTGGAGCAAATACAAGTTGTCCGAAGAAATGGGTCGAAAAAGTCACGGGGACGAAACTTGATGACTGAGCATATTGAGAGAAGGAAGTGAATACGAGAGGATTTTGATGGTTATTTGGATTTGTTTGAGAGGGTTCATCAATGCGCTGGTTGTTTTGAGTGAGAGTGATAGAACCGACTTCAAACCTTCGTTCGAACCGCTTGTAAGCACGCCAGGAGTTACTTGACCTCGTACTATTCTCGAGGAGGAATACCCGACCGCTGTTGAGGGGCACCGAACCGACCCATCCCCGATCGTCGCCCTCTAGATCAAACCGTGATCTTAGCATTCCGCATCGTTGCTGGGAAGACCCGAAATGACCTTTACCAAACTGCAAAGGCATCCTAACTTGCTGTGGCATTCCAAAGTCACCGAAAGGTCGACGTCGTTGTCAGGGGACCATTATACACATAGCTCGTTTGCATTGGCCCACTAGTGGCACTTGAGCTTGCCTTCTTTAATCACCCCGAATTGCCTTTCTCAAAGCTATATAGTTGCATTGTGTGGCCATGATGATTGTGGTAATGGCAGTGCTCGGCTACGTCCAAGTTGGCATTGGGGATTCTGGGCTTGTATTTTTTTTATGGGTTCGAGGAGACCTTGCTTTACTAAGTTCTCAAAAACCTTGCTCAAAGGTATCCCGAAGTTATCATAGTATTGCCGGTATTGCTATCTTCGCATATCACTGGCTCCCGGCGTACACTCGTTCAGAACCCGACATCGCCACTTATCACTTTTTCCGCCTCTATCGCAGATGGAGCATCATGTGGATCGACAAAAGCATTGAACCGTTAGTGACCGCAATAACACTTCGCATCGTGAGGTCGGGTGAATTTGATAAGGGGACTCACTAGATTTGGTGGGCAGAGATGGAAATCCTGAAGCAACTGGATTTGCCTCACCACTCTCAAGTGGATATTGGGGCCTTAGAACGTAACCACATGGCTCGAATTGATTGTGTGAAGGCAGAGCGTAAACTGGCAGGTACTGTTGAAACTTCTGAGGGAATTGAGACTGCAGAGCGGTTGGAGCTGATGGAGAATACTGGAAATATTGGGTTTGCGAAATCATCGCAGTTAGATCGTGCGGATTTCGAGTGAACTGAGCGGTAGGAACAAAGGGATGTTGAGGATACGCCGGGTTTGCTGAAATGATGACAGAACTCTGCCGGCTCGTGTGAGCTTGCGGTATCGCAGGGGCAAGCGGGCCTTGAGGATTGATGGAAGCAAGGTGACCTAGATTGGACTGCTGAGGATGAGAAGTGGTAAACTGACTCGTTCCAAGCTGCGGGGCGGAAATAAACTGATTGAAACCCAAAGGTAAAAACTGAGAGGCACCTAGATCGGGACTGCTGAGGAGTACCGATTTGATGAGGCCGAGATGTGTTGAACTGACGAACTCCAGATTGATGACCCGGACCAGACTGATGAGGCATACCAAGCTGTAGGGGCTGAGAGACAGGCTGAGTTATAGGCCGAGGCATGCTTGGCCCATTATCAGTCCCACACGAAAGGAAGCAAAGCATTCGACGGTAGTCGACATGCCCAGGAAAGGAATTAGCTTCAATCTCCGCACCGACCGTAAAGGTTCCATTAGGGTCGCGAACAATTGCTAGTCTGTTGGTTCTGACACTTTCTAATAACTGACTGATCTGAGCCTCTTGATGTTGTCTTATTTGTTCCCGCATTTGATTCCACTGTTCGGCATTTCGCGGATTCTTGGGGGGCGGAGTCGTACGTCCCCCACTGTTCTCCTCTGAGCTGGTCATTCTGAAACTCTGAGCTGAAGCGAGGAAGAAACCGATGAAGTATCTGATTCCGGAACGACTGAGCTGAACAAACGATGACCCGGGATCTTGATCCAAACTTTGCTTCCAATGGAAGGCACAAAAGGGTGCGGTTCAGACTCGGGAAAGCGAAACAGGTTGGTGTTTGGGCTTAGGGCTCATGCAACATGCGATTATTCGTTTAAATTTACTTAAAACGTGTTTTCTTAAACCCTAAGTGGTTGGAAAAGATTGCTCCTTTTTTTTTTTTACTACTCTGAGTCCTGGATCAGTGGGACCCATCACTACGCCTGCGGACCCTCAACCTGTAACCCCGAACAAGGGCTCCGTAGGGCAAGCGAATCCCACCGACCGAAAAGGAAAACGAACCTAAGGTCTAGTGGATCATTAAGTCTTAACGCACACTCGATGTAAATTACCGGCAAGGCCAGCGTCGAGGGTCAAGATTGAGTCAAAGTGCCCTGACGGAAAATTGGCATGACTTCGACTGATAATAGTCCGCAAGGGATCTTGACTTCGTCGTTGGTTAAGCAGTAATTAGACATGGATTGAGCGTTAATCCTTGATGACTCGATGTCATATCGGGAGCCGGTGTATGAGCCGTGCGAATCAAAACCGAAGTCCGAGCCCCAGTCAGGATCGGGTCAAGGTTCATGACGGAAAACCGGCATGACTTCGACTGATTTGGGTCCGCGGGGGATCCTGACTTGGCACGTTGACTAGGGTTAGACCTACATGGGGCATGCACCGACGCAGTCTGACACGGATCGGACCAAAAACCAATCGAGTCTCGGAAAAAGTGTGTCACGGACGAGTGCAGGGTCGACACGAGGGTAAACCAATGGCTGTTTGGGTCATCCCGTGCACGCACCGAGAGGCGTAGTAAGGCCAAACGGGCTTCTACTGGGATTTTCCCGGGTTAAGGACGTAGTGTGCAGTGTAAGGTCAAGTGCGCGTAGTGTGCGGCAGTCTATTTTCTTTTTCCGAGTAAAATAGAAATTTTCGCATGTGTTTTAAGAGCATGATGCATGCAAAAAATTTTGAAAATGATTTTTTTTTTTTTTTAAATATTTTCGAATTTTTTTTTTTTGAAAGCAAATAAACACATGAGCACATAAGCACAAAATTCAAACAATTAAGGAAAACGGGTCCGACAGTCAAAAATTTGACTTTTCCGAGGCGGTAAAAAAGATAACAACGAGAAATGGGGGAAACACACATACATATATACAAATGGTTTCAAGTGTCGGGACGGAATTTTGACCCACAAAAGCTTTTTCCTTTTTTTTTTTTATAAAATGATACCGGTACGTGGCTTTGTTAGACCATAATTTATCCCAAGCCTCGGTTAGGAAGCGGTACGGGAAGCTTAATGGTTTCCACATATATACCAAATACCATTTTTTATTATATATATATTTTTTTAAAACGATAAAGCTTATTTTAAGATCCCCAGCAGAGTCGCCACTGTGATGTACCCGATTTTTTATTTTTTTCCAACGGAGTCGCCACGCCGTTTTTAGTTTAAGGGCCAAAACTTTGAAAAATGCCCAAAAATGAGAGAAGTGAGTTCGTAGGTCACGTTACACTCCGGGAAGAACGATTAGCACGTTCACCCGGAATGCCTCGTAAAACGAGTTTTTCATACTTGAAACCGTTTGTATGTGTGTATGTGTGTGTGTGTTGGAAAAGGGATTTTTCTGAAAATAAAAGTTTTGACTGGACTGGACTGAAATTAATTAAAACAACGTGCTTCTGTGAGTGAAAAATGACTGAAAACAAAAATGTCTGTCCATGACATTCATGTCCGCGCGGATTGGGATGAGACTCAATCCTGTCCGCGCGGATAGGGATGAGGATTCCTTTTTGCGGCTTTCAGCCTCGATTCTGTAATTTCCAGAATGTCAACTGGAGTTACAGAATCAGAACTGGAGTTGGCAACAGAAAGCGTTAAATAAAAACATTTTTGGGTTTTGCATCCATGCTTGTCCCCACTTTCCTTAGGCTTTGATTAGTGATCACTAAACATGATTAGTTGTGATCTACTATATCAAGCCATCATGAGGGTACATTAGGACTTGAAAGCATTTCATTTGCTTGGGATGAGGGGGTTTGACATAAAATAAAGATTAATGCATAAAAATGGAATTTAGGTTAAGGGTGTATCAACTTTAGAGTGGATTTCTAAGGTGGTCATTAAGATGACCATCCTTGAGAATTAGGATGAGTGTTAGGCTGTTTTCTGAGGTATTCTCGTCAATATAACAGTAGGGTTCGAAATAGTATTCCTTAAACTGAGAGAGAAGGGCTCAATTTATAGGCTGAATTTAGGGTTCGCTTTTGTCCGCGCGGATGAGACTGAGTCTCATTCCTGTCCGCGCGGATTGGGATGTAGGCGTGCCTGATTTTGCAGAAAGCAGTTTTGGCTGCTTGCATTTAATTAAAAGTTGGTCAATTTCTTGGAAATCATCCAGCGAGATCCAACTCATTTTTGTTGTTCCTTTAAGGTCCTTCCTTGTTTAAATTGCCTCAGGAAGTGACCAAAATGCCCTTAAACGTTTATTTGACGTGAAAAACGTTAAATTGGGCTGAAGGAACATTGGCGGTTCAGATTGGGACACTTACACATCTCCCTCGGGACCCCGAGATACTAGCCGACCTTGTTACTGCTCCTCAGTTCAGTGAGGCTGCTCGTGCCGCTCATGCTATGATCCCCTTTGAAGAGAGGGAGCTAAGGCAGCTTGATGCCTAAAGATTTCGAGGAGAAACTCCCTCTGTGGGTTCGTCCCGAGATCTTGCCCGTTCATGTTATTTCTGTTCTTGAGAAGCGGGTGGAGGAAGCCAAACAGGCTAAGGGTGAAGAGGATGGGAATGAAGAGATGTCGGCCGGCCGACGAGACTGAACTTGAAAACGAGCCCACTAGGCTGGCAATGATAAAGTGTAGTAGGGCATAGGATGTAGCCCGAGGGGTGGATCATATTTATGTATTTATTTCTTGCATATTTGTTTTGTCGTAATGGTTGTCGGATTGTTTGTTTGCGCGTGTGTTTTTCATTTAATGTTTTGAAGTGTTTGCTCGTTTATGACTTTGTACGCTTGCTTACATGAGCTCGTGTATGATATGGCCTCCGAGCTCGCGTATGAAGTTAGGATCGAGCGTATAGTTTATGGGCTTTATTGGAATCGATGTTTCAACTTAGCTCTGAGCCGGGTTGGATGCTGACCACGCATCTAACTCGTTGACGATTGTTAAGTTGAATCCTGACCATGGTTTCATCTTAGCTATGAGCCGAGCTGAATATTGACCACTCATCCAGCTCTTTGACGATTGTTAAGTTGAATCCTGATCACAGATTCAACTTACCTTTGAGCCGAGCTGAATGTTGACCACGCATCTAAGTCGTTGACGATTGTTAAGTTGAATCCTGACCACATATTCATCTTAGCTATGAGCCGAGCTGAATGATGACCACGCATTTAGCTCATTGATGATCGTTAAGTTGAATCATAACCACGCATTTAGCTCGTTGACGATTGTTAAGTTGAATCCTGACCACAGATTCAACTTAGCTTTGGGTTGAGCTGAATGCTGACCACGCATCCAGCTCGTTGACGATTGTTAAGATGAATCCTGGCCCCAAATTCAACTTATCTTAGGGCCGAGCTGAATGCTGACCACGCGTTCAGCTCGTTGACGAATTTTAAGTAGAATCCTGACCACGGATTCAACTTAACTTTGGGCCGAGCTGAATGCTAACCACGCATCCAACTTAGCTTGTTAAGTTGAATCCCGATCACGAATTCAACTTAGCTTTGGGTTGAGCTGAATGCTGACCACGCGTTCAACTCGTTGACCAATTTTGAATTTAAAAGTTGTGAACTCAAGTAAACTTTTAGCATATAGCTATCTATAACAAATCATCAAAAGAATATGTGCTCGAAAAAAGAGCTATCCCTTATAAAACATAGAAGCGCCCTCCTTAATGACGCGTACCACTATGAACGGTCCTTCCCAATTGGGGGATAGTTTATTTTGCTAAGCGCCCGGTCGCCTCGATTTTGCGCAGGAGCCAGTCTCCTTCCCTGAAAACTCTCTTGTGTACAAGTTGTGCTTCCAGCATTCTCTGATCTGTCAAGTCCAGGACTATCAATCGACTCTCCTCGTTTTTGTCCTCCTTAGCGAGCTTGGAAGGAGCCATAGCTTCTGATCTGTACGTGAGCACAAAAGGTGTTTCTCCGGTCGGTTCGCGTTTGGTCGTACGAACAGCCCGTAACGCTTCTGGCAACTCGTTTATCCAGCGTCCTGCTCGTCCATCCAAGTTTCTCTTGAGGGCATGTAGTACCAATTTATTTGCGGCTTCTGCTGGCCCGTTGCCCTGTGGTCGTTATACTATGTTTGCCAATGTTTTATCCCGAGCCTCCGGCACTTGGCTGTGAAGGCATCCGAAAACTGAAGGCTGTGGTCGGAGACTATGACACGGGGAATCCCAAATCTGCACCACTGTCAAAGTTCTTTTTGTTTGGTTTTGGAGGAGTTGGGAGCCCGGCAAGGTTTATATGTAGTTCTTGTTCTTAATTGGTAAGTTACTAGATTTTCATGCACATATTTATTGCCATTTCACGATCATTCTCCTTTCCTGAACTTTATCCAAGTCTCCTGTCTTTGGGTGCAAGCAACTTTACGGAAGATCTCTAATGCAGAATAGCAAATGTGATTATTGATTCCCCAGAAATGTAATCGAGGCATATGAAGCACTTTGAGCGAATGATAAAGGTAAATACGCTTGTAACGACCCGAGTCCGAAGTTCGACTCGCTATGCAGGCACCACACACTGGCCCACTAAGCACCTCCTCAATTGGGTTAACCACAGCCATCACAGGCCTCCAAAAGTTCAATGGATGATTTGATGCTTAATAGTAGTGTATGGGTCTTCTATATATCACACTAAATTCCCACATATTTTCGATGTGGGATGGGGGATAACACAATCTCACCCACTCAAACTCTTGCTGTCCCTGACAAGGTCAATCAATACCCAGATCGTACCCCCGGGCTTAGGGATGGCCAAAACCGGTTTCGGTCCGGTTCCGGGCCGAAAACCGCCGGTTTCGGTTTGCCAAAATGGTGACCCTTAATCGGCCCGTCGTTGACTCCGGTCCGGTTACTCCGGTTCCGATTTTCTCCCCGGTTCCGGGCTTTTCCGGTCCGGTTCTCTTGAAAATCAAGGAATTTTCATCCGGTTCCGGGCTTTTTCCGGTCCGGTTCACCAAAATGGTGACCCTTAACCGGCCCGTCGTTGACTCCGGTCCGGTTACTCCGGTTCCAGTTTTCTCCCCGGTTCGGTCCGGTTCTGGGCTTTTCGGGTCCGGTTCCGGGCTTTTCCGGTCCGATTTTCCGATTTCTGGGCCTTAAGGCTAGCTCGCGGGCCTTAAGGCCGGGGTTCTGCTCTGATACCATTGTAACGACCCGAGCCCGAAGTCCGACCTGCTAATCAGGCACCACACACTGCCCACTAAGCACCTCCTCAATTGGGTTAATCACCGCCCATCACAGGCCTCCAAAAGTCCAATGAATGATTTGATGCTTAGTTAGTAGTAGTGTATGGGCCTTCTATATATCACACTAAATTTCTACATATTTTCGATGTGGGATGGAGATATCACAATCTCCCCCACTCAAACCCTTGCCTTCCCTGGCAAGGTCAACCAATACCCAGATCGTACCCCCGGGCTAGCTCGCAAGCCTTAAGGTCGGGGTTCTGCTCTAATACCATTTGTAACGACTCGACCCCGAAGCCCGACCCGCCATATGTAGGCACCACATATTGACCCACTAAGTACCTCCTCAATTGGGTCAACCACAGCCCATCACAGGCTTTCAAAAGTCCAATGGATGATTTGATGCTTAATAGTAGTGTATGGGCCTTCTATATATCACACTAAATTTCCACATATTTTCGATGTGGGATGAGGGATATCACAATATTGTGATAGACCGCAAAGTAGGTATTCTATAAAATCAAGCGCTTTAATAACTATCCACTTACTATTTCTTATTCCGCATTCTCTCTTTTACTTCACTTTTTATATTCGCAATGCTTATTCTACTATACGCTCTCCTTATTTTTCATGAAAGACCCATTTTATGCCTTTTCTGATGGGTCGAAGGAAGAACATATTTTGGGACGATAATTAAAATTATTAACATAGCCAAAATTTAAAAAAAAAAAAAATTAACGCTAAAAACAAAGGTTTTTTTATACCGGAACGCGCACTGAACTACTCCGTTGCTTCACTTTCAGTTTCATCCCTTTTGATAAGGACTCAATATCTTCTCGTACTCTCAGGGCCTATTCAATATACTCCGTCCGTCCCAGCCCAATGAAAACCAAATTTTTGGGCACACAGATTAAGGAAAAGTAAGAGATAAAAAGTGGAAGGAAATGTAGTGAGTATGAAAAATTAAATAGGAGAAAAAATGAGTGGGATGAATAGTGATTTGATTGGTATTGTGAGTGTAAAAGTAAAATAGGAGAGAGAATGAGTGGGAAAAATAGTAAAGATTCCCTTTCATTTTGAACTGTCTCCATTGGGCTGGGACGAACCAAAAATGAAATAAATCTCCATTGGACTGGGACGGAGGGAGTATAAATTTTCAAATCCTAACCACTCTCTGCAGGGATAAAACAACTTTCTCTCTCTCTCTCAATCAAATGAATTTCTCTCCCTCTCTCTCTTTCATTTAGTGGCTTATTCTCTCTCTCTCTCTCTCTCTCTCTCTCTCTCTCTCTCTCTCTCTCTCTCTCTTTTGTTGTTGTGTGAATTGTGAGAAGATGGTTTATTCAATCTATATATCTATAAATATATTAAAGCAAAGTCGTTTCTAAATTTGACAAGTTGGAATCCAAAAATGTCACTATCAAGGGGCTAAAAATGGAAATTAATTCAACACATGGTTTTAGCAAATGGTTTTGGAACATGGATGGAGAGAAAGTGAAAAAATTATCGATATTACTCATATTCTTTGAAAACTTTTGAAAATGTGCATTTTTTTATTTTTAATTAATTAATCAACACTAGGTGTCTAGAGTTGCAATATTTGAATGTTTCAAATTATTTCTTTAAAAATAATTGCTTAATGAGCTTTAAAATTTATTGTTTTTAATTCAGAAAAATTAAAAAATATCTCATTTTTAATCTAATAAACTCATTAAACAGTTATAATCTAAATATATATTCTTAAATTTTAGACAATTTATTTTTTTCTAATTATTAATTAATAACAATTTTTTTTGTATTAATGTTAATTTTTTAATTTAGATGTGGATATTTTTTTTTTTTTTTACTTTTAGTCTAAAATTTAAGAATATATATTTAGATTATAACTACTTTTCTTATGTTTTCGAGATAGATGATCATTAGTTAGACATTTTTTTAATTTTACTTTTGTCAAAAAAAGAAGATTTTATTTTTTAAAAAATAAAAAATTGAAGAATGTGGAGATAATATGGGTGACTATAGGTAGGGTCGAGGTGGGTAAGAGAAGTTTTGGAGGCAAAAATTGTGTACTTTTTATTTAAAAAATAAATTCATTATGTTATATAGTAATTACTATTAATGTATGTTTGTAGGCTTATCCTGATTATTAGGCTTAATAGTTGAAAATCTCATTTTGCTTTAAAAAAATACCTCTACTACTATAAATAATAATTCTTTCTTTTTTCAAAAAAAAAAAAAAGTATATGGATTTTTACTTTTAAAAAATAAATATGAATGATAGAAAAAGTAAAAGAAAAATGTTCAGGATTTTAAATTTAAGCAAATATGATGATTGAGATTTATTCATTTATTTATTTGTTTGAAGCAAGAAGATAATTTAATTGAGAAAAAAAGGTAAGGAGATAACTGCTCTTTTCAATAAAAGTCATATAACTAAAATGGTGATAAGTGTCTGCCTTAACTGTTTTCTAATATTATCTTTCAAGAAATAAAAAACTATTTTCTGATATAATCAAAAGATTTTCCTTCACATTTTTTTTTAAATCAAAACCTTCTTACTTTGAAAATTATAAATTTCATTAAACGAACTTATTTCTGAAAATTGACGAATTTCTAGGCTTAAAATTGGAAGCTACTTTTTTTTTCTTTGAACTTAGCTACTTTGTTTTGTGTTTTTTTTAAACGATTTTTAGCTACTTAGTTTAAAAAATAAAATTCTTTATTACTTGATCATTATTTTTTAATTTATGATGACATTTTATTTTTTTATAGAAATAAAGTATTTGTTTTTTTATTTTGTAACTTCATTCAATGTTTTGTTATCATAAAATTTAAATATAGAATAATAATTTTTAAAATGGTGCATTATTTTTTTAAATGGTTACTAATATAAATAATATTTTAAAATAAAAAGTGATATTTTTAATTTGAAAATCGATAAACCAAGAAAACTAAATGGGGGGATAGAGCCATGACTCTATTTTTTAGTTTATAGACATAATTTAGGGGTGATGGGCTGACTATGAGGAAGAAGTTAAATTTCTCTTTGTGTTGAAAGTAAAAAATATCATTAAATGTGAAGATAATTTATTTGAAGCTGATTTGGAATTTTTGGGTGACAAATTGAAAGTTGTCCACAAAATCTTGCTAACGAAATTAATTGACGATATTTATGATAGCATCTGTAATGGACTCAATACACTCTAATTAAAAACAATAATAAAAGTATTACATTTACTATTTTGTAAGCAATTTTTTTTTAATTATTTTGTTTCCTTACTATTACCCAATTAGTATAGGGGAGAGAGAAAAATGTTGGTTAAAAAGAAAGTGAAAAAATGTTTTAGAAAATTATAAAAGGTGATATGTGATTTTATTTTATAAGCTTCAATCTTCGAGCAAGTCTTTATTTTTACTCTCTCTATTTTAATATAAATATACAAAAATTAGATTTTCTCTTAATTAAATAGCAAATTTGAAAAATGATTGAACATTCATTTAAAGATTTAAAAAGGTTTGCATGCATACTTTCAGAGAGAATAGCCTACTATGTGGATTTTTTTTTTAATTTTTTATTGAAAAATATCTTGAAAAGTATTTATTCGAGTAGAAGTGAAACACTATTTGGTGGAAAAAATGTTGTCGGTGGAGATGATAGTTCTTCATGTGCTAAATCTACTACGAATGTTTTGTTTCAGGAAGTATTTCGAAATGTTTAAGCAGTATTCACACTTTGGTTTTTCGATTTACTATTTCAATAGATGCATGACTATATATAATCGCCGTGCATCACACAGGTGTGCTGCTAGTGTGTCTAAAATGCAGGTTTTGTGCTTTTTAAATTGGAAAATAGAGGGAGCATTTAATAATAAAAAATGCATTTTCAGACTATCTCAAACGTTAAACATTTCTAATTACCTACACTTGTATTTCCTTGATTAGACGCTTGTCATCTTCGG
Source organism: Adenophora triphylla var. japonica (assembly GCA_022495995.1). Taxonomy (NCBI): domain Eukaryota; kingdom Viridiplantae; phylum Streptophyta; class Magnoliopsida; order Asterales; family Campanulaceae; genus Adenophora; species Adenophora triphylla. The sequence goes on along the minus strand of JAFEMH010001199.1, from coordinate 280,221 downwards.
CTGCATTTGTCAACATCACACCATTAATTTTTCGACCCAACTCCCAACTAATAATTCCACAAAATATTGATTATTGTCATCTTCGGCTGCATTCGTCAACATCACACCATTAATTTTTCGACCCAACTCCCAACTAATAATTCCACAAAATATTGGCTACTAATACATGCTCGTGTCCAAGGACACGATTTTTTTTTTTTTTAATTTTTTGTTTTTAGGACAAAATGGAAAAGGGACAAATGAAAATATATGAGGGCAAAATAGGAAAAAATTCATTTGAAATTATTCATTCAACTGTTCACTCATTCTCTCATTTATAGTCATTTATACTATAGATTCACTTGGTTTTGTATGTATCGAATTAATTTTTCACTTACAAAATATTGAAATGTGTGACCACTCAAATTTAATTGTGACACCTACTATCTTTAATACTCCCTCCGTTCCATAAAACATTACCCATTTACTGTTGAGAACGGAAAATAAGGAATAATGTTATTAAAGTAGGTGTTGTGAGTGGGAGGAGAGAGAATGAGTGGAAAGAATAGTAAATTTGAAAAGTGTTGTGAGTATGACAAGTGGGTCCCATGAATAAAGAAGTATTAAAAAATTTCCTTTTTAGGAAAGTGAGACTTTAAAGTGGGACGCCCAAAATAGTAAAATGGGTAATGTTTTATGAGACGGAGGGAGTACTATCTTTAATAGAATTTAGAATAAACATAACATCAAAATGTGTGACCACTCAAATTTAATTGTGACACCTACTATCTTTAATACTTCCTCCGTCTCACTTTAATTGAGTCATGACATCTTTGCACGCTTTTTAAGATTTTTTTTTTAAAAATGAGTAAAGAATTGAAAGTGGGTAGAAGATTAGAGGAGAGAGAATGTAAAAGTTAAAAATATTTAATAGAAGAGAGAATGAGTGGGAGAAATAGTAAGTTAATGATTGATTTTTTTTGTAAATATGTCAACATTATAAGGGTATAATGAATGGTTTTTTTGTAAATATATAAACATTATGAGGGAATAAATGTCCGAAACAATGTTCACTTCTTTTTCATTTATGGAATGACTCATTTGAAGTGGGACATTCCAAAAAGAAAAATAGCTCAATTGAAGTGGGACGGAGGGAGTACTATCTTTAATATAATTTAGAATAAACATAACATCAAAATGTGTGACCACTCAAATTTAATTGTGACACCTACTTCATCTTTTTCTTTAGAAATTAGAATAAACAAATTGTTAAATACTCACACCTACTTCATCAAAATGTGTGACCACTCAAAAGCCATTCATTTTATTTTATGACAAAAAAAAGACATTCAATATTTTAGGACAAAAAAAGACATTCAATTTAGGACGGAGTATATACTGTCTTTGTCCAAAATTAATGTCTAACTATATTTATTTTTGATGGCTGAAGAGAATACTTATTTTTGATGGACGAAGAGTGTAAAAGACTTTCTATTGGACTTTTAGGGAGAGGAGAGACAATAACATTTGAATTACTTGATAAATGCTACCAAAAAATGTATAGAAAAAATTTCACTAGGCCCCTATGCCAAAATTTTATTTCTTTTAAAGATTTTTTTTTATAAATCTCTAATAAAGAGTTCTCATGAAATTATAATTTTTCAGACACTCTTAGGTCCTCCCTCTCTCCTCAAGTCATTTTATTAATCTTTCTTTTTCCGTCTAAACACACACACTCATTTTCAGCAAAGTGAACAAAGATAGTTGTAAAATGCAAAAAAATCAAAAGTCAATTTACAGTTGACAATACTAACCATTTTCTCTCTCCCTCTCCTATTAGTACTATGCTTTTGAGTCAAAATTATTACTCCGTAAATTGTTCTTTATAAAAATATACTCCCTCATTCCGGTTCATGCTTCACCATTTTTGTGAAGCACGCAAATTAAGAAAGCAATATATATATTTAAAAATAATGGGAGTGGAAGAAGGGTTATGAGAGGGAAGAAGTGACTGGATATGACAAGTGGGACCCATAATTTGAATGTGTGAGAGAAAAAAGTTAGTGGGTATAATTGAATATTAATAAACATTTTCCATTTTAGGAAAGGTGAATCTTCTACCGGGACACCCATTTAGGTAAAAGGTGAAACTTCGGATGGAACGGAGAGAGTATTTAGATTTATTCGGGGGAGAGAAAGTGCTATTATCTTTGTCTCAGAATATTATACACTTTTTTTTAATTATAAAAACAAGTTTATTTATAGTTTAGGATGGAGAAAATATCTTATCTTCGCATCAAAGTAAAAATAAAATTTAAATTATTTTGATATGGACGAAGCGTGTATTTTTTTTTTCTTTTAACTCAAACCATACATTTGCTAAAAAAATAATATAATCAACTCATACATGGTTAATTTCCTCCGAGAGCATAACTTGGCTTACTAAATACTCCTTCCGTCCCTGCCGAAGTGTCCCAACTTTTCTTTTAGGTGTTCCATTTAAAATATCCTAACCCAAAAAAGAAAAGTTTTTTATTACTTTTTTATTTGTGGGACCCATTTGTCATACTCACAATAAATATCCACTAACTATTCTCTACCCCACTTTCTCTTTCTTACATCACTTTTCATACTCACAACATTTATTTCACTATACACTTTTTCTCTTTCCTACATCACTTTCCTTAATTCCCGTGGATGGGCCATTTTGGGACACTTCGGCCGAGTCTGAGGGAGTATCATTTAAATTTCCTTTTTATTATTATTTAATTTTATCTTACAATTATTCAATGTTATAGAAATCTATTTACTCCATCCTATAAAAATTGTTTTAATTAATTTTTTAGGATCACTTAAATTGGATTTTTATGCATAATTTATAAAAATTAAGTTTTTCAGAATTAAATTAGGAAAATTAAAATTTTACAAATCTTTAGTTAAAGTTCAATTATCTTGACCACGAAACAAAAAAAAATGGTAGTGATTGGTCACGTAAACACACAAGTAAATATAAAAATAAAATATTAAATAACTAAAATATTAAATCTAATGTAAAATTTGACTTTCAAAAATCCACTTTTTCCATATTATACTTTTAGAAAAAGTTGTATAGCGGTGGAGAATGATTATAGTAATTAATTATCCATTTTAAACATCAACATTATAAAATCAAAAAATGCAAATAGAAAAAAAGGTAGCATGAATAGTTAGACTTTGAAAAATAAATAATGAACATAACATAACTTTTTAGTGGTTATAATGCATTAATCTTGGATTAACGAAATAATTGAAATAAAAACAAAAAAATATGCTTAATCTGAAAATGTGCATTATATATTGTACATAAAAAATTATATTAAAAAAGTAATTTTATTTAGAATCAAAATATTTGTTTAAACTGCATAAAAAACAAGTTAAAAATATAAGAAATTACACATCGTGCATCGCACGGGTGTAATACTAGTTAGAAATAAAATAAAAAAGTACGTTGCATTAAGCTGTCACTACATAGTACATTATTCTTTGTGAAACAGAGATTTTTGTTAAGTTAGTAATTGGGTTATATTTTAATGAGTTTGTTAATTAAATTTAACGACATTCAACCATGTTGCATTATTTAAAATAAAATAAAAAAGTATATTGCATTAAGCTGTCACTATATAGTACATTATTCTTTGTAAAATAGAGGGTCATTGCATGATTCTTCGATAATTATTCCAATAAAAAATAATACTCCCTCCGTCCCAATCTAAATGACTCAACTTTTCTTTTTGGGCGTCCCATTTAAAATGTCTTAACCCAAAAAAGGAATTTTTTTTTACTATTCCACCCACTCATTCTCTCTCATATTTTACTTTTACACTCACAACATTCTCTCTTCTAACTATTCCTCCCACTCATTCTCTCTCCTATTTAATTTTTCATACTCACAACATTTAAATTTTTTCTCTTTCTTACATCACTTTCCTTAATTTTTGTGTCGAACCTATTTTGAGACATTTAAATTGGGATGGAGGGAGTAGATACTTTGGTTTGGAAGTATAGAGGTAAAAAGAAAAGAAATAAAAAGTGGGTAGGGTCAGGAACAAAACAAAGGACTAAAATTAGAGCTTGTAGGGTCACTTTCTTTATAATTTTGGGCTTTAAAAGTTTGACAATAATAATACATTTATGAAAGGAGTAGGTCTGCTGAGAAACGCGTTTCTCCATAACTATGGAGAAACGCGTTTTTAATAGCCAGAAACTATACGTTTGATAATCAAAAGAAAATTTCTGGATATCAGTCTCAAAGGGTTCTGGATATCCAGAAGCTTTGGAACGGATATCCAGAAGCCTTTGGACGGATATCCAGAAAAAATAGATTTGAAGCCAAATCCAAGGCCAAGACCAGAAATTTCTTATTGAAGGTTTCTGGATATCCAGAAACCTTCAAATGTATATCCAGAAACCATCAAATGAATATCTAGAAACATTTTGAAAGTTTCTGGATATCATTTTGAAGGTTTCTGGATATCACTTTCATAAGCTTCTGGATATCCTTTCAAAGGGTTTTCGATATCCGTAACCTTTGAGACTGATATCCAGAAGTAACCATGGGACAAGGTCATGGCCAATACAAAAAGTTTCTGGATATCCTTTCAAAAGGTTCTGGATACCCGTAACCCGTTTCTCCATAACTTATGGAGAAACGCGTTTCTCCCTAGATTTTACGTTATGAAAGCTACCTTCCACCACCAACTCGACTCTTTCAAATATTTTAATTCATAATTATTGACTTGTCATAGCAATTAGTATCATACATTCACTCCAAAATATAAATTCAAGAATGATAACATATACTCTTTAATTTTCTAAAAGGGCGTCCCGTTAGAAGCTTCACCTTTCCTAAAATGACAAATAATCTTTACTATTCCACCCACTCATTTCTCTCCTATTTTACTATTACACTCACAACACTTTTCAATTTTACTATTTCCTCCACTCATTCTCTCTTCTATTTTACTATTACACTCACAATATTTTTTCCACCCTTAATTTGCGTACTGAACCAAAATGGTGAAACTATTATCGAGACGGAGGGAGTATTTATTTTGAAATTAATTGCATTGCACAATTCACTACCAGCAAGAACAATTTAGGGCCTAAAGTGCCTAAATAAGGCTTGAAGTCTTATATAGCAGGTCCCTAATCTTAATTGGAGTATGACTTTCCATTTTTAACAATTTAGGGCCTAAAGTGCCTAAATTTGCTCAATTTAGAGCATTTGGCGAAATACGTTAAAAAATTCAGTTAAATCTTCATGTACAATGAACATGCAACTTTATAGGGTAATCTAGTAATTTTATGGGGCAAGACCCAAAAATAACAATATTTTACAATTTTCAAGCCCTAAATTGATATAAACCTAATTTTGGGCCCCAATTTGAATAGAGTACACCCCAACTCATGCCCCAATTCGAGAATAAATTATAAGTTTAGACCATATTTTGTCATTAAACAAATAAGGTTTATAATTTAATTTCAAACTTAGGATATTTAGCTTGCATTAATTTATAGTTTATGATTTAATTTAATATTTATGATGTACACATTAATTTAAGTTCTTTAGTTAATTTATGATAAAATTAGATGGAGGTCATTTAGTGTTATGTCTATAAACCTAAAAAAATGTGTAATTCCTTATCTCTAATTCAATCTCAGAATTTAATTTAATTATTTTATTAAAATGACAAGATAGACATTACACTCAATTAGAATTTATGATATACAATTTAAGTTCTATGACTGAATTAGAGTTAAGAAATTAAATTTTTCTTAAGTTTATAGCATTACATTCTATTATCCCCATCTAATTTTATCATAAATTAATCGAAGAACGTAAATTAATGTGTACATCATAAATATTAAAATAAATCATAATTTCTAAATTAATGTGCAGGCTAAAAACCCTAAATTATAAATTAAACTATAAATTATAAATCTTAAATTATTTTATTTTTTTAATGACAAGATATGATTTAAACTCATAATGTATTCTCAAATTGGGGACTCGAACTGTGATGTACCAAAGTTAGATTTAAATCAATTTAGGGATTGAAAATTGCAAAATCTGGTCAAATTGGGTCTTGCCATCATAAAATTACTGCATTACCTTCTATAAAGTTGCATGTGCGTGAACATGACGACTTAACTGGGTTTTTTAACGAATTTCGTCAAAAAGCCCTAAATTGACAAATTTTGGCATTTTAGGCCATAAATTGTCAAAATTGAAAAGTTAGGCCCCATACCTTATCAGGTGATTAAAAGGTGATATTGGTCGGGTACGGAGTCGAAGGACTAAGTGTCACCGACGCAACTCACAAGTTCGGCCATAAGATCAACCTGGCCGTTTATGTGGAGGCCACCATGCTCAAAACTAGGTTTTCTTGTGATCAAGATGTTAAAGATGTAAGTCGTCCTAATTAACTCCGCATTTTATTTTCAACGTTATGTACAACCTACATCATTTATTATTTGTTATTGACAATAAAAAACATGTTTTTTTCAAAAATTTAAATAAAGCAATGGAGTATACTAAAAAGTACCTTATTATTTTACAATTACACTGTGTTTATTCACTTACTATCCGGTTACGGAATAAAGTTTCTAGTTTGATTTTACACAAGAATTAAAAAAATGTTGTGAGTATGAAAAGTAAAGTAGGAAATAGAAAATGTGCAAAAAGTTTTTGTTATGAGAATGATAGGTGGGTTCTGTTGTTCGTTTTAAGTAATAAAACAACTAAAATCCTTACTCTGAGATTAACCAAAAAAGAAAGTAAAAATCTTACTTTGAAATGGAAAGAGTATTTGTCACTAATGTCGTATAGTTTTGATACATCACTAAAAAGTACGTTGCATTATTCTATCGTTAATGATGATTGTGTTCCATTAATTATTGATTTGAGTTTGGTGGTACGTTGATAATTTTTATTATTTTCATTAAAAGAGTATTTTTAAAATTTTGACTTTTAACAAATTTCAGTAACAAACAAAGATGTATTTTATACATTGAAATATGATATCGTTAAAATAAAAAATTTAGTTTCGCAGTTATCTTCTTGATTTGTGAAATTTAAAATGTATGGGTCTGTGCATGTCCAACCAACTGCAAGGCAGTTCGGCATGTACTCAATATGGTTTGCCTATTTTGATCGTCCTCACTCGTTAAAAGTCATTTAAGAGTATTTTAGACATTTTTCTTGATTTATCTAATTAAATCGCGGGAGATCAATGCAACCCGACTGCTGTTTCGCAAGTCGCAACAGCCACAAATAAAAAATAATGTACAATAGTTGGGGAAGTCGGTGTTAGAAGAAGGGAGGAAAAATAGGAAATTTTTTCTCAAATAATATTTTTTTAAAATATAAATCTCAAAATAATCCACATTTCAAACTATTTGTCAAAATGTCCCGCTTTTTAAAAGTCGCTACACGGTGTAGCGATTTCAACATTTACAGTTGAAACTCGCTACACCGTGTAGCGAGTTTAGGGTGATTAGGGGTTTAACGTTTGAATTAAGATGTCGTAATTAAGAAAAGTGAACTCGCTACACCGTGTAGCGAGTTTGACCGTTCATACTGAACTCGTTATACGGTGTAGCGAGTTTAAGATGATTTCCAGTAGATAAGGTTTCTCTTGCAGATTCATTCTCATTCTCTCGTATCCTTCGTACTTACTCTTTCAAAAAAAAAAAAAAAACTCAAATCTTCACATCATTTTATTTCGTCTGAATCGTTGAAGACCAAGAATCAAGGTAAATTGACATCATTTTAATCATTGTTTTCACTTGTCTTTATATATAAATTTTAAGTTTTTAATTGTGTTTTAGTATATTATAGATATAAATGTTAGGATTTTGTTATGTAGGTTTTAACACTTTGATTTCGTAATGTAGGATTAAAGATGAACAGGGTTCAATCATTTTTTTGGAAGAGTAAGTACAAGGGATACGAGAGAATGAGAATGAATCTGCAAGAGAATCCTTATCTACCGAAAATCATCTTAAACTCGCTTCACCGTGTAGCGAGTTTAGCCTGACCGGTCAAACTCGCTACACGGTGTAGCGAGTTCACTTTTCTTAATTACGGCGTCTTAATTCAAACACTAAGCCCTTAATCACCCTAAACTCGCTACACGGTGTAGCGAGTTTCAACGATAATATGTTGAAATCGCTACACCCTGTAGCGACTTTTAAAAAGTGGGACATTTTGATAAATAATTTGAAATGTGGATTATTTTGGGATTTATATTTTTAAAAAAGAAATATTCGAAAAAAAAATAGGAAAAAAAATGGAGGGAAGAGATAAGATAGAGTGGGTGGGGAATCAAAGCGGGATTGCGGGATGCACATACACTACACGACGGGCCACAAAATTTAGAGCCATTTAATTGTACAATGACTTTTGATCGATCTTTGCAGTGCTGTGATTTCCAACTGTCTCCCAACATCTTTTATGGAGTTTGCTATATTATTCGATTCATTTTCAATATCTTTTTTAAATTAATTTTTTTAATTTTCTTTTTTTATAAATGAGCAAGAGAGATTTTATTAGACCACAAAGTAGGTATTCAATAAAATCAAGCGCTTTAGTAACTATCCACTTACTCCCTCCGTTCCAAAATATTTGTCCTATTTGACTTTTTTATTGAACTTTGACCACAAATTTATGAAAGATTAATCATGTTCATGAAATTCTAAAAGTTGTTGTTGATAATATTATTAATGGTGAATCAATAGGAATTTTTAGAATTTCATGAACATAATTAAATTGTCATATATTTGTGGTCAAAATTCAACAAAAAAGTCAAATGGGACAAACATTTTGGGACGGAGGGAGTACTATTTTTTATTCAGCATTTTCTCTCTTACTTAACTTTTTATATTCACAACGCTTATTCTACTGTACGCTCTCCTTATTTTCCGTGAAAGACCCATTTTATGCATTTTATGATGGGTAGAAGGAAGTACATATTTTGGGACGATAATTAAAATTATTAACATAGCCAAAATTTCAAAAAAAAAGTTTTTTAAAGTAAAAAAAAAATGGTTTTTTTTTTTATACCGGAACGCGCACTGAACTACTCCGTTGCTTCGCTTTTAGTTTCATCACTTTTGATAAGGACCCAATATCTTCTCTTTCTTCTTGTACTCTCATGCCTAATCAATATACTCTCTCTGTCCCAGCCGAAGTTTCACTTTTTATCAAAATGGGTGTCTCGTTAAAAGCTTCATCTTTCCTTTTTTGGCAAAGAATTTTCACTATTTCCTCCCCTCATTCTCTCTCCTAAATCACTATTACACTCACAACACTTTTCAAATTTACTATTTCCTCCACTCATTCTCTCTCCTTATTTCAAATTACACTCACAATATTTTTTCTTTTCACCCATTTTCTTAATTTGCATGATTTGCCCAAAGTGTGAACCTTGGGCCGGACGGAGATAGTATAAATTTTCAAATCCTAACCACTCTCCATCCACGTGGATTAAACAACTTTCTCTCTCTCTCTCAATCAATTGAATTTCTCTCCTTCTCTCACTCTCATTTACTGGCTCATTCTTCCTCTCTATATCTCTCTCTCTCATTTACTGGCTCATTCTTCCTCTCTATATCTCTCTCTCTCTCTCTCTCTCTCTCTCTCTCTTATTGTTGTGTGAATTGTGAGAAGATGGTTTATTCAATTAGAAATAAAATAAAAAAATATGTTGCATTAAGTTGTCACTATATAGTACATTATTCTTTGTGAAATAGAGATTTTTGTTAAGTTAGTAACTGGGTTATATTTTTAATGAGTTTGTTAATCAAATTTAATGACATTCAACCATGTTGCGTTATTTAAAATAAAATCAAAAAGTATATTGCATTAAGCTGTCACTATATAGTACATTATTTTTTGTAAAATAGAGGGTCATTGCATGATTCTTCCATAATTATTCCGATAAAAAAAATACTAGATACTTTGGTTTGGGAGTTTAGAGGTAAAAAGAAAAGAAATAAAAAGTGGGTAGGGTCAGAAACAAAGTACTAAACTTAGAGGTTGTAGGGTCACTCTCTTTATAATTTTGGGCTTTAAAGTTTGACAATAATAATACCATTATGAAAGCAACCTTCCACCTACTGACTCATTCAAATGTTTTAATTCATATAATTATTGACTTGTCATAGCAATTACTATACATTCACTCCAAAATCTGACACTTATTTAGGAAACCACAAAAAAAAAAAAAAAAAAAAAATAAAAATCTGACACACGAGATGGATAGACTATAAAATGAGGTTATTCCCCTAAGATTCATCACCCAATCTCTATTTCTTAAAAACCACATGCATTGGTTTTGCTTTGGAACTTTCTAACTATTAACATCTCGAGTTGAAAAACCATCCCCAACTCTCTCTCTCTCTCCAAACCAACAATTTGTCATTCTTGTGATCTCACTCCCCTATTTTTGTTTTTGAGTTTTGTGGGTATTGTTTGAAGAACCTAGATAGTATATGATCTAGATTCTTCAAGCAATTCTCAGTTTTCGTTTTCCTTTCATTTTATTTCGTTAATAAATTGATTAGTGCGGACGTGACAATTTTCATATTGAAAATATTTGCTTCTTACAATTCCAAATTCAAGCGACGTACAAATATTAATTAGTTGTTCCTTCACAACAATAATGGATCAGTATCAATCATTTTTTCAGATCTTAATATTTGTCATATTTCTTGTTATGTTATATACATTCTCTCATTCGTCGAGAGTCTATGTTTTCTCTCCTTTGTCGAGAGCTTTTGAATTCTCTCTAATATGTCGAGAGCCTCTGTGTTTTGTTAATACTCCCTTCGTCCCACTTCAATTGGTCCACTTTCCTTTTTGGGACGTCCCACTTCAATTGATCTATTCCATAAATGGAAAGTTTTCCATATATTTATACCCTTATCATCTCGACATATTTACAAAAAATCCAATCATTAACTTACTATTCCTCCCACTCATTCTCTCTTCTGTTAAATATTTTTAATTTTTACATTCTCTCTCCTATTCTCTACCACACATTTAACTTTTACATTCTCTCTCCTCTAATTTCTACCCACTTTATTCATTTTTCTTAAAAATCGTGAAATTCACCCCGGGACCAATTGAAGTGGGACGGAGGGAGTATTTATTATTGTTACAATGGTTGGTGATGATGCCAAGAACGTTCGGATCAGCCCAAATCCTGCGACGGGTTATATCCTGGATGTTTGAATTGTTGGTGTAATGCCCTACGGGGGAGGGGGGGGGGAGTGGGAGGGGCAGGGAGTGGTAGTGGTGAGTAGGGTGGGTAAATTTGTAGTCAACTCAATCGAACATTTTCTGAAAAATATTTTTCTTACCAAACAGTCGAAAACATGTTTATCTTATTTTTCGAAAAATATTTTCATTTTTCAAAAAAATATTTTGCAGGAAATCGTTTTCCGAAAGATGTTTTTCGCTAAACAAACGGAGCCTAATAATAATGGATAGTAATGCCTTTTTTTACTTTAATTTTTGTTTTATTGTTCGATTGATTTGGGGGATTATTATGCCCATATCTTTCTTTCTTTACTTAGTAATACGTGTATAACATCACAAAAAGTAAAATCACATGGACCACACCAATTGTCTTAATCATTAATTCCTTACTTTTTAAGTCTAAAATAATTGTCAATTTTTTTTATTATATTCTCACAAAAAAAACTCCCTACCCACATTTTCTCCTACTTTTTTTTTTCATACTCACAATATTTACTTTTTCTTAATACTCGTGTCAAATCAAACTAAAAACATTGAATCGGGAAGAAGGAAGTATTAAATTTCTTTGTAGATAAATATATGGATTTTTTTTACCAAAAACTACCTAAAAAAGATGTTAGTTACAAAAAAAAAACATGTAATATGTGATATTACAAAAAACTACTTTTTTCTCTTTCTTTTTTTCTTTTCAGTTAAAATAACTGATAAATGCATTTATCAGTTGTTCATATGTAAAAATAGTTTTTTAAAGAGTATTTTGTGTTCGATTTTTTGGTTAAAACAACTGATAAATGCATTTATCAGTTTTTATAACTGATAAATGCATTTATCAGTTGTTTGACAGATAAACGCAAAAAAAAAAAGTAGTTTTTTGTAATATCCAACTTATGTGGGTTATTTTGTAATATCCATTTTTCAAAAGTAATTTTTGGTAAATGCCCTCCTTTTCTTGATTTTGGGGTGAGAGTCTTGTGTAGAATTTGTATGCTTATTTTAAAAAATACTTAAAAATGAGTATTACAAATTGTCCAAAGCATTTTTAATAATTGAAATCGGGAAAAAAATTGGTTAGTTAAGTGTCAATTATTTTAAAATTCTACGAATGGCTGAGAACATACTCCCTCCGTCACATTTCAAGCTTCACCTTTTGCCAAAATGGGTGTTCCGTTAAAAGCTTCACCTTTTCTAAAATGGCAAAAAATATTTACTATTCCACCCACTCATTCTCTCTCCTATTTCACTTTTATACTCACAATACTTTTCAAATTTACTATTCTCTTCACTCATTCTCTCTCCTATTTTACTTTTACACTCACAACACTTTCTCAACTTACCTTTTTCCTTAATTTGCGTAATTTTTCAAAAGGGTGAAGCATATAATGGGACGGAGGGAGTATGTGTCAATATAATATACTCCCTCCGTCCCAATCTAAATGTCCCAACTTTTCTTTTTGGGTGTCCCATTTAAAATATTCCAACCGAAAAAATGAAAGTTTTTATTACTATTCCACCCACTCATTCTCTCTCATACTTTACTTTTACACTCACAACATTCTCTCTCCTAACTATTTCTCCCACTCATTCTCTCTCCTATTTAATTTTTCATACTCACAACATTTAAACTTTTTCTCTTTCCTACATCACTTTCCTTAATTCCCGCGCCGAACTCATTTTGGGACATTTAGATTGAGACGGAGGGAGTACTATTGTTATTTGTCATTTAAAAAAATAATGTAAAGTATGATTGCAAAAAGTTAAAAACTAGAGTTAGAAAGAGTTGGTCTGGCGAGAAACGCGTTTCTCCTTACTGTATGGAGAAACGTGTTTTTCCAAAGGTTTTGAATATCAGTCTCAAAGGTTCTGGATATCCAGAACCCTTTGATCATGATATCCAGAAGTTATGTTAGAATGGGACCAACACATACCAAACTTTCTGGATATCAACTTAAATAGATTCTGGATATCAATTTCAAAGAGTTCTGGATATCCAGAATATTTAATATTGATATCCAGAAGCCTTTCAAAAGGTTCTGGATATTCTTTCAAAAGGTTCTGGATATCCTTTCAAAAGGTTTTGGATATCCAGAAACTTTCAAAATGAATAACCAAAAATTTAGAATTGCCCAAGCCAAGGCCATGGGCCAAGGTCATGGCCAATACAAAATTTCTGGATATCCTTTCAAAAGGTTTTGGATATCCTTTCAAAAGGTTCTGGATACCCGTTTCTCCATGGGCCAAGGTCATGGCCAATACAAAATTTCTGGATATCCTTTCAAAAGGTTCTGGATACCCGTTTCTCCATATCTTATGGAGAAACGCGTTTCTCCCTAAATTTTGGCAGTTAGAAATTAGAATTAAGAATTTCTAGGAAGAGAGTGGTAGGATTTTTTTTTATATTTTTATTTATAGGCATTACGGGGGCCGTGCACCCCACCCACCAACAACCTATGTGAATAACGCCAAGCCAATTATGAGTGTTAGACCTCCTAAAGCTGGTGGGCCCACACCCGAATCATCAAACCTGTCCAATCAATCTCCACCGTCGGGATATACTGAGGATTATTAAAGTCTTAAGGTGGTGGGCCACCCACTTTCATTCAAATTTGTACACCTACATTAGTACGGCCTTCACCCTCTAATCTAAACAAAGCATCTCCCTTTTGCTTCAAATCTGGAGGTTATGGGTTCGATCCCCCCAAAAAGTTAGAGGGAAAGCTTTCTCTCCCTAGGATTTTCTAGGCGCTTCTCTGTCTGTGAGTGTGTGAGTGTGTGTGTGTGAGTAGTGAAAAAAAAAAAGCATCTCCCTTTCTTTTCATCTCAACCTCCGCTTTACTTTTGAATATTATGAAAACAATATAGAAACAAAAAAGGTTATTCATTTTAGAACAAAAAAGTTATATATTTTGGGATGGAGATAGTAGTATTTTTTTTTTTTTAATAAAACATATATTTCATCGACTCTCCATGTTTCTCTCTCCTATTATACAAACATAAAAAAAAATTAATCATTTTAAATTTATTTTTAAGAACTCCTCCCCCACACCCACCCCCCCCCAGTTGGGTAAAAAAAAATTAATCATTTTTTGAAAAATATTTTACAGTTAAATTTAAAATGATTAATTGTTTTTTTACCCGACAGGGGGGGGGGGCAGCGGCAGGGGTGGTGGTGCTGATAAGTGGAGTGGGGTGGGGAGTTGTTAAAATAAATTTAAAATGATTAAATATTTTTTACCCGAGGGGGGGAGGGGGTTGTAGTGGTGAGTAGGGTGGGGGTGGGGGTGGGGGTGGTGGTGGTGAGTGGGGTGGGTAAATTTGTAATCAACTCAATCAAATATTTTTTGAAAAACATTTTCCTTATCAAACAGCCGAAATCATGTTTATCTCATTTTCCGAAAAATATTTTCATTTTTTGAAAAATATTTTGCAAAAAATTATTTTTCAAAAGATGTTTTACGCTAAACAAACGGAGCGAAAGACTCATATCCTTCACCTCTTAATTAAGTCTTATCTAAATAAAGCATCCCCTTTCTTTTGATCTCTCTATCTCTCTCTCTCGGATTTTTTTTCTCAATTTGAGAGAGAAAGTGAATACTCCCTCCGTCCCGCTTGAAGTGTCTTAACTTTTCTTTTTAGGCGTCCCATTTAAAATGTCTCAATCCCAAAATGAAAAGTTTTTATTATTTTTATACTCTTCCTACCCCACTCATTCTCTCTCCTACTTTACTTTTACACTCACAACATTCTCTCTCCTAACTATTCATCCCACTCATTCTCTCTCCTATTTAATTTTTCATACTCACAACATTTAACATTTTTCTCTTTCTTACCTCACTTTCCTTAATTTTCGTGCCGATCTCATTTTGAGACACTTCAGGCGGGACGGAGGGAGTACTATGCAGCTGGATCCCATTTTTAAAACAAGGAGGGAAAATTAGAAAAAGGGGAAAAGCTTTGGATGGATTGGATTAATTCAAAGTGTGGGTCCATCCGCACATGACATGGGTCTGTTTTTCTCTCTCTTCCTATCCTAGTTTGTTTGTGCTCTTTCTTTTCTTTTTTTTTTTTCCTCCTTGTTTAACGTCAGAAAGCACCTCCTGTGTTTTTCTCTCTCTTCCTATCCTCATTTTTTAATTGCGAACTTTTATATTCTAATTTAAATTACTCATTGTATCACTAGCTTAAATTGGGGTCAAAAATTTTATATAGTGCAGATTTTAATCAAAATTACGAGGTCAAAAACTAATTAATTGACATTTTTAATACTAAAATGACATTTATTAAGAATTTATAGTGCTAAAGTGACAATTTTCAGAATTAAAGGGGGTTAAGTGACTCCCTTGTCACTAAGATGGCTTCGTCGGGTAAATCAATTGTAACTTTTTGTAAAATGGTCCGAGTACACTCCATAACAATATTTTACTCTTCAAATGTCACTATTATATTATATTAAAAATTATTAATTAATAAAAAACAAATTATTTTAAAAAATATCACTAGCCTGGGTTAGATTATCAAAAAATCAAGGGTAAATTATAAAATAGGGCATAACGTCCAGGAAGGGTACAATTTTGGGATCTGATGTCTAAAACTTAGCGAAATAGGGCCTAACTTGTTACTTTGCTTGCAAAATAGGGTTTTTTTGACGGATTTCATTAGAAAAATCAGTTAAGGCACATGTAATTTCGACGTGATTTAACAGATTTGATTAGTTTGAAAAAGAAATTATACTTAAGGGGTCAAATGCAATATTTTTGAAATGAAGGGGAAGGTGAGTAAAATAAAAATAATGTCAATACTAATAACCCAATCTCCATTTTAATATAATATAGATATGGTTTTTGATACGATTTTATCTAGAAAATTTTTCAAAATTTGTAATATTAATTCATTATCATTAGCGTCAATTTATGAAAAATTATTATAGTTATCTTCGTCTATAATTTTTACATATCTCTCTCACTTACCAAAATTCAACATTAGTGCAAAGGTTTAGGCTTTCTTGATTTTGATTATGAACTAAATCAGTCAAAATATCAATTGCTCCCAACTTCGTGACAAGTTCCTAGTTTCCTTCTCCGTTTATAGAAAATTAGTATATGCTCGTGTCCAAGGCCACGTGATTTTGTTTTAAAATTAATTTTTTTTTAAGGGCAAAATGGGAAAGAGACAAATGTATGAGGGCAAAATGAGAATTTCGCTGCTTAGAACTGTTCATACCACTGTAGCAAACCCCTCCCTCATTTATACTATAGATGTCATATTTTAGGGTTCATGGCTTCCAACCTGGAGATCATGGGTTCGATTCCCCCACCAGTGGTTAGAGGGAATGACATTGCCCTCCCTAGCATAGCTAGGCGCCTCTGTGAAGTGCATCAAGGGGGGAGCGGTGAAATGTGTTGATCCCCTTCTTTAAAGAAGAAAAAAAAAAAAAAAAAGCATCCCCCTTCTTTTCATCTCTGTCTGTCTCTCTCTCTCTCTCTCTCTCTCTCTCTCTATCTCCACCTTACTTCTGAATATTTCTCATTCTTGATTGCTTCTCTTCTTCCTTCTTATCTTATTATAATGGCGGATATGTTTGTCTCTCCGTTAGTGTCGATGCTGATAGAGAACTTGGCCTCTTCTGCTTTGTCCTTCATTCCCTCTGGCGACAATCATACCAAGCTCCAGAAATGGACTGATATGCTGCTGACGATTGAGGCGGTGCTGGAGGACGCGGAAGACAGGCAGCTAAATGACAAGCGTATTCAACGGTGGCTGAAAGAAGTTCAGAAGCTGGCTTTTGAAATCGAGGACGTCGTAGATGATTTGCTCACTGAAGCTGGGCGTCGCCAGATGATAGCAACACCTGAATCAAGCAGCTCCGGTAAGCTGCGTAAGATTTTCTCTACATTCAGTCCTACAGCTATTATCTTCGGTTATGATTTGGATCGGAAGATTGGTGAGATCTCTGATAGTTTGAAAGAACTTGAAGAACGAAAGATTTTATGAAGCTGCAAGAGTGCGTTGGTGGAAAATCTGAAAAGCCAGGATATCAGAAGCTTCCGTCAACGTCCTTGGTGGATACAACTCGTGTTTATGGCAGAGATGAAGAAAGCAGGGCAATCCTCAAATTGTTGCTCGAGGACAAAGTAAGTGATCACGATGGCCAAGTTCGCGTCATCTCCATAGTGGGAATGGGTGGTATTGGTAAAACCACTCTTGCTCAGTCTCTCTACAATAATGAGGGAGTGAAAGACTCCTTTGATAATAGAGCCTGGGTATGTGTTACTGAAGATTTCTATGTTCTCAAGATAAGCAAGAAAATTTATGAGGAGGTGTCTGATGAGAGTTGCTCGTTCAATGAGTTAAATAAGGTTCATGAGAAGCTAAGGGAGAAGCTTTCCAATAAAAAGTTTCTTCTTGTTTTAGATGATGTATGGAATCAAGACTATGATAATTGGCGAGTCTACGTGCTCCTTTTATGGTGGTGCCCCGGCGCACGATCATAGTCACTACTCGCAGTCGCGATGTTGCAAAAACCATGGGTTCTAAGGAAGTGTATGAGTTGGAGGTGCTATCCGATGAGGATTGTCTCTCTCTGTTAGCTCAACATGCCTTTGAGAAACCAAATTTTGATGGTCATCCAGAATTTAAAGAAGTTGGAGAGGTGATATCAAAGAGATGCAAAGGCTTGCCTTTGGCAGCAAAGTCACTGGGTGGCCTCCTCCGCACTAAAGAAAGCCTAAAGCAGTGGGAAAAAGTTTCAAAAAGCAAGATATGGGAGCTACAAAGCAATAACATTATCCCTGCTCTAAGGTTAAGCTATCATCATCTTCCTCCGTATTTGAAGCCTTTGTTTGTATACTGCTCATTGTTTCCAAAGGGATACGAGTTCAACAAGCAGGAGCTAATTATGTTATGGATGTCGCAAGGTTTCTTGAAGCAGTCATCAGGAGAGCAGGAGCAGATGGAAGAGTTGGGTTCTGAGTATTTTGATGAGCTGCTATCAAGGTCATTTTTCCAAGTTTCAACTGGAAAAAAATCAAGGTATCTGATGCATGATCTAAACAATGACCTAGCTCAGTTTGTTGCTGGCCTAACATATCTTTGTTTGGATGAAAAAATGGTGAGTAATGAGCAGTACAAGGTTTCTGAAGAGACACGGCACGTATCATTCATATCCCATGAATATGCTGATTTCAAAACATTCAAGGCTCTTAATGCAGCTCGGGGTCTTCGCACCATTTTACCAATACCGAGAATGTCATATCATTTTCATTCTTACTTAAGTAGTCTGGTTTTCAAAGACTTTCCAAAGTTACCGTGCTTACGAGCACTGTCTTTTAATGGGTATTTCATAAGTGAGGTTCCAAAATCAATAGGTGATCTTAATCACCTCCGATATCTTGATTTTTCAAGGACTGACATCACAGACTTGCCGGAATCTGTTTGTGACCTCTATAACTTGCAAACACTATTATTACATGGCTGCAGTAAGCTTGTTCAGTTGCCCTCAAACATTCATAAGTTGATCAATCTACGACATCTAGACATTGTTGATACACCAAGCTTAGAAGAGATGCCATTGGGGATTGGTTTGCTGACTCACCTTCGCACACTGTCAAAGTTTATTATTGGCAAGGGCGAGGGGCAAAAAATAACCGAGTTGAAGGGACTACACCATCTCCAAGGAACAATTTCAATAATTGGCATTGAGAAGGTGATGAACGTGCAAGATGCTATGGAGGCAAATTTATTGTGCAAGGAGGGTCTTCATGGATTGGAGATGAAATGGAGTAACAACTTTGGTGGTACTCGAGAAGGACGACTTGAGTTCGAAGTACTTGAAGCGCTAAAGCCTCAAACAGGATTGGCAAGTCTGGAAATTGAATTCTATGGTGGTCAGAAATTTCCTAGTTGGGTTGGGGATCACTCGTTCCGTGATATGGTGAAGGTGAGACTGGTTGGTTGCAAAAATTGCACATATTTACCGCCACTAGGACAATTAACTTCACTCAAGGAGTTGTGCATTGAAGGCATGGATGGGGTGAAAGTAGTGGGTCCGGAGTTTCTGGGAAGTTGCTCTCCTCATAATGTTGCTTTCCAGTCACTCATAGATCTGAGCTTTGAAGATATGAAAGGTTGGGAGGAATGGTGTGTTGATGAAAATATAGGAGCATTCCCAAGCCTACAAAAGCTGATAATGTCATGGTGTATGGAACTTAAAAAGGTTTCACTTCCAAAGATTCCATCACTTGTATCGTTAGTATTGTTTGGTTGTGGGGAGATGATTCTAAGGAGTATGGTTGGGGGTGGCTCTGTTAAGAAGTTGTTGATTAGGGATATATCAGGGCTCAGTAAACTAGATGAAGGGATTATTAGGTGTTTGGGAGGAGTTGAGGATCTAACTGTTTATGATTGTCAACAACTGAGATATTTGTGGGAAGAAGAAGTTGCATGTCAGATACTAAGGAAATTGAAATCGCTTTATGTATATGGTTGTGAAGAACTAGAATTGTTGGGAGATGAAGAGCAACTGCTACCTCACAATCTTGAAAGTTTGTATTTAGGGGATTGTGATAAGCTTGAGAAGATGCCGAATTGGCAAAACAATCTCACGTCTCTGAGGCGATTGAACATCTATAAGTGTAAGAAGCTGAAAGATAGCTTGGTATCAACAACATATTTGGAGCTTAAAATTGAAAAGCAGGGGGAAAGCAGTAGGAGCTACAGAAGACTCGGAGAATATGAATTCTCTAATCTCGAGGAGGTTGAAATTGTTGATTGTCTAAGTCTTAAATGGTTTCCCATGGGCAAGAAGCTACCCACAACTCTCAGGCATCTCTCAATTGGTAATTGTGAGAATTTGAAGGAAGCAGATGAAGAGGGAGAGAAGGGCGTGTCTTTGTCTTTGCTTGAATCGATTAGTTTTTACAGATGGTCAAATATAAAATCGATGCCACAAGGGTTGACTCATCTCACTCAATTAAAGATAAGAGATTGTTCGGGCATAGAGACGATTCCAGAAAAAAGTCTGCCCCCCACTCTCATGAATCTTGTAATCAGGAACTGCTCAAACCTAAAGAACATGTTGTGCGCCAATGACATGCAAAGCCTCACCTCTCTTCGACATTTGAAAATCACTGGTTGTTATAACCTGGAGAGCTATCCACGTGAAGGGCATTGGCCTCCAAACTTGGAATACCTACGAATGGGGGAAGTAAAGCAGCCAATTAAGGAGTGGGGCCTAGCAACCCTTCCAACCTCTCTCCTCACGCTCAGACTATCTGGTAAATTCCCATTACTGATTTCCTTTTCGGAGGTGGGGACTCAGCTCCCTAGCTCATTAACATTTCTTGATATAGAGGATCTGATGAATTTGGAATCTCTTGGTGAGGGCCTTCAAAACCTCTCCTCGCTTCAACACCTACACATCAGGGATTGTCCTAATTTGGAATCTCTTGGAGAAGGCCTTCAAAACCTCTCCTCTCTTCAACACCTCCACATCATCAATTGTCCTAATTTGGAATCTCTTGGAGAAAGCCTTCAAAACCTCTCCTCTCTTCAACACCTCCAAATCATCAATTGTCCTAATTTGGAATCTCTTGGAGAAGGCCTTCAAAACCTCTCCTCGCTTCAACACCTAAACATCAGGAATTGTTCTAAGCTTCGCAACCTGCCCGAAATTCTGCTTCCAACGCTTTCAAGTCTTGAAATTAGGGGATGTCCAGTTCTAGAAGAAAAGTTTAAGAAGGAGAAAAGAGATTATTGGCCCAAAATATCCCACATCCCACATGTGGAGATAAATGATCAATTAATGTGGGGGTTGTAACCTCCTAACTCCTAATCCTCCTGGTGCGCCTCTTTCCTATTTCAACTATTATTATATAGACATGAGTAATCATATTTACTTATTTGCATTCATATATTGGGTTTGTACCAAAATTATATTGGGTTTGTGCATTATTTAATATCGAAAATTAAGTTTTACTATATACTCCCTCCGTCCCATAAAGATAGTCCCACTTTTTGAAGCAATTTTGTTATGAATACAACATTAAAAATACTATCAATTACAAATTTTAGATTTTCATTAGGATAAAGAAATTAGCATAAAATTATTAATCAAAGTTCAATCAAAGTTATCTTAAATAAAATGGAACTACCTTTATGAGATGAGATGGAGGGAGCATATTTATCTATTAAGCCTTTTTTTTTTTTGGTAACCACAGGAATAGGCTAACATCTCCCAAGATTTACCATCTGCGGTTGTGGGGAACTGCAAAACAAACCATCGCCAACGATTGCAAAGTAAGAATTGAATATCATGCGGTCATGGAAATAGCTCGAAGTAACAATGACAGGTCACGTGATAATCTTGTAATGTTACGAATTGAAACTATGGGGTCATGTCATTTTTTAGTTCATTATAATATTTGTCATCTCATTAAATTCCTACCCCATTACATATATTTTAGTTCATTATAATATTTGTCATCTCATTAAATTCAAAAAAGCCTTTAATCATGGTTATATGAATTTTTTCCTAACAGTCCTAAGCTTCACAAGTTGCCCGAAACTCTGCTCCCCATGCTTTCAAGTCTTTACATTAGAGAATGTCGTCCACTTCTAGAAGAAAGGTGCAAGAAGGAGAACATAGATTATTGGCCCAAAAGATCCCACATCCCCTGCATCTACATATCTCAAAAATTAATGTGGGGATCGTAACCTTCTAAATCCTACTCCAGGTACGCATCTTTTCTATTTCAACTGTTATTACATTTACATGAGTGATACCTGCTAAGTGTACCTTGTTTGTGCATTATATACATATATGTGTGTGTATCTATATATAGTAAACAGGAGAAAAACTTAGTACTCATTTAATTTCCAAATTAAATTATGCTTGCATATTTCAGTCATCTATGATTTTGTCCTTTTCATTTTTTGCTCTTGCTTGATTTTTGCCTTTTATAGTCCTCATACTATTACCTTGCCAAAACTTCTCAACTTCTGCCTACATATAATGCCCCTGTTCCTGTTTTCTTTGCATTCTTAAGCCCTTTTTTTTTTTTTTTTTTTTTTTGTAACAACAGGAATAGGCTAACGTCTCTCAGGATTGACCATCTATGATTGGGGGGAACTCTTGAACTTGCCACATCAGCAATGATTGCAGCCGAGATAAGAAAACTATGGGGTCATGGACAAGGCTCATATCTGATATCCTTTGCCACGAAGCAAGAAGCAGCTCACCACTGTCAAAGTTCTTTTTGTTTGGTTTTGGAGGAGTTGGGAGCCTGACAATGTTTGTCAGTAGTTCTTGTTCTTAATTGGTAAGTTGCTAGATTCTCATGCACATATTTATTGCCATTTCACGATCATTCTCCTTTCCTGAACTTTATCCAAGTCTAGCTCATAATATTCCTTATGTACTATTTTTTGATTAATGGAGTTCATTAATATGCTAATCCTTAATGGATACTCCATTCAATAGCTTCGGAAAGATAAAAAAAAATGTCCAGATTGTTATACATATATTCCTGATGTAAATAGTGCAGGTTCTCCAATCTTCTTCACCAGGGCCTCATAATATTCCTTATGTTTCTCTATATTTGATTTTTCACAGGTTTGTGATTGGTGAGCTGATGGCTACTGAACTTATGTGCATGGAGGCTATGAATACGAAGAGTAACAAGGAAAAGGAACATGTACAGATGAAGGTCAAACTACACTGCAATCATTTCTCAAACTTATTTGTCCTTTCACATCACTCTTTGTTTTTCTTAGCAGACAAATACACGACATACAATCCCAAATGCATGATCCATTCTGAACATTGAGATTCTCAACAGTTATAACGAGAAAAATTTCATTGCACCATTTGTTACCAGAAAGAACATAGTAGTATTCTTCATCAGCCGAAATAAATTTCTTCGATTATACTCTTTTCTTTTTTTTTTGGAAGTGAAAAACATAAGAAACTATTTCCCATATTAGAGTACGATGGCCCACCTTCAAAATCTCAGAAGTCCCCAATATCTTGAGGATATTAAAAGCAAAACTCAACAAACAAAACTGAATTTAGTTTTTCTTGCAAAAGTTGTAGAAATTAGAAACTAAATGGTTTAAAACCACCCTTCGGAAGCTTAAGAGCTAGCAGCTGCTCCCTTGTTTCTTGGGGTTGCTTGAGTACCTTCTCTGAAGTTAGACTTGAACCTGCGGGGAACATGACGCATGTACCTCATGCGCCCAGTTCCTGTGGTCTTTCTTCTGATGGCCTTCTCGCTCCAGTTATATTTCCTGACGCGAGCAGCGGGGAAGGCACAAGCGGAACAGCGACTCTTCTGGAGGTGGAAACTGCGGCGACCGCATCTCACACACAGTGTGTGTGTCTTGTTCCTCCTCTTACCGAAACTTCCTGTACCTTTTCCCATTGTTGGAAGAGGAGAAACCCTAGGCTTGGGAGGTCTTGGTTGGCCGAAACTTTTCTTCTATTATACTCGTATTTTTTGGGATATTCAAAATCTTTTAAGTTTTTAATGCAATACGATAAAAGGTTATGTAGTGCGGATATTCAGAATCTTTATTTGTAATGGGAGAAAAGAATCACTGTCAAGTGAAACCATACTGCTGGTGTAGAGTTTGAAGACAATGTGTTTATGATGATATGTCTGAAATCAAACTGCAGGAGTGTATGTCTGAAATCAAACTTCATTTGGCACACTCATATATTAGTATTATGTTCAAATTTCAATCATCTCCGATAACACTGCAGCAAATAAACCAGAAATAACAGCGAAAAGGGCAGTCAAGATCTTCTGGTCAGGAATCGAAGGCGTTCAAGAGTTAGGTTCTTTTGATCTGAAATCTCCAGCATTGTTAACATTTTTCGACTCTATGGCTGATCCTTTTTGAAAAAGAAGAAATATGCTGATCTATGAATACATGCCTAATAGAGGCTCAGATTCTTGTACAGATTACACATACATACACACACAAAAAAAAACATGAGCGAAAAGTACAAAACAAAGTACGAGAAATAGGCACACATACCAAATACCACAAAACAAAGTACGAGAAATAGGCACACATACCAAATACCACGCAGAAATTTGATTCACATATATATGCACAAATATACTCTTTCCAGAATTCATATAGACACTAACACAAGACACCCAGTACACAAAAGTAAAGATTATAGGCAACATGGTGATACAAGAGCTCCCACGAACAATATAGACACTCTCACCGGCATTTTTTTCCTCAGTTAATCTCAGTTAATCTCAGGCAAAAACGACAGATAACCACCATACAACTTACAGCATACTATCGGTCCTTGCAGGAAGTCTTCGGAAGAAATTGAGTGGTGCAGATGGCAGTTTATGTTGAAACCTCGGGTGCCTCATAACATAGAATCCAGCCATGACAACAAGTACTTGGAACGGAGTTGCATACAACACCAAAGCAGCCATGAGACAGACCAACATGAATAAAACCGTGGCACGCGGGTCCCGCCAGCTCAGCAACCCTTGAACCCGCTCGCCTTGGCTGGCTATGTCACCCACCACTGTCTGAATCCAACCAGCCACACTCCTTAACCGATCATACCGATTCCGAACCACATCCGAATGTCGTGTAGTAGGAAATGTGTCAAATTTGGGGTCCATCTCATCGGGGAGTACATTATCGGCGTAAGAAATCCTTGTGTTCATGTGAGGAGGGTATTTTGGTCTAAATCTATAATTCCATACTCCGATAAGAAACATGTAAAGAAACACGGTTGGAAATATCAGTTCCGGGAAGCAGACAAGCATGACAAAGACTACGTGCACTAGTGCTGTCGTAATAGGGTTTCTCCACACGCAAACTTCTCCGAACCATTTTTGAGACGGCAAACAATCCGTTAAAAACCGACATTAAATGGAAAAAGTTCGCATTGCTTCGCCTCATGCTCCAAAGATGTGAATCCGCGTCAGTCATGTAATCAACTACTTCCTTCCTCAAAGGTGGCTCAGCTCGACTTAACAGTGCAGACACTATATTGACAGCTTGGTGACGTAGCATATCGAGTTGCATCACGGTCAACGGCCTCACATAGTGCATTTTAGGTAAAAGGGGACGGGAGTATGTATGCATCATGTTAACCATAGAAGTGCACCGAAAACGTATGGCCAAATGCAACTCGCCCATCTTCTTCACACCACAAGGATGAAGGACTAATAATGGATATGTGCGTGTATAAACTCGCTCCGTCTCTAAAGTAGAGATTCGAATTCGAACCTTTTCAATTCTCGCTTCTCTAGTACTATTTGAACCTGATTCATTGAGCTGGCTGTTATCAAGAACCCCAACTGTAAGAACCGTAGAGGGGTCGTAAACTTCCCAAAAGCACTGCTCATTAAACTTAGGGTTCAAACTGTCAATGATTGTTCGAGTCCGAACCTATTTGTGACCATATTTTGCTGCACAATAAGTATCAGTTGTTCCCCTTCCGTCTCTGGTTTTTATATGCTGGAGTCCATTAGCATTAAGAATCCCAAGCTCCAAGATACCTATAGATGGCTTCCGAAGCTGCCTCGCAGTTGGCCGGAGAGCACTGCTGTAGTGAGTTGACTCATCAAGAACATGGTACCCACCGTCAAGACAGACTCGGAGATGAACCTTCGTAGAAAACTTATCTTTATCTTACTTCTTCTTCTCTTCCACTTCGGTAGCACTTGGTTTAAGGAGGTTAAACCATTTGGAGTGAACAATACGATCGTCAGCACGGCGATCAACGGTGCTTAGTGGTATAATAACTTTTTCGAAGATCTCATCTTTGTTGTGCCCCACATGATCTTCCACAGAAAGGATCAGATGATCTTCAAACGGTTTTGCAGTAACAAACAAGAATTCCTCATTCCGCAGTGCATTCAAAGTTCATGCTTGAACAGGTCTTGTTCTGAAAACCTGGTTACTTATTAGCGCCTTTACAAATACATCTGGAAAACGAGCTTTATCATCTATAACCAAATCTTGGACCTCGATCACATTAACACGAACGTACCACAATCTTGGAGAATGGTAAACTTTTGACCGGAGAAATGTGGAGGAGACGGAGCTATCAGTGATGTACGCATCTGATTGCCAGGCATCAGGAAAGGCTTCATCAGCTTGTGTGCCTATCCAGACTGCAAACATAAGCTCTCCCTTTGTTTTCTCCCCTTTTCTATCCTCGAGCCGATACCATTCCGGAGCCAAAGGACTATCTGGTGGGACCCGCGTCGGTATATCATTAAGTTTGACACGAACAAAGCCAACATAGTCATCTTTCATTATATCCTTATCCTTAAACACAAGGTCCAACACAGATGACTGCATTCTCTCTTTCGAGAAGGCGAAAACTATATTCCACTCGGGGTTAGAAGTTTTCTCAAAATGACGTGTGACTCCTTTATAGTTTCCAAGTCTCACTTCGACATAAGGGTCAAGACTCCCCGTGACATCTTTGGGGGGTAGGTCCCGTGCTTTCACGACTCGAACAAAAAGAAACTGCATTGGCTCAACAGGATCATACGTGCTGGCTCTCTGTTAGAAGAGGGATAATGAAGAACGAGAAAGAAATTTGAGAGAATGAATCATCATCTGCATTCTCTGTACTTGAATGTATATATGCAAGGCAATATGAACATTCTTACCAACCACTAACTGTCTAACAATATAACAACACCCTAACAACTTGTAACTGCCTAAATTATATTTATATTGACTTCACCTGTACAATTGTGATGTAAACAAACAGAGGTTATGAGATGGAACCGAACGAAAACCAACAAGATTCGTTAACAAAGAAGGCACAGCCGTTCTTGTCCTTTAATTCAATTCATAAATTCAAAAACTAAGTTATTCAAAGCCATAAAATGAGTAGGTCTTGTGAAAAACTAGTTTTCTCAAAATGTTATGAAAAAACTAGTTTTTAGCATTGTCCATTCATCTTATTAGTTAGACTTAGTGTTTAAAAACTAATT
Organism: Adenophora triphylla var. japonica; assembly: GCA_022495995.1. Lineage (NCBI taxonomy): Eukaryota > Viridiplantae > Streptophyta > Magnoliopsida > Asterales > Campanulaceae > Adenophora > Adenophora triphylla. The sequence goes on along the minus strand of JAFEMH010001199.1, from coordinate 252,951 downwards.
TTTTCTTATGTTAGGAAAAAACTAGTTTTTTACAAGATTTTGACCCATAAAATAGTTTAAATACTCTCCAAAAACCCTAAAACAAATTGCCCAAGAAAGTACCAAAATAGCCCTAATTAAATTAAACCAAAACATCAGCAACGGAGGCATAACAGAATAAGGAAACTGGCTTGTCGACGGCGAGGCGGGTGCCTGGAGGAGGGTCAGGCGGGCGCCTGGCTTGCAGAAGAAACTCCCCCGTTGAATGCTTGTGAGGCGTGCGCCTGGGTGGGAGAGGGGCGCGACTGGAGCCCAGCCTTGTTGTGAGTCCAGCCTTGTTGTGCAGCATCAGCAGCCGTTGTTCAGCCTCAGCAGCAATCCTTTTCTCTTCACCTGCGACTGCATCATTCACCCCCCCCCCCTTGAAAAAGACTCGACCACGAGTCGACACCAATAAGACGCTTCAACAGAAACCCCATCTTGCTCAAGTGAACCCAAAGTAGTCCTCCCGCCTGCAAAACAATTCTCTTTCGGTGTGCACCAACTTGTTGCTTGGACCTACGGTGTTGCTTTGATGTGTCATCCACGCAAGACCAGCTGAGATGTTGATGATTAATGGGGACAGAAGCCTTATCAAAGTCAAGTTTCTTTCGGTAGTGATTAGGGTGCAATGTAACCGTTACTCCATCTTTCGTAAAGGTATAAGTGTTATTGTAGCCATCTTGCGTAACTCTCCGATCAAACAACCATGGACGACCAAGCAATAAATGACACGCCACCATTGGCACTACATCACACCATACATCATCCGAGTAACGTTTGCCAATGGAAAATTGCACCAAACACCTCATGTTTACCTTCAATGAACTTCCTTCGCTCAGACAAGACAACTTGTACGGTTGTGGGTGTTCTTCCGTCTTCAAGCTTAATTTCTCAACCATCTCAGTAGAAACGATGTTTCCACAACTACCACCATCAATGATCACGTTGAGCACTTTCCCCATGGCAGTGCATTTAGTTCGAAAAATGTTATGACGAAGCCAATCCTCGTTTTCTACCTCATTCACATTCAACACCCGTTGAACCACCAATGCCACTCCTTGATCTGCATACACTTCTTCCGTTTCACCACTTGAATCATCTGGTGCTTCATCATAAACTGGTGGACTATCCTCCATTAAGGCAACAACATGTCGGTTGGGACACTCGGCCCGTAAATGACCAATCCCATGACATTTGAAGCACCGGGCTGACTTGTTACCCCTTAAAGCTTCCTGAACTGCACCAGATTTTTCTGCCACTGGTGTTATTGGAACTGTAGGTGTAACTCCCTCAACCTTGCTAGGACTTCCACTACTATGATTACCCGAAGAATTCTTGTGTTGCCAACCATTCATACTCTTCTTTCGCTGCAATTGCTTTTCAACCTTCAAAGCAAGCCTACAAACATCATCATAAGTCCAGTATTGTTGCAGGTGTACCACGTCTGAAATATCTGTACGCAATCCCCCAAGAAAACGGGCTACTGTTTGCTCGTCTTCTTCTGCAACATCACACTTCATCCACAAACGGTCGAACTCATGGATAAACTCCTCTACAGACATATCCCCTTGCCTCAGACTATGATAAGCAATAAACGAATCTTGTCTATAGTGTTCCGGAAGAAATTTTTGCCTTAACAATTTCTTCATCTTATCCCAAGATTGAACCTTGGATTTACCCTCTCTCGCCCGTTGTTTCTTAACATGTTCCCACCAAATTGAAGCATGCTTTTTCAATTTGATTGCAACAACCTTAACCCTATGAGCATCTTTCATAGGTTTTAAATCAAAAATACGTTCAACAGTATTTAACCAATCAATGAACTCGTCAGGAGGATGAGACTTACCTTCGAATTCCGGAATTTCGATCTTGACATCGATATCCTTCAAAGAGTTTTCCTCATACCTATTCTGATGTCCACGATTTCTGGCAAAGGGATTGACTCCCTCGTGATACTCCGTACCCTCGAAAGAATCATCCGAATCAGAACCCATAATCGGTGGTGACCCCCCACGATTTCTGCGATTCCGAACTTGGAGTTGAAGTACCTGAACCTGTCTTCTTAGATCGTCGATCTCAATATCGCGTATATCACGCTCGCGGTGATGATCGTCTTCCGGAGGATCCACTGCACGGCCCCTTCCACGACCACCTCTTCCTCCACGAACTCCACGCCCTCGTTCGGCCATCAATTCGTCCAGACAACTGATACCAAATGATGTAAACAAACAGAGGTTATGAGATGGAACCGAACGAAAACCAACAAGATTCGTTAACAAAGAAGGCACAGCCGTTCTTGTCCTTTAATTCAATTCATAAATCCAAAAACTAAGTTATTCAAAGCCATAAAAGAGTTTAAATACTCTCCAAGAACCCTAAAACGAATTGCCCAAGAAAGTACCAAAATAACCCTAATTAAAATAAACCAAAACATTAGCAACAGAGGCAGAACAGAATAAGAAAACTGGCTTGTCGACGGCGAGGCGGGCGCCTGGAGGCGCCTGGCTTGCAGAAGAAACTCCCCCGTTGAATCCATGTGAGGCGTGCGCCTAGGTGGGAGAGGGGCGGCCGCCTGGAGCCCAGCCTTTTTGTTCAGCCTCAGCAGCAGCCCTTTTCTCTTCACCTGCGACTGCATCAAATTGTCTATTACACATTCACCCCTTGTATCCATGTTAGCCGTAGTCAGTCTGTTATCTTCCCCCCTCAAGTTGAAAGGCAAAAATAAATTGAGAATGGACAACTAGGAAAATAAGTGAGCAATCTTATCCGCAGAGAGTGCCTTAGTGAACAAATCCGCAGGTTGATCAAGAGTAGGAATATGAAGAGTATGAACAATACCCATAGCAACCTTTTCCCTTGTAAGATGACAATCAATCTCAATGTGTTTCGTACGTTCATGGAACACAAGATTAGCCAACATTTGAAGGGCTGACTTGTTATCACAATACAATGGAACAGGATCATGAATACCAAGATCCTTCAATAGAGCCAATAACCAAGTGACTTCACAACATGTATTAGAAAGGGCTCTATACTCAGCCTATGCACTTGATCGAGACACAGTGATCTGTTTCTTACATTTCCAAGAGATCAAAGAAGAACCAAGAAGAATACAATACCCTGGCATGGAGGGCATGAACCCCAGTCAGCATCAAAAAAGGCTTGTAATGTAAGAGGGGTGAGGGACTTGAACCATAACCCTTGACCAGGAGAGCCTTTAAGATATCTAATCACCTTCATAGCTGCAGCCAAATGAGGAGCTCTTGGATAAGACAGAAACTGACTAAGAACATGAATAGGGTAAGACAAGTCTGGCCTGGTAATGGTGAGGCAGATTAGCCTACCCACACGTCATCTATACAGGCCAGGATCAATTAAGACATCACCCTTGTCAGCAGCTAAGCTGTGATGTTGCTCCATTGGAATCTTGGATGGTTTACAATGTTGTAAACCAGTATCCTTAAGGATATCTAAGGCATGCTTATGTTGAAAAAAGGAAATCCCTGTGGATGATCTAGCAACCTCCAAACCAAGAAAAAAATTAAGGTCACCTAGATCCTTCATCTTAAACTTGGATTGCATAAATTCTTTAATATTTTGAATTAACTCAATGGAACTGCCGGTGAGAACTAAGTCATCAACATAAACTAAAAGAGCCACAAACTGAGAATCCTTATGGAATTGCCTTGGTGCCTGCTTTAGACCATAAAGGGACTTGAAAAGTATGCAAACCAAAGGCTGAGAAGAAGAGGTAGTGAACTGAGAAGGAAAAAAATAACTAGGAGGAAAGTCCATGTAGACTTCCTCATGGAGGACACCATGTAAGAAGGCATTGGTGACATCCATTTGAAACAAATGCCAATTAGAAGAAGCTGTCACTGCTAATAGAGTTCTAACAGTTGTCATCTTTGCCATGAACAGGAGTAGCAGCAAAACACAAACAACCAAAAACCTTGAGATGATTGCATGTAGGTTTGTGGTGCATAAGAGTTTCAAAGGGAGTTTTATAAAGAAGAACAGAACTAGGAAGTCTGTTAATAAGATATGTAGCAGTTAACAGACATCCAACCCAAAATTTTAGAGGCAAATTAGCTTGAAATCTGAGAGCTCTAGCTATTTCTAGCAAATACCTATGTTTTCTCTCTGCTCTCCCATCTTGTTGAGGAGTATCAATGCAAGTACTCTGTTGTTCAATGCCAATAGGAGTAAGAAGTTTGGAAATGGAGCCATTAAAGAACTCAGTCCCATTATCAGACCTAACCTGTTCTACAGGTGTGTGAAAGTAAGAAGATGACAAACCTGATCCTTAGATTTCATGAGATAAGTCCAAGTAACCCTTGAGAAATCATCAACTATAGTGAGAAAAGAAGACATGCCATTAAAAGTAAGAGTATGAAAAGGACCCCAAACATCACAATGGATTAAAGCAAAAGGTTTAGTACTTGTACTTAATGGAAAAAAGATTTCTAGTTTGTCTAGCAAAGTGACAAACTTCACACACAATGTTATTACAAGGAGAATATCCAGAAGTACATATACTGTCAATATATTTGAGCTTAGGAAAAGGGATATGGCCCAACCTAAGATGCCAAACATACTATCATCAGAAGAACTATGTATACTTGTAGTTGTAGAAGGAAGGATGAGTCTATAGAGACCTCCCATCATTTTACCAATCTCCTTTGATGTCTTGTGAACTAGGTCCCGGAAGTAACATTGAGTAGAAGAAAAAGATAGAGAACAATTGTTATCAAGAGCAAATTTACTTCAAGAAATCAGGTTAATGAGAAAATCAGGCACATAAAGAACATTATGAAGAACTAGATCATTTGTGAGGTGAATTGTGCCTTTATGAGTGATTGTAGACGTTTTACCATTAGGAAGATGAATAATTGAGTGTATAGCAATAGAATGTAGAAGAGAAGTGAAAGAGGAAGTGATATGATTTGTGGTAAATTCTAAACTAGAAGAAGAAGATCCAATTGAATTGGAATGACCTTTCTGCTGCTCTTCTTGCCGTAAAATACTTAGTGTTTCATCAATTGTTGGAAGAGGTTTAATCATCAAGATTTGACCACGAGTGTGTGTAAAGCTCTCATTTAGCTTCCACAAGCACAATCACAGATACATTTAGGAAATTGAAACAAAGCCTCATATTCATCCCACATACTTTTGAACTTCATGTGATAGGCGAAAATTGAAAGATGTGTTGGAAAAATAGTGTGTTTTGAAGGAAATTAATGGATTAATTTATAAAGGGTAATTTTGTCAAATTACTTAAGCGGTTTAGTGTTTGTGAAATAAAATATTTATGTGTCCAAAATGGTTTTTGGATGAGTTAAATATAAATGCTCAAAGGATTTGGCCAAATTTTGCTAATAAATGATTTTGTAAATCAAAAATGGCTTTGAATGTTAGTGAGGTGCTCGGCCGAGCAGGTTGTTAACTCGGCCGAGCAGAGCATGACAGAAGGTCCAAAGTTTCTGGACAACCATGCTCGGCCGAGGCATATGCCTTGCTCGGCCGAGCATATCTGGGCAAAGCCTTGCTCGGCCGAGCAAGGTATAAGACTCGGCGAGCGGCGGTTCTGAGCGCGAAGTGTAACAGCCAAGTATTAAATGTGAAAAATTGAAACGAAAATCATTATGGCTAAGATTTTCGATTTAATGGTTGGTTAATTTCGTAATAATTTTGTTTATTACATAATTAACAACAAATTTTCAGTTTTAATCTTGGTTTTTGAAATGTTTAAATAGTTGTTTGTCAACAACATTTGAGAAGGACTTGGAAAACATTTGGGAAACACTTTGAGAGAAAAACCACAGCAGAAACAAACTCTTGCTCTTGCCATCCTCTTCCATTTCTCTTGTTGCATCTTGTTGCTTCTTCTTTTGGTCTCCTTGCATAGTTTGATCAAGAGGTGATATTGTCCAAGCATAGTTTAGCTCGCCGGAAACTTTAGGTGCAAAGTGCCCCCGTTCGCACTTTCTATCCTGGGAGACAAGCGATCCAAGCAAACTCAAGCACACTCGGTGAGGGATCGAATATGTCTTAAGGAGACAGTGGTTTCATTGGGCTCATGCTTCAAAACTCAACAACTTATCCTTTGTATTTTCAGTTTTTGTTAATTGTAATTTATTTACTTTTTCTGTAATTGTAACACCCTTGTAACAATCTTAAGACATATTCCCTAATCGAGGGAGTCGATTACAGATTTTTAAAATAGAAAATACTAACTAAGTTGTTGTGTTTCAGACGGCGACTAATAACAACAACGTGGAGACCCAAATTGGATCCCAAACTGGACCCCAAACTAATCCCCAAACTGGAAACGGAAGTGGCTCGACTATTATGACAAATCCTCCTACGATCCATATCCCGACCCCTCATGCGAAAAAACTCGAGAAGTTTGTTGGCCACGACTTTAAGCGTTGGCAACAAAAGATGCTTTTCTACCTCACTACCTTGCACTTGGCAAAATATCTGAAAGAAGATATGCCAAAGGTGAGTGAAGGAGAAACCGATGTTACAACCTTGACTGCGGTTGAAACATGGAAGCATAGGGAATACTTGTGCAGAAACTATGTCCTTAATTCGCTTTCAGATTCTCTTTACAATGTGTTCAATGAAAAGAAATTTGCAAAGGAATTGTGGGGGTCGTTGGACCACAAATATAAGATTGAGGATGCGGGAACAAAGAAGTTCATTGTTGCCCGTTTCCTTGATTTTAAGATGGTGGACAGCAAGAGTGTGAAATCTCAAGTTGATGAGTTTCAAACTATTTTGCACGAGATTCATGCCGAGGGTATGATCATAAGTGAAAGCTTCCAAGTGGCTGCAATCATTGAGAAATTGCCTCCATCTTGGAATGATTTCAAGAACTACCTTAAGCATAAGCGAAAGGAAATGGATGTGGAAGGAATTATCCTTCGTTTGAGTATTGAAGAGAACAATAGAGTTGCTGAGAAAAACTTTGTTTCTAGTGTGGCGAAGGCCAATATGGTGGAGCATGGTCAAAGCTCCAAAGGCAAAAGCTTTGGAAAAGGAAAAGGGAAGGTTGTGACAACTTCCAAGCGTTCCCACTTGGTACCAAAAGGTGGTGTTTCTAAGAAGAAGTTCTTAGGAACTTGTTATAATTGTGGCGGTGAAGGCCACAAGGCTCATGCTTGCAAGTTGCCCAAGAAGGCTTATGAGGCAAACATGGTGGAAGGCATTGCTAGAGAAGTGTCTGAGATGCACCTCGCAGCTGTGATTTCTGAGGTGAATTTGGTGGGTTCAAACCCAAATCAATGGTGGATTGACACCGGTGCTACTAGACATGTATGCTCCAATAGAGACATGTTTATTACTTATGTTGCTAAGGATGGCGAGAAGCTATTCATGGGGAATTCAGCCACCTCCGAGATCAAAGGAGAAGGAAAAGTTGTCTTGAAGATGACATCCGGGAAGGATTTGACTCTCAACAACGTGCTTTATGTGCCCGACATCCGGAAGAACTTGGTGTCCGGATCGCTTTTTAAAGCATGGTTTTCGTATTGTGTTTGAGTCAAATGTATTCACTTTGTCTAAGAGTGGAATGTTTGTGGGTAAAGGCTATGTCAATGATGGTTTATTCAAGTTAAGTGTAATGGTTGTTAAGGCTAAAGCTAATGATATGAATATCTCTTCCGTTTACTTGCTTGAGTCATCTAATTTGTGGCATGGTAGACTTGGTCATGTTAATTTTGAGTCTATACGTCATTTGAAAAAAGCAAATTCTATTCCAAAGTTTAAAGTTGATTGTAAACAAAAATGTGAAATTTGTGTAGAAGCAAAATTAACAAGAAAGTCATTCCCTTCAGTTGAAAGACATAGTGAACCACTTGAATTGGTTCACACGGACTTATGTGACTTTAAATCAATACAATCACGGGACGGCAATAAGTACTTCATGACTATTGTAGATGATGGCACAAAGTATTGCTATGTGTATCTTCTAAAAATTAAAGATGAAGCTATAGAGAAGTTTACTCTCTATAAAAATGAAGTTGAGAATCAATTAAACCAGAAAATTAAGGTGCTAAAAAGTGATAAAGGGGGTGAATATGAATCTCCATTTGAAGCAATATGTGCTCAAAGTGGAATTAAACATATAACCTCGACACCTTATACACCCCAACAAAACGGTGTTGCCGAAAGGAAAAATCGGACATTAAAAGAAATGATGAATGCCATGTTATTGAGTTCGGGATTACCGGATAACATGTGGGGGGAAGCCGTGTTGTCGTCTAACTATGTGTTAAACAAAATACCCCGAAAGAAACAAGACAAAACTCCTTATGAACTATGGCATGGAAGAGTGCCAAGTTATAAACACTTGAGAGTGTTGGGGTGTCTTGCAAAGGTAGCCATACCTCCTCCTAAAAAGGTGAAGATTGGACCTAAAACTGTTGATTGCATATTTATTGGATATGCACATAATAGTAGTGCTTATATATTTCTTGTGTATGAGTCGAAAATTGAAGCTATACACAAAAACACTATAATGGAATCTGTAAACGTGTCATTCTTTGAGAATATATTCCCGTGTAAGTCAAGAAATGAGGCAAGCTCATTGACTAGGGTTATAGATTCAATAGAAGAAGAACACGTTCAAGATAAAAGTGAAGAAGAAGAGGTAGAACCTCGACGGAGCAAAAGAGCTAGGATTGAAAAATCCTATGGTCCGGACTTTCTAACCTATATAGTAGAAAGTGAACCACAAAGTTACAAAGAAGCCGTTAGCTCTTCAGAAGGACCTTTGTGGAAGGAAGCAATTAAAAGTGAAATTGATTCCATTTTGCAAAATCACACATGAAAACTAGTGGACCTTCCTCCGGGAAGTAAACCACTAGTATATAGGTGGATTTTCAAAAAGAAAATGAAAGCAGATGGAACAATTGATAAGTATAAGGCACGACTTGTAATTAAAGGTTACAGACAGAAAGAAGGCCTAGACTATTTTGACACATATTCTCCCGTCACGAGAATAACGTCAATAAGAGTTGTACTTGCAATTGCCGCATTGAGAAATCTTGAAATACATCAAATGGATGTAAAAACAGCCTTTCTAAATGGAGATTTAGAAGAGGAGATATACATGGAACAACCCGAGGGGTTTGTTGTGCGTGGACAAGAAAAGAAGGTGTGCAAATTAGTAAAGTCATTATATGGCTTGAAACAAGCACCAAAACAGTGGCATCAGAAATTTGATAATGCTATGATGCAAAGTGGATTTAAAATAAATGAGTGTAACAAATGTGTCTATACTAAAACCATGAAAAATGGCTATGTCATTTTGTGTCTTTATGTAGACGACATGCTTATCATAGGGAGTTGTGATAAGATGATCAAATCCACGAAAGACATGTTGAATTCGAAGTTTGACATGAAAGATATGGGACTTGCGGACGTAATCCTTGGAGTTAAAATTTCTAGAATATCCAACGGACTTGTATTAAGTCAATCTCATTATGTGGATAAAATTCTTGAGAAATTTAGCAAGGATGACAATGGAATAGCGAGTACTCCAATCGACCCAAATCTTCATCTATCAAAGAATAGAGATGAACCGGTGTCTCAATTAGAGTATTCGAGAATCATCGGAAGTCTAATGTACTTGATGAGTTGTTCTAGGTCGGATATTGCTTACACCGTTAGCAAGTTAAGTCGGTATACAAGTAATCCTGGAACAAATCATTGGAAGGGTATAGTAAGAGTACTAAGGTACTTAAGATATACTCGTGATTTTGGATTACATTACACTAGACATCCAGCTGTGATAGAAGGATATAGTGATGCTAATTGGATATCGGATATCAAAGACTTAAGGTCTACAAGTGGATATTTATTCACATTAGCAGCTATATCATGGAAATCTTCTAAGCAAACTGTTATAGCGAGATCAACCATGGAATCTGAGTTTATAGCATTAGATAAATGTGGTGAAGAAGCCGAATGGCTACGCCAATTTCTAGAAGATATTCCAAGATGGGAAAAGCCCGTGCCCGCAATTAGTATACATTGCGATAGCCAATCTGCGATTGGTAGGGCACAAAATCATATGTATAATGGTAAGTCTAGACATATACGTCGAAGGCATAATACCATTAAACAACTACTTGCAACTGGCACCAAATCTATTGACTATGTAAGGTCAAAAGATAATTTGGCGGATCCGCTAACCAAAGGGTTAAGTAAAGAGATAGTTGCAAGGTTGACATTGGGAATGGGATTAAAGCCTCTTGAGAAGTTAAACACAGCGGAAAACCCAACCTAGTTGACTGGAGATCCCAAGATCTAGGTTCAAAGGGACAACCTAACTGTTAAAAGACTTGTAGCGTCACTGTGGGGGTCAACCCTATACTCATTCCTTAAAGTGACATCCCGAGATGAATGAGGTTAAACCTACGGATTTTAATGATTCTTATGTGAAGTAAAATGGGTTACTTAAAATAATTACCTATGTGAGAAAGAAGTAGAGGCCGCTTCGAGGAGAATTGTGTGAGGCTCAATTCTTAGACCTTCTCATAGAGCCAGGCATTGTGAACCAGGGCCATGAATGGACACAGCTATGAGAGTTGAATTGTTTTAGGGAGATACCTGTGTAAAGTATATGATCGGCTACACTAAAAGCTAGCAGTTCAAGGACATCGCGTCTATTGATTAGCGAGTAGAGTAAATATGCTTTTACAAGGAAAGGTTCAAAGGGCAAACCCCTACCTATTCTATGCAGGTTTTCGACTGTCGGACTTTATCACCTATCCTCATGAATTTCCTTCATGTGGGGGGATTGTTGGAAAAATAGTGTGTTTTGAAGGAAATTAATGGATTAATTGCTAAAGGGTAATTTTGTCAAATTACTTAAGTGGTTTAGTGTTTGTGAAATAAAATATTTATGTGTCCAAAATAGTTTTTGGATGAGTTAAATATAAATGCTCAAAGGATTTGGCCAAATTTTGCTAATAAATTTTGATTTTGTAAATCAAAAATGGCTTTGAATGTTACTGAGGTGCTCGGCCGAGCAGGTTGTTAACTCGGCCGAGCAGAGCATGACAGAAGGTCCAAAGTTTTTGGACAACCATGCTCGGCCGAGGCATATGCCTTGCTCGGCCGAGCATATCTGGGCAAAGCCTTGCTCGACCTAGCAAGGTATAAGACTCGGCCGAGCAGTTCCTGAGCAGAAGTGTAACAGCCAAGTATTAAATGTGAAAAACTGAAACGAAAATCATTATGGCTAAGATTTTCGATTTAATGGTTGGCTAATTTCGTAATAATTTTGTTTATTACATAATTAACAACAAATTTTCAGTTTTAATCTTGGTTTTTGAAATGTTTAAATAGTTGTTTGTCAACAACATTTGAGAAGGACTTGGAAAACATTTGGGAAACACTTTGAGAGAAAAACCACAGCAGAAACAAACTCTTGCTCCTGCCATCCTCTTCCATTTCTCTTGTTGCATCTTGTTGCTTCTTCTTTTGGCCTCCTTGCATAGTTTGATCAAGAGGTGATATTGTCCAAGCATAGTTTAGCTCGTCGGGAACTTTAGGTGCAAAGTGCCTCCGGTCCGCACGTTCTATCCTGGGAGACAAGCTTTTTTTTTTTTTTTTTTTAGCGAAAAGGGCAATACCCCCTATATTTTATTAAAAATTAAAAGGTACAAAAAGGTGATGGAGGACTAAGCCAGAACCATCACAAAAGAAAAAGAAAAAATAAGAGGAAAACCCAAAAAATAAAATAAAATAAATAAAAATAAAAGGTCAAACAAATTGCCTTTTATTAATCCAAGGCCTTTTAGGCTTGAGATTTTTTGATTTAGCTTTCGATCCAGATTTTCCTCGTTTCCCTTTAACCTTTTGAAAGCCATCTTCTTCATCGTAATAATCTTCAAAATTATCGCAGTCAGCCATTGGAGCCCAAGGATCAACATGAACTCCTCCAACTATACCCCCATAAGTGCGAGCTTCTTGATATGCCGAAGGAGAAGTAGCAGAAAGACCGCCTTCCGGTTCAGAATTGCATTTTTCCGGAAGAGTAAGAGCTTCTTTTAGGTTTTTTGGGTTTATAAATTCGGGATTAAAGTATTTAGGATTTGGCGTACGAGCAGTAGAGGGACGTAAGTTAGGAGCTGATGAAGCTTGAATTTGTCTAACCTTTTCCCGAACGAGATTTAGTGCTTCTCTATCCAAACCAGGATCCGTCATAGGGATGGATGGTGAGGCATTAGACACATTTTGAATGGCCAAAGCCCCCATCTGCGCTCCAAGGGCAGCAGCAGCTACCAGAGTTTCATTGCCTGTATTTATATCGACAATAACTGTGTCATCCAAGCCTACCAATTCTTCACCTTGAGTGTCAAACGTCTCATTATGGGTATCTATATCTTTTGGCTCAGACGCAACAACATCTTGAAAAATTACTTCATTATTGTCTTCACACACAGCAGTAGACACTTTAGCAGGATTATCAAGATTACCAACCCCATTGTTTTCTGTATGCACCATAGAAACTTGGGGATCAACCGATTCATTGGTCTTTTTTGCCACATACACTTGTTTAACCTTGTCCTTATTCTGTACCATGTTGTCAACAATCTTTGATTGTGTCGTTCCTTGTTTAACTTCAAGATTTTTGGGATGTAAGTAAAAACAAGATGACATATCATGTCCCAACTTATAACAATGCTTACAATAGTAAGGCAGATTATGAAACTCAAGGGCTTGATAAAAACTAGAAAACTCATCCCCACAATCAATAAAAACTCTAGAAGGGAGCTTCTTCAAGAGATCGACTTGAACTAGTACTCTGGCAGCACTCGGCCTAGACAAATCGACCGTAGCTTGATCGATAGCAAGTGGTACGCCAAAGATTTGAGCAATGGAAAACAGGCAGACTTTATTAAACATGTGGATTGGAAGCCCAGGTAAACTAACCCACGCGGGAAATAACGAGGACTCCTTTTCAGGATGCCAAGACGGCGTCCATCGAAATACACGCATCGGAAATCGACCTAGCTGCCAAACTTCTTTGGACCAAAGGCGATTAAAATCACCTTCATGAATCACTCTAATCAATATATGTTTTGAATCCACATGACCCAAAGTAAATTCAGCCTTTAGCCCAAAGTTTAAAAAATATTTTCTAGTATTCTCCATATTGGGACGACCATGAGAGAACTTACCGATAAGAGTATACTTGAAAGGCTGCGCCAATGAATTGATCATGTCTTTAGAGAATTTAAGGGCCGGCTCACCTTTGTGCAATGACATTGGAACCAATTGTAGAGGCGGAGTAGATGTAATATGCGGATCTTTAAAGAATGAAGCAAAGGATTTTGCCTTTGTAGGGGTTGTTGGCGGCTGTGAAATAGTCGGATTGGGGTTTGATGTAGTAGGCGCAAGATCAGAGGAGCCAGGATTCATTGGTGGAGGCACATGGCCCGGGGAAGACGAGGCCATCAGGCCTGAAGCCAAGAACGGCAGCAAACCCTAGCGTCGCCCTCGAAAAAAAGAGAAGAACTTCATATTTATTTCATTTCAATCAAGGTTTCAACTACCCATTGTGGGTAGTCTAATAAGCGATCCAAGCAAATTCAAGCACACTCGGTGAGGGATCGAATATGTCTTAAGGAGACAGTGGTTTCATTGGGCTCGTGCTTCAAAACTCAACAACTTATCCTTTGTATTTTCAGTTTTTGTTAATTGTAATTTATTTACTTTTTCTGTAATTGTAACACCCTTGTAGCAAGATGACCTTGAGAAAACGATGTAATATCTTTCTGAATTTGGAATATCTTAGGTGCATTAGACTGTGCATACCTAGACTTAAGACTATCCCAAATTTGTTTAGCTGATTTGATATAGACAACACTTGAAGCAATATCAGGACTCAGAACATTCAATAGCCAGGAAATCACCATGTCGTTGCATCTATTCCAAAGAGAGAAGTACTTAGAGGTAGAAACAGATTGAATACAAGTTCCATCGACCATACCTAGTTTTAATTTGGCTGACAAAGCAATGATCATCGATCGACTCCATTGCGCATATTTGACCTCAGTGAGAACTTGATTCACCAATTTTAGACCTGGATGATCATTCGGATGCAGAAATAGTGGATGATTTGGATTTAATTGCAGTGTGGAGGCTTCAATATCATAGAAATCTGGTATAGTGTTTGTCGTAGTAGGATCCGCTATTGATAAGCAGGATAGAACAGAAAATTAAGAACAAATTGAGAAATTAGGTTGAATGGATCTTCGAAGCTCTGATACCATGTTAGAAGAACGAGAAAGAAATTTGAGAAAATGAATCATAATCTGCATTCTTTGTACTTGAATGTATATATACAAGGCAATATGAACATTCTAACCAACCACTAACTGTCTAACAATCTAACAACACCCTAACAACTTGTAACTGCCTAAATTATATTTACATTGACTTCCCCTGTACAATTGTCTATTACACATTCACCCCTTGTATCGATGTTAGCCATAGTCAGTCTGTTATCACTCTCTTTATCATTAACCCTTTTCACTCTGTTAAAATTAAGTTCCTTATGCTGTACATGTACCATTACACTTTTCTAATTGTCATTGATGAAGTAAATGGCAGATCTGTAGTCTGAGGGCATTTCAGAAATGGCATGACGTTTCTAGTATCAGCTTGAGATGTATCCTTGGTTGTATTTATGCTTGCATGCTTACCTTATGGTTCGTAAAACATGTCTCCAATTGGAAGCCTGAGATAGATTAGATAATCCTCAACTAAGGTCCATGTCAACCATGCAGAAAATTAAGTTCCTTTGCTTTTATATTTGGAAGAAATAAAATTTGTCACATGGTGTTTCTTTCTCAAAGTTTCTGCATTCTACCTGTTTGATGAAATGCCAATGGGTCCTTTACCTTGTTTTTCTTTCAAAATTAATTCTGATTCGAAACTTGTGCAATTTCCATGTCTTTCGTGGCAACCACTAATTCATTCTCCACTGCAGCCTCTAAATATTCCACCGAACCTGCATCTGCTTCTAGAGCCTTACACATTCCCATCAGTGTTCAAGTTAAACCAAACCTTCAGGAGTAGTCCTACTTATAAATCTAATATTTCCAGCGATCAAAGATAAGGAATATTGAGAGTAACAGGCGGTAGAAACTTCCCTTGCATGATTTAAAGCCATCCTAGCAGTTCGTTCTCGTTCAAATTGAGTTGTCTTATTTAATATTTTTGCTTCACTTTCATGGTTTGTGGAGTTAACCTTCTGGAAGTGTCTCAAGGCCCTTGTATCGTTATTTTCAGCAGCTGGTAATGCTAACATGCTCTTTTTCCTGTTAAAATTTAATCAATTCATTGTATAGTCAAGCTTATGATGTATACTTTTGCACCAAAAATCTTGTTACAATCATTACTTATCACTAATAATAACAATAATAGTAACTAAAGAGAATCTTGTTACAACTATTTCACTTTATTTCTTTCCTGTCACATCTGGCAGGGATTCTCTAGTACACGTAAACTACTTGCACATTCCTCTGATGCAACACCAATTCCTTCGCCTTTGACTCCAACTTTAGCTATAAGTAGCGGCCAGACTGAAGCCCAAAAAGCTGCTTCTAAACCTGCAACAGTTCAAGCTGTTCTGAAGAACATAAAACAGGTGAAATATTGCCCTTCTAATATCTACTCCCTCCTTTCCCCCCCCCCCCAAAAAAAAATGTCCTGCTTTCATTTTTGGTTTGTCCCAATATAATTGTCTCATTTCTAGAAATAGCAATATTTATATTGTAATTTTGGCATGGCCTCTTTTTGAATCTTCACTATTATTTCTGCAGTAGAAAGATTTCAGTTTGATTTCCTAAGTGGTTTTCGAATGTCAGCATGATGAACAAACATGCATTTTACATAACTATAGTCATTTACCCGTCTTTATAGTCCGTCCCTACCATATGAATAATCCACTTTGTAAGATTATTGCTTTGAGGGAGATCAGATTAACATAACTGCTAACTAGTTACTATCAATGAGAATAGAACTTGTAACCAATTGAAACAGCAATACCAGAGGATGTTAGAAATTACAGAATATAATCAAGCAAAGTCAAAAGTCGACACTATAATAGTTACATATACCTGGAGAGGATTTTGTTGGACAATTGCTATGGCTTCTTTAAGACTTAACGGAAAAACTGACAGCAAAAGTAACGGAGATTGAAAAATAAAAGGATTCAAGTCGAGTCTTGTATTTAATACAATCTCCGTAAGAGTTATTTGTCCCGCACTGGTGCTTACGGTTGTATGACAAAACTCTAGTAAGATAAAACGACTTACTATTAGTTATAAGGAGCACTCCAATATAACTAATCTAACGAACAACAAAGGTTTTAGAACTTTGGACTTGAAAGATTGAATGCAACAATATGCAATGATTTGGGTATGTTAATGTATCTCTCTAGAGGGTAAAAGGCTCAAAATGACTGTATGTTATAATTGAAATTCGGAGGGAAACTATTTAAAAGAAGTTAAAGGGTTCATGGTTGTTCACTCCAAGAGGTGCCAAACCTGTTCAAAATCTGAGCACGAGCGCGGCCGCTCTTGCCTTGAGCGCGACCGCGCTGGCATGCCGAGACCAAGCCATGATTTACTTAAAATCAGCGCGGCCGCTCTAGGCTGGAGCGCGACCGCGCTGAAGCCCAGAACTGAAAGGTCACGAAAACCTTTTGAGAACAGTTGTGACCCAAAACTAATTTGGATCAGTCCAAGTCAACCCAAGTTAACTTTAACCCTTTATTTAACTTCCGTTAAGTTACAAAACACTTGTCATTAATTCTCATTCACCCTAAATGGTTTAGAGACATTAAATAAGTATAATAATCTACAACAAATGTAGAGTATAATTTGTAACTAGTTCCGTTAACACATAACGAACTTCCGTTAGAAACTAGATCAACGTTAAGTTAAACTTAACTTTCCGTTATCCATTTCCAACAATCCCCCACATGAATGACAATTAATGCATGAATGCAATTTCGTCCAAAGTTCCGGCGAACTATTATTACATCGGGATAGATAGCTTGTGGCCTTGAATCTTCCCTAGTGAAATATTATCGGATATACTAGCCATTTGGTAGCGAGTCGCTTTGAACCAGATGGCGTCGGGTGTATACCAAGACAATAATACTCACATAATAACAGCTCTAACAATTGTTGTTCTCACGTTTTGTCCATTTTGGCCCTGGACCGTATCTCATTCATAAGCGTTCATGTAGAGGCGGCCTAATTACCTCTCGCTTATATAGGTGATTCTCACTATAAGGAGTATCATGCACTACTCCACCCGTAGGTATAGAAATCATTAAAAGTTTTCTCAACTTACCCTTACCACTGCTGCATGTGCTTGTACTTGGATGTTCTGGGAATGAGTATTCAACATCTCCAGGTTAATAAACCGAGTTGTTGTTTCCAAGTAACTCTACTAGAACTTATAACTTGGTTGTCTCATTGAACCAAGGGCCTGGGATCTCCATTTCTCAAGGTTGAGTGTCCGCTATAAGTTCTTTTGTTGTGGGTTTTAAACCCATTCCCCTTAACAGTTTATACAATTGATCTCTATTTATACCTTTGGTAAATGGATCCGCTAAGTTATCACATGATTTTACATAATCAATGGTGATAACGCCATTCTTGATCAACTGTCTAATGGTATTGTGTCTACGACGAATATGTCTAGACTTACCATTGTACATGCTATTCTGTGCCCTTCCAATTGCTGATTGACTAACACAATGGATTAGTACAGCGAGTAATGGGTTTGCTCCAACAAGGAACATCCTCCAGGAAGTTCTTAAGCCATTCTCGCTTCTTCCCCAGCTTTATCTAACGCGATAAACTCAGATTCCATCGTGGATCTGGCTATACACGTTTGTTTGGAGGATTTCCATGACACTGCTCCTCCACCTATAGTGAACACATATCCACTTGTTGATTTAGAGTCTTTCGTGTCCGATATCCAATTGGCATCACAGTATCCTTCTAATACTGCTGGATATTTATTGTAAAGTATCCCATGGTTTAATGTATACTTTAAATATCTTAGTACTCTCATTAGTGCTTTCCAATGATCAAGTACTAGGATTGCTTGTGAACCTACTTAGTTTACTCACCGAATATGCAATGTCCGGACGAGTACAATTTGTTAAGTACATCGATCGCCAATTATTCTTGCATATTCCAGTTGAGAAACCGGTTCCCTTGTTCTTGGCTAAATGTAGAGCCAAGTCTACAGTGTCTTAGGGAGGGTCATCAAAGACATTGAATTTCCGAAGAACATTCTCTAGGTAATGGGATTGTGAAAGAACTAATCCTTCGATGTTCTAGAGATCTTTATCCCTAATATTACATCGCCTAATCCCATGTCTTTCATGTCAAAGTTCTTCTTTAACATGCCTTTGGTATTCATGATTAAATCATGATTACTTTCCATTATGAGCATATCGTCTACATAAAGACAAACGATAACGAATGATTCAGAGGTTCCTTTAATGTAGACACATTTGTCACATTCATTGATCTTGAATCCATTCGATAACATGGTTCTATCGAACTTCTCATGCCATTGTTTAGGTGCTTGTTTTAGTCCATACAAGGATTTTACAAGTTTACACACCTTTCTTTCTTTACCAGGAACTATGAACCCTTCAGGTTGTTCCATGTAAATCTCTTCATCAAGTTCTCCATTTAGGAAAGCAGTCTTCACATCCATTTGGTGTATCTCAAGATTATGCGGCTGCTGCACTGATAGCTATGAGAACACGAATAGATGTGATCCTTGTGACAGGGGAGTATGTATCGAAGAAATCATATCCCTCTTTCTGTCTAAAGCCTTTGGCAACTAGCCTAGCTTTGTACTTTTCGATAGATCCATCCGCCTTATACTTCCGTTTAAGGATCCATTTGCAACCTAATGGTTTGCAACCTGGAGGGAGATCAACCAGTTCCCAAGTATTGTTGAGCATTATGGATTCTATTTCACTGTTAATAGCTTCTTTCCAGAACGAACTATCCGGACCGGATAAAGCTTCTTTAACAGTTGATGGTTCGTTTTCTAACATGTAAGATAGAAAATCAGGACCAAAAGTCTTTTCCACTATTGCCCTTTTGCTACGTCTCGGCTCTTCATCCACTATTTGAGAAGGACCGGATGTAGACTCATGTGTTCTCTTATTAGAACCTACATCTTTCCTGTCCTTAACCGGAAAAATGTTTTCAAAGAATACCGCATTCCTTGATTCTATAGTAGTTCCTACGTGCATATCCGGAATGTCCGATTTATGCACTATAAACCGATAGGCACTACTATTATTGGCATATCCAATAAAAACACAGTCAATGGTCTTTGGGCCAATCTTGACTTGTTTAGGCTTAGGTACTTCAACCTTGGCTAAACACCCCCACACTTTAAGGTATTTAAAACATGGCCTACGATTATGCCACAATTCATAGGGCGTTTTATCAATACCTTTCTTGGGTATTTTATTAAGAACATAATTAGAAGTGAGTATTGCTTCCCCCCACAAGTTGTCTGCAAGCCTCGAACCGATCAAAAGCGCGTTCATCATCTCTTTGAGAGTACGGTTTTTGCGTTCAGCAACTCCATTAGATTGAGGGGTATATGGAGCCGTTGTTTGATGAATTATGCCGGATTCCCAACATAGTCCTTCAAACGGTGCTTCATATTCTCCACCTCTATCGCTTCTAATTTTCTTAATTTTCAAGTTAAGTTGATTCTCAACTTCTTTCTTATAAGTCTCAAAAGTCCCTAAGGCTTCATCCTTACTTCTTAAGAGATAGACATAACAATACTTAGTGCAATCATCTATAAATGTAATGAAGTACTTTTTACCTCCTCGAGTTTGCACTAGTTTTAAATCACATATGTCGGTGTGAATTAATTCGAGAGGTGTTGTGTCTCTTTGTATGGCATTAAATGGCGACTTTGTCATTTTTGCCTCTACACAAACTTCGCACCTATTAGTCGATTCGGATTTAGTCATTTGGATTAAATCTTGTCTCGCTAATTTCTTAATGGTGTCGAGGTTTACATGTCCTAATCTATCATGCCATAAATTAGAACATTCCGACAAGTAAACATAAGGAACACAACTTTTATTCATCGCACTTTGGCGGATTACAGTCATTATATTCAATTTAAAAAGGCCCTCCTCGAGGTAACCTTTTCCAAGAAACAAACCATTCTTGGTTAGTACAAATTTGTCGGATTCGAATACTAATCTAAAACCGGCCTTACTAAGCAAAGCGCCGGACACCAAATTTTACGGATGTCCGGAACATGCAAAGCACATCCAACAAGGTTACTTCTTTTCCGGAAGTCATCTTCAAAATCACGTTTCCAATGCCTTGAACATCGGAGGTCGCAGAATTTCCCATGTAAAGCTTTCTTCCGGAGATGGGAGTATAGGAGGAGAAACTTTTCTTGTTACCACAAATATGGCGGGTAGCACCGGTATCTATCCACCATGCTTTAGGGTTCTCCTCCAAATTTGCAACGTTGGCTTCAAAAGACAACCGCCATTTGCAAAGTCTAGGTCCATGTGGTCAACATTGTTCGCCTCTTTCTTCGGGAGACGACAATCCCTTGACAAGTGGCCCGGTTTGCCACAATTATAGCAAGACCCCTTGAACCTTTTAGAGGTCTTCTTCTTCCCTTTCTTAGCATTCCCGGCATTTTCGGAATGCTTTCTCTTTGTGCCACTTGTGCTAGCCTCGGCGAGATTGACCTTTGCCTCCATCTTGCCTTTAGCAACTTTGGCCTCATTCATTCTATTGTTCTCTTCTATTTGAAGACGAACAACAATGTCTTCCAAGGACATCTCCTTGCGTTTATGCTTGAGATAGTTCTTGAAGTCCTTCCACGAAGGAGGCAACTTTTCAATGATGGAAGTCACCTTAAATGGATCATTCATGATCATCCCCTCGGCATCAAGCCCATGTAAGATGATTTGGAATTCATCTACTTGAGTTGTTACCGATTTGGAATCGACCATCATAAAGTCAAGATACTTACCGACGACAAATTTCTTTGACCCGGCATCCTCGATCTTGTACTTCCTTTCCAAAGTGTCCCACAACGCTTTGGCTAACTCGACTGTACTATACACATTGTATAGTGCATCATCAAGTCCATTCAAGATATAGTTTTTACAAAGAAAATTACCGTGAGCCCAAGCCTCCTTTGCCATTTGCCTTTGGGGGTCCGGATCACCTTTTTCTACCGCCGGAGGATCTTCCTTTAAGAAGCGGTGCAAGCTTAGGGTGGTCAAGTAGAAGAGCATCTTCTGTTGCCATCTCTTGAAATCCACACCGGTGAATTTCGCGGGTTTCTCACCATGACTGATGTGATGAGTTGTAGGAGCGGGAGCAACATTGTTGAATGTAGTATCACCTTGCGATGGAGGCGTCACATTCCCTTGACTAGATGAAGTGGTGTCTTTCTCGTTTGCCATCTCTTGATAATCTTGAAGAAGCGTGAAATAACTCTTGCGATTGTTGGACAATTGCTATGGCTTCTTTAAGACTTAACGGAAAAACTGACAGCAAAAGTAACGGAGATTGAAAAATAAAAGGATTCAAGTCGAGTCTTGTATTTAATACAATCTCCATAAGAGTTATTTGTCCCGCACTGGTGCTTACGGTTGTATGACAAAACTCTAGTAAGATAAAACGACTTACTATTAGTTATAAGGAGCACTCCAATATAACTAATCTAACGAACAACAAAGGTTTTAGAACTTTGGACTTGAAAGATTGAATGCAACAATATGCAATGATTTGGGTATGTTAATGTATCTCTCTAGAGGGTAAAAGGCTCAAAATGACTGTATGTTATAATTGAAATTCGGAGGGAAACTATTTAAAAGAAGTTAAAGGGTTCATGGCTGTTCACTCCAAGAGGTGCCAAACCTGTTCAAAATCTGAGCACGAGCGCGGCCGCTCTTGCCTTGAGCGCGACCGCGCTGGCATGCCGAGACCAAGCCATGATTTACTTAAAATCAGCGCGGCCGCTCTAGGCTGGAGCGCGACCGCGCTGAAGCCCAGAACTGAAAGGTCACGAAAACCTTTTGAGAACAGTTGTGACCCAAAACTAATTTGAATCAGTCCAAGTCAACCCAAGTTAACTTTAACCCTTTATTTAACTTCCGTTAAGTTACAAAACACTTGTCATTAATTCTCATTCACCCTAAATGGTTTAGAGACATTAAATAAGTATAATAATCTACAACAAATGTAGAGTATAATTTGTAACTAGTTCCGTTAACACATAACGAACTTCCGTTAGAAACTAGATCAACGTTAAGTTAAACTTAACTTTCCGTTATCCGTTTCCAACAGATTTTATATGTTTTATGAGCTGGGTTAAATGATTTAAGTTGAGGCCAGAATGAACTTAATTCCCATTGCTGCTTGTACATCAGAGACCTTCTAATATGTACATCAGAAAAATAAAGTGCAAATGCCTGCTTTTGGCCAAGTTGGCAAGGTTTCATGGGAGATCTTTTATGTTCATGCTCATCGATTTACACAAGGTATGCCATGAGATTTTTTCTCCCTCTGCTTTGATTCCTGATACACTTGGTGTGGTTTCAGAGTCCAAAGAAGGTGAACTTGGTTGCTGCATTGGTTTGTGGCATGCGTGTCGAGGATGCATTATTGCAGTTGCAGGTGACCGTAAAGAGAGCTTCAAAAACAGTCTATCAGGTAAAGAAACTTAATTGCTTTTGGGATGTCATGGCATTGGTAAATCAGTGGAATCATTATAAAAATGCTCCTTGATAAAGCAGCAGTTAGTTCATTGATGTGGTTCTCAAATTTAGACACTTAAAAACTACATGAATGTCGGTATATAATTATCTGGTACTTGTTGAGAACTCTCATTTACGGATAAGAAAGGTTGATTTTGGCTTTTTCTTTGGAAACCCACTTGCAAGATTTTATGTTGCCTTTTGGAACAGAGAGATCAGCTTTGGTAGATAAATTTTAACAGTATGTGGTCGCCTTTCTTTCATTTAATCATTCTTGCATCTATATCTGTAGTAAATGGCAGATCTCTAGTCTGAGGGCATTTCAGAAATGGTATGACGTTTCTAGTATCAGCTTGAGATGTATCCTTGGTTGTATCTATGCTTGCATGCTTACCTTATGGTTCGTAAAACATGTCTCAACTAGGGTCCATGTCAAGCATGTAATAGCAAAATACTACTATTACATGTTCATAAGTTTGTGTTTTGAATTTCTCCTTATCCCATTCAACCATGCAGAAAAGCATAAGGACTGGGGTGTCATCCAGGTGATAGTGACCATCTTTCCTTCTGTAACATGGATTTCGTCGACAGGAAATATGTATGATAATGATTATTATGTTTATGCCTTCTACAATGCAAGAAACTATTGACCCTTTGTTTAAATGTTCCTTTTGATTATTGGATGAACCTATACATTTGTTGCTGAATAAATTTTAGGTGTATAAACATTCTTTCATTTACCATATATATTTAAAAGTGAAAACATTACATAATATGAACTAGAAATTCCTAAGCCTCAGACCAAGTAATGTCCAAGTCACCCCAGTTATCTTCAGGCACACCTAAAGCTTTCCACACACCTTTGGACGCATCTACGATATCGTTGGGACATGGTGGCTGATAGTCATGATCTTCATCACATCTCATAGTAGAGTCACATTCATCTACAACCATGGCATCAATGATTTGTCAACAACATTTTTTTTTAGCATTTCACGAGGATGATTAGAATGACATTAATGTTTGAGGTCAAAGTTCACTTGTTTTAACAAAAATAGGCAAAGTGGCCATTATAAATGGGACGCACAGAGTATTAGTATACTTTTAGCCAAATTTAATAACTAACTAGTTACTAATTGTGTTATTTCTCCGCCTTAATCACCTTACTAATACATCCTTCTCATCTTGTAAACAAAAAAGCAATATAATGGGCATTGCTGCAGGTGATGGATGAGCCTGAATCTAGCCGCCCCAGTAAGTTACATAAGTTTATCTCCGGTCTTTTTTCTAGAAACACTCGACCCACTGCTATTAGCTTCAGCCCTGCTACCAATCACAGAATTGGTGAGATCACTAATAGCTTGCAACAACTTGAAAAATCAAAGAACAAGATGGGGTTACGAGAGTACGTTGGTGGAAATCTGAATGACCAGGATATCTAAGGCTTCCTTCTAATCCATCCTTCTCATCCTGTAAACAAAAAAGCAATATAATGGACATTGCTGAAATGTTTGTCTCTGCTTTAGTGTCGCTGCTGGTCGAGAACTTGGCCCCTGGAGCCTTGTCATTCATTCCCGACGCCAGAATTGATGACAAAATCAAGGAGCGGAGAAATAATTTGTTGATAATTGAGGCGGTGCTGACGGATGCTGAAGACAGACAAATTACTGAGCCGTCTGTTTAACAGTGGCTGCATCATGTTCGGGATCTAGTTTATGAACTTGAAGACTTTGTGGAATCAACACTATGCAAAATCTGACAAATTTCAATAATCTATGCTACTTAGTTATTACTCCCTCCGTCCCAAATGAATGTCCAATTTTCAAAACTTTGTCTCAAAATGATTGTCCAATTTATTGGGAAGTTACTAAACCCTCCTCGTTATACAACAAGCTCCAATTCACACTTGCGATGCAATATGGTGATATCATTAAGGGTTTTTATGTACTTGTGTTGCAAAAAATGCTTAAGTTTTAACAATTTTCCAAATGTCCCTCACAGTGAAATTTGGACATTCATTTAGGGACAAAGGGAGCATAGTGAAACAGGGCATAAGTATCATATCATGGGTAATAGATCCATTACCATTCTCTGGTGCTTCAAGAACCGATGCTTTATATGGTGAAACCAAACAACATGGGTTGAGCTTAGTGCACACCGAACCCATGTCAAAAATATCACGAAATCCCTACCTAATGACAAAAATCACCAAATCTGACATTAATTAAAAATTCAATCCATTTCCATCAAAAGCAATTTTATTGTATCTACTCAGCCTCAAAAAGGGAAAAAAAAATCCAATAATAGCTGGCAATTAAATCTCAAAATTTTGCAGCAAATGTAAATGTTCACAATAATTAACCAACCAAAACATAAATTCAGTTCAATCCATAATCTCAAACTTGAACAAAATCTGATCATTAATAGGTTGATCTATAAAATTCTCATTAACTATCCATAAAATTAAATACTCTGCACACACACACACACACATTAAAACTTCCTGGTACCAGTAGATACTATATTTCAGTTTCTCAGGCATCATATCACACAACACACACACACACACAAGGCCCTAACTTTTTGATTCAGTTGACTACCCAGTAAAGTTCTTGAAAAGAAATTTCTGGGTAATTCAGCTAACCTGTACTGGGTTTAAGCAAAAAATCCCAAATCAGATGAATAAAATAAAATTCATCAGTATTTCTAGAGAGAGAGAGAGAGAGAGAGAGAGAGAGAGAGAGGAGTATATACCTTGAAGAACGACTCTTTCCTTCAGCAAGTCAACCTCTAAAGTCCACTTCTTTTCTTTTGCAATGAATCAACAACAAAAACCCAAAATCCCAAACCGCGTATATATCTTTACAATCCAAAAATAGTCAATGAGACATTGTCAATGAAATCAACAAATTTTCACCTCAGAAAACACACACTGTGAAATGTTTCCTGAAACACTCAGAAACGATTTGTTTTTACAGATTCGAGAGTTGGGTGATTTCTTGAAAGACTAACAAAGGACGAGGAAAATCAAAAGTTGTGATTTTGAGGAAACCCCAAAAGAACGAATCACGAGCTGGTTGAGATTCAAGTGTGGAAAGAAATAGAAACCCAACAATCATGCATATATATATATATATATATATATTATATAGTGTTATAAATTATCAGTTGCGATGTTAAATAGTGCCGATTATAGTGTTAAAGATTGTTCGTTATAATGTTAAATAGCACATGTGGTATCGTTGAAAATAGTATTAGTCCTAATATTAAAATTTCGATTATAGTTTTGCAAAGATATTAATTTTCATTTTCCTCATATATCTTCGTGTTAAATAAACAAAACTTGTCTTAATCATTTCTAAACTAATAAAAGGGTAATCATTTCTAAACTAATAAAAGGGTAAGTGAGATATTTCATAATGAAATTAGTACTTGTTTGATAAACACAAAAACATAATTATTTCATGTAATTTACACTATCTATTGAACCTTTCAATATTTTTAATATACCACTTTACTTATATTATCATACAGTCTTTAATTATTTTTAATATTTGGAATTAAATTCAGCTCATTCTTGAAGTTTGGTACTCCCTCCGTCTCATTATGTTTGGCCATATTTTCATTTTTATTTGTCTCATTTTGTTCGAACACTTATAAACCCAACGCAAATTTATATTTTATTTTCATATTATATCCTTATTTATTTTTTACATTTAACTAATCAATTAGAGATGCACAAGTTCTCGCGCAATAATTAAGGAATGATATAACTGAAAATGTAATTAAACAAGACAATATTAAAGTTTCTTAAAGTATTTAATTTTGTTTATTGGCCAAACATAATAATGAGACGGGGAGTAGTTTTTACTATTTTTCTTCACATTTTTTAATTTTCGATTATAATTACAATTTCTTTCATTTGGCTTCTTCAAAGTAAGCATTTAAAAAAATCATATTAAGAAATTACTCACATCATTGCTATTTCCATGACTAGTCTATGAAGTAGGACTAGAATTGGAGGATTTTGGCCATACCCTTTATTTAATGAGCTTTTAGGATTGAAGGTTGCAATAAATTTGATTTTGTTTGGAAGGATGAGCGTTGAAGAAGGGGAGGAAAGGGTGCAAACATAATACTGCATCCGTCCTATAATAAGATTTTTATTTTGACTTTATACGAATATTAAGAAAAACTATTGTGAATATGAAAAGTAAATAGAAAGAGAAAGTAGGTAGAGAGTTTTTGACAAATGGATTTCATTATTCATTTTAAATAATAAAACAACTATAAACCTTACCGTGAAATATACCAAAAAGAAAAATAAAAATATTATTTTGGGACGGAGCGAGCGAGTAATAAAAATGGTGAGGCAAATGGAAGAGCATGAGAGAGAAAGAGACATCTCATCATTCCATATTTTCCAAAAAGTTCCCCCCACAACCCTCCCAAGACCAACATAATATTTGTTCCCTAATTATTTTGCTTTATGGACTTTTGTTAATTGTGTTTGAATGACCACAAAGTATGGATAAAGTAAAGCAAAGAAAAAAGTTACGGAATGTTTGGATGCAGCTTGAAAGGATAGGAAAAGTAAATATGAAAAGTAGTATTTATATATATATAAAAAAAAGGAAATGGAAAGCTTAATTGACTTTTTATGGACTTTATATTTTGTTTACTTCAAGATGTTGCAATCAATCTTACACTAATTTTCTATGTTAGATGATGAGAATCTAAGACTTTAGATTGAAAAGAAAATTTATGAAATAGAAAGATAATCTCATTTATTATATGGTTTACCATAAAAAAAAATAACAATCGTGTTTCGCGTGGTCAAAAGTAGCGAAATAGTCGTTGAAAGAAAGGACCGACATAAAATAAATAGGCACTCAAAACAGTGGCTCTCAATTTATAGACAGCTATTCCTCGGTTCAGTACAAAAATAAGTCTTTCACAACTGTCCTTGTGCCAGCTTTGCTGTTTTTACGTAAATGATAAGTAGAAAAGCAATAGGAACTAAAATGAACAGTGGTCTGGTCCATCTCCAGATGAGTCATTATCGATTTTGGCGACCTTTCTCTAGGAACCTACTCTTAATTTCCATATCAGAGCCTCGAGTTCAATATTTGAGTCAATCTTAATTTACATCTCCGAGCCTCAAGTTCTTCGAGTACAATGTATGTGAACCAAATAAATGTAAAAACAAGAGGGTTTTTTTTTTAAACAAAAGAACATATTTGTGGTCTTAATAGACATATAACAGGTTTCCTCGTCCGAAGTCACACATTTTATAAAAAAAAATATGCAAATCAAGGATTTCCTGAAAATACATAGACATTCACAAAGTGACATGTTATACACAACTTACAGCATATTGTGCAGAAATTCTCCTCTTGGAAGACTAAATTTTTTGGTGTTGTCTGCAGAAGCAGATGCAGATGCAAAACTATTCCTGTAATACGAAGCAAATAAATTGGTTTATAAGTGATCTCAAGAATAAAATTAATAGTCCAAGTTACAACACCAATATAGGCACAATCTCTTGCCAACCAGAATAGTTACATACTCTATGGGATGCTTGGCCATGGCACGCACAGATTTCTTATGATGCGTCAATGTTGACATTGTTTTTCCTGTGCAAAAATGAGCTTGAACTTTAATGCCGGGAAAAAAAAAAAAACAAAGTATAGGACACAGATTAAGAAATTCTATGAAACTTTACCATTTCTAAGATCCCAGAACTTTATGGTTGTATCATGTGAGCCAGTGACGACTTGTGGATCCTGGAGTAAATGATGCAAACAAAAGCTTGTCAATAATGAAATAGTTATTACAGAACAAATATGCACCTGATAAGTAGATTAAGATATTGCCAAAAAAACTGTATTATCGTGGCCAGAAAGAGCGTGAATTTGAGACTTGGTACGGATGTCCCAAACCTGCATTTTTGTTGAGTAGAATAGATCAGAATTAAAAAAAATATGCACCTGAAAAGTAGATTAAGATATTGCCAAAAAAAAAAGTGCACTCTATAACTTGTATTCAAGTCAACATCATACACGGCAGACAGAGTCACGGCCCCCGGTGAGCAGAACGTCGAGAGTTGGATGAAGAGACAAGCAGTAAACACCACTTAAATGACCATGATAAGACCGGATAACCTTTAGAAGAAAGAAAAATTAGCGCATAAGCAAATTTATAAATGTTTTTTTTCGAGAAAAATAAAATAAAAATAAGTACTACCCTCCGTCCCATTACAAACCGGAAAGTTGGTCAACTGTTGACCATCTTTGACCAATAATTTATGAATATCTAGATATTTTTTTGTAATTCTAAAAAAAGTTATTGATAGTATTTCTAATGGTGAAGCAATAACAATTTTTAAAATTACAAAAAAATATCTAGATATTCATAAATTATTGGTCAAAGATGGTCAACAGTTGACCAACTTTCCGGTTTGTAATGGGACGGAGGGAGTATATAATTACAAACCTTGTTTTGTTCAAGATCCCAGCATTTAACTAGCTTGTCATCGCCATCAGAAAACATGTATGTGTGCCTACTGCTAACAGCAAGGCCTGCAATAGTCACAAAAAAACTCATTTTTAAAGTCTTTTTAATAAAAGATGATTGTTAGCCAATTGGAAAAAAGGTTAGAAGCAGCAACTAAAAACCTACCTCGCACTTGTTCGATGTGCCCAGTGAGCGTTAGCTTCAACCTCCCAGATCCAACATCCCAAATCTTGCCAATGTAGGGGGAAAGATTTAGTAAGACATTCAAGAAAGTGTGGGTATGACAATCAGATAAGATATTTTCATGAATGGTTTCCAGGGCATTGTAGAATTTTTCAATCAGCTTGTCATCCATTGCGTAACATTAAGTTGAAGTTATTTTTATTAGTCGTATTTAAATTAGGGGAAATTACCAAATCGTCTCTCACCCTTACAAAAACGACCACATAGGACACATATTTTCGGAATCGACGACCAGGTCCTCTCTTTATAGATGGACACGAGCGTCCTTAAGGGGCTAGCTGTCACACTCTCTCCTCCCTCGTTTTTCCTTTTTTTCCCTCGAAACTTTAAAATGAAATATCTTAAAGATCCAAAAGTAAAAAAAAAAATAAAAAATCCAAGGCCATCGTTGTGTTCGTATCGTCAAGACGAATCAAATTAGTAGGATCAACATATAATCCGAAGCAAATTTAAGAAGTTCACATTTGTTCCAAGTTCACATTTGTTTAGCTAAATTCATAATTTATGCGTGAAAATGGTTACCATTTACTTGATTCATGGTTATTTTTAGTTAAATTCACAGTTGTTTTTAGTCTTTCATTGCCTCTATTTTTGCAATTTTATGAGATTCTTTGACATATTTGTTAAGTTCACAGTTGTTTTTAGTTAAGTACACAGTTGTTTTTAGTTAAGTTCATAGTTGTTTTTAGTCTTTTATGGTCTCAATTTTTGCAATTTTATAAGATTATTTGACAATTTTATAATCGTTTTTAGTCTTTTATATGGACTATATTTTTGCAATTTTATGAGATTATTTGACATATTTGTTAAGTTCACAGTTGTTTTTAGTCTTTTGTGGCCTATATTTTTTACAATTTTATGAGATTATTTGACATATTTGTTAACCTCACAACTATTTTTACTTACGTTCACAGTTGTTTTTAGTCTTTATAGCCTTTATTTTTGCTATTTTAAGAGATTATTTTTAGTTTCAATCTACTACTCCCTCCATCCCAAAATGATCTTATTAATATATTTTTGTTACTACAAATGAACTTTAAAAAATAATTACTAATGTAAATCTAAAACTTGTGATTGATATACCATTAACAAAATTATTAATAACAAATTTAATTTTTTCATTAGGATAATTAAATTATAAAAAATTGCTCAAAGTTCATTCCTGATAATAATAATAATAAAAAGGGGTAAATCATTCTGGAACGGAGGGAGCAGGACTGTTTGACTCATTATCAAACTTTATGGGATATGTTACTGTTCTTCCTACTCCAATCTTTCAACTTCCCACACTTTCATCAATCCGCACAACCAATTCCAATCACTCTTACTCCACTTCCACTTTCAAAATCCCAATTCCAGTTCTTACATTACAAAGCCATGCCAATTCCTACTCCAATATTTTAATGCCCAAGAAGAACAATTCCCTAATTCCACAAGGTCTGTTGCCGAAGAACAAACCCTAAGTGTCAATGCAATTACCAGAGAGAGAGAGACTTGCAACCCGTTCATGTTCCGGTTTCCCCTTTCGACCTCCTCATTGGACCTTCTTCATCAACTTCACATGAGCAAGACAGAGAACATAACGATGAGACTTGCAGACTTCGATTGAATGGCCGGAGTTGAGATGAAGCCTAGAGATCAGACAGATCTGGGGTGTTGCACATAGATGAAAGCTATGATGCTCGGACTTGAGTACAAGTGTCTGACACGGGTACGGATCCTAGAGTCGGATACTTCAAATCTCAAAATTACGGACTCGGGGACACAGATTAGAAGGGTCCAAATTCTGAATATGGACTCGGCATATAAAAACACATATGATGTATAAAAAAATAATCAAATTACTAAAATGTAAATTTATTATGGGGCGATAAGTAATACAACAATTACCATGTGTGTGTCCAATACATTTAAAATGAGTACCCAATTTAAAATACAATAACAAAAAATCAATTTTTTAAAATGCGCACAATCAAACTTGTGGATAGCAGCTGTATCCAATCCCAACCACTCATGAAACCCTTTTAACTTCTCTCTTTTTATGAAATTTCTCTCTCCTCTCCGCCCCCTCATTTTTTCTTTTACATTTTTCTCTTTTCTCTCTCCTCTGCATTTGCATTCCCGTGGAGACCTCAATTTCTCTCTCTAACTATCTTTAGATCGAGGAGACCTCAATTTCTCTCTATCTATCTTTAGATCTTCAAACGTCGACCATCATAGATCGATGACCCCAACAACCTTTACCGATCAACGACGGCGACCTCGACGACCTCAACAATCGAGCCAATTTCTGAGGTAAGTGTCGAGTCCACTTTCTCCTAGCCACGTCCGACACATATCCCGTGTCTGTATCCGTGTCGTGTCGTGTTGACACGGGTACAGTGCCCTAAAATGGCGAGTTCAAGCATCACATGAAAGAATATGTCGGCTTTGTTCTTCCCGATCGGCCGCCACAAAATTCGACATGATGGAAAAAGGAGAGGAGTGACCAGACATGGTTAAGGGTGGAGAAAGAGGCAGAGAGAAAAAAAAGAGTATGTGTGTGTGTGACTATGTGTGTTGTTTGATGACAGTGAGTTGGAGAATGTCGCCAAAGGTGGGGAAGGGAGGGGGTCGCCGGCGACGGGGAAGGGATCGCCGGAGAAAGTAGAGAGAATGAGAGTGTGTGTGTGTCGTGTGGGAGGAGAGATGAGGGTGGGCTTTATTTGGGATTAAAGGGTAGTGATGTCATTTATGTAAAGTTTAAATGGCTTCTGGACCCTATGACAATATTGATACTAAACACTGGACTAGTTGGTCGATTTTCAAAATATTTGTTCTAAAAGGTAGTTTCACTTAGGGGGCGTTTGGTTGGTGTCATTTGGTCATTCCCTCGTGGAATTGGAATGGTCAATTCCATTGACCATTTCCTTTGGTGTGTTTGTTTTACAATTTTCATGGCGATGGAATGATGAATTCCATCAAATGAAGGAATTGGCCATCCCTTCCAAATATGGGAGGAATGGTCAATTCCTTGGGGAATGGGAAAAAAAATTGACCAAAATACCCCCACCCCTACCCCCTCCTTGCCTACCCCCAATCCAAATCCCACCCCCTCTCCCACGAATTTTTTTTTTTTTTTTGCATAGCCCCCGCTCTAACCTCCAATCCCACCCCCACCCCCCACGAATTTTTTTTTTTTTTTTTTTTGCATACCCCTGCCCTACCCCCTCCCCAATCCAACCCCCACCCCCCACCCACGAATTTATTATTTTTTTTTTTTTGCGATACCCCTGCCCTACCCCCCCTAATCCAAATTTCCACCCCACCCCCCACCCCCACGAATTTTTTTTTTTAAATACCCCCGCCTACCCCACCCCATCCACTCCCCGCCCACCACCCCCCACCCCACCCCCCCCCAAATTTTTTTTTAAAAGAAGGGTAAATTGATCATTTTATCTGCTTTCATTCCATTCCTATAATTTGTATTTTCAAACCAAACATGATTTGCCAAGAAATTGAATGACAATTTCATTTCATTCCGTGTCAACCAAACAGAGGGGTTTGACCAGTTTTTTTCCATTCCAATTCCTTCAGGAATTCCATTCCATTGACCATTCCATTCCTTCGCTTTTTTTCCATCGAACCAAACGGCCCCTTAGGGTGGAGGATTAGACGGTAATAACCCCTTTAAATTAATATTATCAGTCAAACTGTCACCATCATAATCAATTCTTGAATAAGATACAGATATATTTGAGATTCTTATATATCTCTTGTAAGTGACTTGAAACTTGCATCTTTTTTTGCCCCGCCCCGCTAAAATGGTTTTTTCCCTCCATATTCTTGGCCAAATCAAGAGTAGGATTTTAATCAAGTTCATTCACTGAGACCAACCCTTCAAATCCTGATTTCAGCTGTGATTTGAAGTGGCGCGTAGTACACGAGAATCTAGTGGAACTCGTACAATAGCGATGAAGGACAAATTTGGTAAAAAACAACAATACATAAGACTGAAATTGATCTAATATATTTTAAAAAATAACGGATAGCAAGAAATATATACTACTTGAATCATGTACATTGTGTTTAGAATTATTACCTTGATTGTGCGATCAGCAGACCCTGTGTACAGAACCAATCGTTGCTTGGATCAAATGCAATCGATCTTACCCATCCCAAATGGCCACTGATCACAATTACAAGTTGACATTTGAGATATAAAAGAAATCAGGCCAAAAGGGGGAAAACTCAATGCATAAGCTCATTTCGAACCAAGTATAAATAAGAACGAAGATTTAACTGGTATCGGTGAATTGCAAAACATATTAACTTATGAGATTAATATGATTCTACCACCGAGCAATTTGGCAAGCTACTTTGAATATGTTAAACATAAAATGGGTAAAATTAATGAATCCGGATAAAATCTTCCCGGGCAAAATTGACATATTCATGCATAAATGTTGCAGGCATGACTCGTGAAATAATATTTACAGCTAGTTACTCTTGCTACTATCTTTATCATATACAACATGACGTATATAATATATCCAAGCAGATCAACATTAACACATTTGTAGAGTTGATGATGAGGCAGTGCATATTCTATATGTTTGATGCAGCAAAAGAAACGTGGACATAATCACATCCTGCAAAGAAGCTATAAAGAGGTCCACAAGGACTTACTAAGCATATATTCCATCAATGAAACAAATCGTTGAGCTTAATAAACAAATATTCCCTCTGTCCTGAAATAATCTTCCTACTTCTTTCGTCGTTAACGCGAATGTACTTGGAGTAATAATTTTAGGTTGATTTAATTATCCGAATGAACATCTAAAAATTGTTATTGATAGTATTTATAATGGGCATCAATAACAAGTTTTTAAATTGGGAGAATGCCCATAAGTTCTAAAAAAGTTTCATAATGCCCCATAAGTTTTTCATATTGTATTATCATGTTGTATTATTTTGTAATAATATTGCATACTAATATGATACAACATTCATGTTGACAAATGGCGCCGACAACCGGCGACCGTTGAGGATGTTGTATCATAATTTTTAAATACTACATATAGAATGCAGTATAATATAATACTGCATAAGAACTTATGGGGCATTTATATTAATGAGGAACTTGAGGGGAAGTGATTTATCCCAAAAGGAACTTATGGGTAAAATTCCCTTAAAAATTTCGTTAGGATAATTAAATCAACCTGTAATTATTGCTCAAAGTACATTCGTGTTAAAGACAAAAAAAGTAGGAATACCATTTCGGGATAGAGGGAGTATAGATTGTAAAGAGCATTTTCAGAATGAAGGACAAATAGTCTATGAGAAGCATGTAGAGATCCCATTACGTATAGACTCTGCAGACAAAAAGAAGCTTCGTACCCTGTAGTTTTTCCATGGAGCACACCACACAGGACGTGGCCACCTACTTGGTATTCACTCCATAAGAGCTGAAGTTGAGAGATTTCTGAAGACAAGACAGCAGATTGTGTTAAGACGGAAACAATCACATCTAACATGGATGGTGAATGCATCATAATACAGTTTGTAATATAAGTGGCGTTTCTTTGGAAATTCTACCTCACTGAACGATAAAAGGAAGTGGTTTGACACAGTTTACATAACAACTGTTTAACAAATCAGAATAAAATATGCTTCAGACTCATATTTAATTCTAAGCTCAATTTATTTATGAATATAATGAAATCAGATTCATTGACAATGAAACAATGAAAAAAGATTAGATGCCTTGATGAACAGTTTATTCATCCTAAGAAGCAACACCTCAATGTTTTCTGATGTACGTATGAATCATGCAGCAAACACCAGAATGCAACAACAACAACTAAGCCTTGGTCCCAAAATGATTTGGGGTTGGCTAACATGAATCGATGTATGGTCACTTCAATAAAGAAGTGAGAAAACAATGAAAAAGTGGAGAGGTGGTAAAATATAAAAATTTAAAAATAAAAATTGTGAAAGCTAAGAAGACATTTAAAAGAAGACATAAGGGTTATTACTTGCCAAAAAAAGTTTATAAACGAGCAATTCAAACCAATAAAGGATTATTGAAGTGTTGCACCACGTAAAACAAAACTGCGGGGAAAACTAAACCAAGTACACGCAAAAAGAGCAGAGAAGAGGAAGTTCCCAAAACCTTTCAGATGAACCATGAGCAGGAAAAACTGCAGTGCTTCTGCCAGCTGAACTAGAATCAACACTGTAAAAAATATAAAGCATAGTTTAAAAATGTGTTTGCGGGTAAACAGAAACGGAATGCAGGCATGAAAATCAAAATGGAATGAAAAATTATATAAGTGCCATCTGTCCATGAGCAGTCAGGAGTCATGAACAAGTTGACATTCTTAAAGGTCAATATACAGTGAACAAGAGTTTTGATTTAGAGCGAAATGCTTACTGGCCCTTCAGTTGGATGGAGGGAGCAACAACTAAATCAGTTTGAGAGCCAGTCTTGTGAGGATCTCTCGAATTTTCAGGCCCTGCACATCAAATCCAAATTTGAATAAAAAGATAGTTGTGCTGCTCTAGGCTCACAAAGTCAATCGTAAAACTGATATTTTTCTTTCCAACTCTTTATTCAAACATTACTTCTTTAGTATCTTGCTTAATCTATGATCTATCTAGTGAGAATATACTTTCTGGTTGACCCAATGTGCTTTAGTCATCACATATACATTATACTAACCGCACCTTAAAGTCAAGTTAGGCTAAAACCTGTTGAGACACCTTTCACAGGACCAACCATAAGTGAGATTTCAAGATATCATCGAATTGCAACATATACAAGAACTGGAG
This sequence comes from Adenophora triphylla var. japonica, assembly GCA_022495995.1. Taxonomy (NCBI): domain Eukaryota; kingdom Viridiplantae; phylum Streptophyta; class Magnoliopsida; order Asterales; family Campanulaceae; genus Adenophora; species Adenophora triphylla. The sequence goes on along the minus strand of JAFEMH010001199.1, from coordinate 216,527 downwards.
GATAACTCCATTAATTCCCTTTTATCCACAAGCAATATTTTACCTTTAAACTTAATGTTTTGACCCCTTTTGTACTAAGAAAAATAGCACTATATTAAAAAAATTGCCCCCTCCCCCCTTTAGCTAAATTTAGTTAAAGGATTATAATATTTCATAGTCAAAATATCTTGCCCCCATTTATAAAATCTCTGGCTCCGCACCCTCTTAAACTAACTCCCAACCATCCGATCTACAAGTACTAATTACAAGCCACCTTGTATATTCTTTCCAGCTTCCTAATTCACACATAGGGCTGCCTTCATATACAGTACCAAATGACATACTTAACCATGAAAAACATGCTTAGGTCTCTCATTCTAATCTACATAATTAGAAAACTAGATAATAAATCAAAATGCATCTTGTAAACAAGAAAAACAAACTTAACAAGTACCTGGAAGCGCAAGGGCATTCGAAGGGGTAGAAGTTAGTGTAGCTTGATCTACTCTTGATCCCACCATACTCCAAAAACTTAACTTCAGCACCAAAAAGAGCAGGGGAAAGAAAAAAACTTTAGCACCACAATTATAACCAGGTAGTCATCATAACTGTACAATTTAGAAAAATAGGTGTCGAAATTGTTACACAAAACGCACTACACACAAATATAGACCTGTTTAATAACCCATGAGACCCTTCTCAAGAAACATGTCTGTCTTTCCCTCACACGGTCCACCCATACATTTAATAACTAACAGTCCCTATCTAAATTGTCAGATGCACACACACACACACACTCCTACTCCCTCTGTCCCGGAGTGAATGTCGCACTTTTTTTATGTTAGTAGGATGTAACTTGTTAAGTTAATTTAATTATCCTAATAAAAATATAAAACTTATTATTGATACGCCATTATAATTACTATCGATATCAATTTTAAAATTTTCATTAAAGTAATTAAATTTACCTAAAATTATTGTTTAAAATTATTTCATACAATTATAAAAAAAAGACATATTCTGAGGTAGAGGGAGTATTTGATAATCCCAAACAACCAATTATAGGTTTGATTTGTCAACAAACACACACATATTAATAATAACTGACTAACCTTATGGCTCAACCGAATCTTCTTGCTGCAATCCAAAAACAACAAATCAAGAATCACACAATGTCAAAGTAACAAACTTTGGAATTGAAATAGCGAATTAAAGCTAAAATCATCGAGAATTATTAGCAAAATATTGGGAAAAATTGACAAACCTTTCGGGGTCTGGAGGAGGGAGTTGAGAGTGAAGAGGGGAGAAAAGATCGAGAGAACGCTTTAGGGTTTTGAAACTGAGCTTCTTCAATGACTGTGGCTCCACCGGCAAGTCCATCTCCATTGTCGGCCCCGGCATCAGCTCCGGCGCGTTCTTCCTCGGAAACCTACTCAGTACAGGAAAGAGGACGACTAGAGTAGTACCGGGTACGAGGATTGACCGACTCTTAGCACCCATCATAATTCTTATGTATACCTACGTTTTAAATACTCTAGAATAAAGATTTTTTTCTCAAATAATTTCATTTTAAAAATTTTAATCCCAAAATAACCCACATTTGAAACTAGTTGTCAAAATGATCAATTTTTTGGAACTCGCTACACGGTGTAACGAGTTTATAATTTTTCCGTTTAAAATCGCTACACGGGGTAGCGAATTTAAATTTGCTCAATCTTATTTTAATATTTATGTTATTAAAAAAAAATTAAAATTTGAAATCTCTACACAGTCTACACAGTGTAGCGATTTCAAATTGACAATAACTTTGCCCCTACAATCCTTCAAAGGTCCAAACTCCGTCCCACTTTAAATTACAAAATAATAATACAAAGTTATTTATTAATAAAGAAAACTAAATAGAAATATTATTTTTTCCATTTCAAATAATTACTTTAAAAAATATACTTCTATAAAAAAATTATAATCTTCATTTCAAAAATAAATATTACTTTCGACTCAAAATGAATAACCAAAAAAATAATACTACATTTTTGTCCAAAAAAATGAACATTACTTCATCCCAATGAATATTTTAAAAATTAATACTACTTCATTCGCCTCTAAAATTAATGTTTGTAATGTTAGTGCATTCGTCTCAAAATATGACATTAATTTTTTAGACGAATAAAGTAGTATTCTTTTTTTAAATGTTCATTGAGACGAAGGAAGCAATGCTCTTTTTTTTTTTACATAGAAAAAAATTCTACTTTTTAAGAAATTGCAACTACGGAGACCCTGACGTTTCAAAAGTTCAAGAAATTGCATTTGAAGGCGCACACACAAAAAAAAAAAAAACTTTAAACATGCTACATTAATGCCTAAATTAAAGAGTTCACAAATTCAAAGAAAATGTCCCTATTTGGCATCACAATTAATGTTGGATAAAAAGTTGGCACTCTCTTTTTTCAGGATCCATGCAAATATTACTAGGATGCTGGAGGATGTAATAACCGCCTAAAATAATAAACTTTTAATTCTTAACGAACAAAGTATATGCCGAACCTCATTTGTTTGTCCCTCATCATCTTTATAAGAAAGCTTTTCCAAGATCTCGTGCATTGCAGTCAAGTCCATTCTCAAGCAAGCTTCACCAAGTGGGGATCGAGGTGAGAAAGAAGCTGTGTGGGGGATACCCATCAAGATATAGGAAGGAACCTGCATATCAAGAAAAAAAAAACAAGTCAAAAGAAACTAATCTTGTTGACAATAACTATGTACTCCCTCCGTCCCGGAATGTTGTTCCCACTTTTTTTTTTGTTAATTTGAATGAATTTTGAGCAATAATTTTAGGTTAATTTAATTATCCTAATAAAAATCTAAAACTTGTTATTGATGCACCATTATAACTATTATCATTATATTTTAACAAGGATAACAACTAAATTAACATAAAAATATTGCTCAAATTTCATTTAAATTAACAACAAAAAAAGTGGGAACGTCATTCCGGACGAAGGGAGTAAAAGATAAATTCAAGAAGATACGAATCGCCACCGACCTCAGTTTCCCTCTGGAGTGAAGTCAAAGCAGCCACCAATGACTTTGGGTTGGGTCTTTTCTCGGGGTTCATACTGCAAACAGCGGGAAGCCAGGCGCACCAGCTCTGTCCCATCATCATTAGTAAACTGTCCTTCCAAGCAGGAATCTGTCAGCATCTGAAGGTTTCGATCTCGTATCAAGTCTAGGGCCTGTCAAGTTATCCAAGTATAAGATTAGCAGGATCCAACAATTGTGTATAAGTTAAACCTATAAAGAATATCAACCTCATGAATCGAGAAGCCTAGCTCAAGGGATGCGGCATCTAGGCATTTTGATCCTTAATTGTTCTCTATGCCGCATAGAAGTTAAGAGATTCATTGTGGCTTTCGATTCTGTCAAATTCATCCTAATAAGGTTCTGCTTTTTAGTTTGAAAAGTTCCATGCAAGGGACTTTTCAAAAATTAAGTTAGTTTTATGACTTCCAAAATAACCTTTCTTTACTTTAAAGCCGGACTTTTTAGTAATACTCCGTATATAATAATCCTAAAAATAAGAGTATTTATGGGGAAATAAAAAACTTTTATCCTTTGAAGGAACGGGGGAGTAAAGAATCAGAGTAGAACAAGCTCATTGTTAATTGTAGTTTAGAAGAAACAGATACATACATGGCTAGGAGGAATATGCTTCCCACTGAGAAGGTCAAGCAAAAGAGTGCCAAAGCTATATATCACACTCTCTGGCGTCACTCTTCCTAATTAAAAGAAAGAAAGAAAAAGAAACATTATAATCATATATCAACAACTCGATGCAACAATCTTTAGGTATATGACTTTAGATAAAATGAATACATACCAGCTCTTAAATACTCGGGAGGAGTAAATGCTAGATTTGTGCTATAACTTTTCCCATCCCTACTATTTTTCATAAGGCCAAAGCATGAAAGTCCAGGATTACCCTCCTGCACGAATTCTAAAGTAAATACTCCCTCCGTCCCAAAACGAATGATCAAAAAAATAATCAAATTTCTTATTGATTAAGACCAAATTTGAAAACTTTTTGGTCATTCAATTTGGGACAGACGTAGTAACAGAACACACAGAAATAAACAGGAGAAAATGGGCAATAAATCGAGAAATGATTTATAGTATTCACCTCATCAAACAAAATTCTGTAAGCATTGAGATCATGATAAAGGGCACGACCTTTTCCTGTACAATATTCAAGAGCTTCTGCAAGATATAGAACAACCCGTAATCGCATTGCCCACTTCATTGGCTGTGCTTCCCCTGAATCAATCAAGTAAACAAATCATCTGCATTACATCTGAAGTAATCCACAAATAGAGATATCAAACTTAAATCACCAATGAGAAAAAAAGTGACCAATCACAACTACACACACAGTCTCTGTGTGTGTGTGTGTCAGTGTGCGAGAGTAAGAGGATGCACAAGCATTTAGTTAACTTACAATGAAAAAGGTGTTTTGCTAGTGTATTGTTGGGCATGTATTCTGCCACAAGCAGTCTCTCATCATTTTCACAGCAGCAACCAAGCAGATTCGCCAACCTAAGGTTACGGAGCTGGCCAACAGCTTTTGCTTCTTCCTGAAGTAATCATAGGCCAAACTTACATAATCAGGGATAACTAGTAACACACGGAAATCTCCCAAGCAATTAAATGTAATAAATGAAGGATAACTGATAGAGATATATAACTAAATCTAGACACCTAATGGCATCATTGCCCTCCAGTCAGAAGTTTGCAATCTTATTCAGCCTAAACTACTTAAAAGTGGAGATATGTAAAGAAGTTATTAAAGATGAATGTAACAACAAATATCAAATAAAAGCATCAATGTTATGAAAGCTTACTTTGCAGTTAAAGCGGTTTTACGAGAATCTCTTTGCCTTTAACATATGCAAAATGAGATTTTTTTTACAAGATAGATGTATTATTAAGTTTCTTAACCAAGCACATATAAAAGGACAAAACATGTCAAATGATTGGATCATAGATTTGAATCACGCATGTGCTTATGTTGTGTGTGTGTGTGTGTGTGAGAGAGAGAGAGAGAGAGTACATAATTACCAAGAACTGTCAAGCATCAGGCCAAGCTGATCTATTAAAGCGCTTAACAGCTATTCTTGTTTGGTTCTCCAGTTTGCCTTTATAGACAACATTAGGAGCCTTCTCACCATGCTCAGATACAATGTTTTCAACAGCAAAACCAGATGTGGCATTTTTCAGTTGCTCTAAGGTGAACTCTCTGAATACTGGTAAGTTGCCATTGTCCCCACTGTCATCATTCCCTATCCAAGCGTAAACCACCAAATTTCAATAATCTATGCTACTTAGTTATTACTCCCTCCGTCCCAAATGAATGTCCAATTTTCAAAACTGTCTCAAAATGATTGTCCAATTTATTGGGAAGTTACTAAACCCTCCCTCGTTATACAAGAAGCTCCAATTCACACTTGCGATGCAATATGGTGATATCATTAAGGGTTTTTATGTACTTGTGTCGCAAAAAATGCTTAAGTTTTAACATTTTTTGCCAATGTCCCTCACAGTGAAATTTGGACATTCATTTAGGGACAAAGGGAGTATAGTGAAACAGGGCATAAGTAAATATCATGGGTAATAGATCCATTACCATTCTTTGGTGCTTCAAGAACCGATGCTTTATATGGTGAAACCAAACAACATGGGTTGAGCTTAGTGCACACCGAACCCATGTCAAAAATATCACGAAATCCCTACCTAATGACAAAAATCACCAAATCTGACATTAATTAAAAATTCAATCCATTTCCATCAAAAGCAATTTTATTGTATCTACTCAGCCTCAAAAAGGGAAAAAAAAAAATATCCAATAATAGCTGGCAATTAAATCTCAAAATTTTGCAGCAAATGTAAATGTTCACAATAATTAACCAACCAAAACATAAATTCAATCCCTAATCTCAATCTTTAACAAAATCTGATCATTAATAGGTTGATCTATAAAATTCTCATTAACTATCCATAAAATTAAATACTCTGCACACACACACATTAAAACTTCCTGGTACCAGTAGATACTATTTCAGTTTCTCAGGCATCATATCACACAAAACACACACACACACACACACACACACACACACAAGGCCCTAACTTTGTGATTCAGTTGACTACCCAGTAAAGTTCTTGAAATGAAATTTCTGGGTAATTCAGAATGAAGGAGAAATAGTCTAAGAGAAGCATGTAGAGATCCCATTACGTAATAGACTCTGCAGACGAAAGGAAGCTTCGTACCCTGTAGTTTTTCCATGGAGCACGCCACACAGGACGTGGCCACCTACTTGGTATTCTCTCCATAAGAGCTGAAGTTGAGAGATTTCTGAAGACAAGACAGCAGATTGTGTTAAGACGGAAACAATCACATCTAACATGGATGGTGAATGCATCATAATACAGTTTGTAATATAAGTGGCGTTTCTTTGGAAATTCTACCTCACTGAACGATAAAAGGAAGTGCTTCGACACAGTTTACATAACAACTGTTTAACAAATCAGAATAAAATATGCTTCAGACTCATATTTAATTCTAAGCTCAATTTATTTATGAATATAATGAAATCAGATTCATTGACAATGAAACAATGAAAAAAGATTAGATGCCTTGATGGACAGTTTATCCATCCTAAGAAGCAACACCACAATGTTTTCTGATGTACGTATGAATCATGCAGCAAACACCAGAATGCAACAACAACAACTAAGTCTTGGTCCCAAAATGATTTGGGGTTAGCTAACATGAATCGACGTATGATCACTTCAATAAAGAAGTGAGAAAACAATGAAAAAGTGGAGAGGTGGTAAAAAATAAAAATTGTGAAAGCTAAGAAGACATTTAAAAGAAGACATAAGTGTTGTTACTTGCCAAAAAAAGTTTTTAAACGAGCAATTCAAACCAATAAAGGATTATTGAAGTGTTGCACCACGTAAAACAAAACCGCGAGGAAAACTAAACCAAGTACACGCAAAAAGTGCAGAGAAGAGGAAGTTCCCAAAACCTTTCAGATGAACCATGAGCAGGAATAACTGCACTGCTTCTGCCAGCTGAACTAGAATCAACACTGTAAAAAATATAAAGCATAGTTAAAAAAATGTGCTTGTGAGTAAGCAGAAACGGAATGCAGGCATGAAAATCAAAATGGAATGAAAAATTATATAAGTGCCATCTGTCCATGAGCAGTCAGGAGTCATGAACAAGTTGACATTCTTAAAGGTCAATATACAGTGAACAAGAGTTTTGATTTAGAGCGAAATGCTTACGGGCCCTTCAGTTGGACGGAGGGAGCAACAACTAAATCAGTTTGAGAGCCAGTCTTGTGAGGACCTCTCGAATTTTCAGGCCCTGCACATCAAATCCAAATTTGAATCAAAAGATAGTTGTGCTGCTCTAGGCTCACAAAGTCAAACGTAGAACTGATATTTTTCTTTCCAACTCTTTATTCATAAATTACTTCTTTAGTATCTTGCTTAATCTATGATCTATCTAGTGAGAATATACTTTCTGGTTAACGGAATGTGCTCTAGTCATCACATACTCCCTCCGTCCCGTTCGAAGCTTCACCTTTTACTCAAATGGGTGTTCCGGCAGAAGCTTCACCTTTCCTAAAATGGAAAAGGTTTATTAATATTCTATTATACCCGCTAACTTTTCTCTCTCACACATTTAAATTATGGGTCCCACTTGTCATATCCACTCACTTCTTCCCTCTCACAACCCTTCTCCCACTCCCATTATTTTTTAATAAATATATTGATTTCTTAATTTGCGTGCTTCACCAAAATGGTGAAGCATGAACCGGGACGGAGGGAGTATACACTATACTGACCGCACCTAAAACCTGTTGAGACACCTTTCACAGGACTGACCATAAGTGAGATTTCAAGATATCATTGAATCTATAGTATAAATCACACCAGTGGGTGAACAGTACCATGAACAGTACCAAATGCCAAATTTCCCATTTTGCCCTCACTAAGTTGTCCCTTTCCCATTTTGCCCTTTACATATACAAGAACTGGAGGAAAACTCCATTAATTCCCTTTTATCCACAAGCAATATTTTACCTTTAAACTTAATGCTTTGACCCCTTTTGTACTAAGAAAAATAGCACTATATTAAAAAATTTGCCCCCCCCCCCTTTAACTAAATTTAGTTAAAGGATTATAATATTTCATAATCAAAATATCTTGCCCCCATTTATAAAATCTCTGGCTCCGCACCCTCCTAAACTAACTCCCAACCATCCGGTCAATAATTACAAGCTTCCTAATTCACAAATAGGGCTGCCTTCATCTACAGTACCAAATGACATACTAAACCATGAAAAACATGCGTAGGTCTCTCATTCTCATCTACATAATTAGAAAACTAGATAATAAATCAAAATGCATCTTGTAAACAAGAAAAAAAAAAACTTAACAAGTACCTGGAAGCGCAAGGGCATTCGAAGGGGTAGAAGTTAGTGTAGCTTGATCAACTGCTTTAGACTGGGTAGGAGGTTTTGTTATGCTCTTTGATCCCACCATACTCCAAACTTAGCTTCAGCACCAAAAAGAGCAGGGGAAAGAAAAAAAAAATATCACCACAATTATAACCAAGTAGTCATCATAACTGTACAATTTAGAAAAATAGGTGTCGAAATTGTTACACAGAACGCACTACGCACAAATATAGACCTGTTTAATAACCCATGAGACCCTTCTCAAGAAACATGTCTGTCTTGCCCTCACACCACCCATACACACATTTAATAACTCACAGTCCCTATCTAAATTGTCAGATGCACACACACACACTCCTACTCCCTCTGTCCCGGAGTGAATGTCAAAACACTTTTTTATGTTAGTAGGAAGTAACTTGTTAAGTTAATTTAATTATCCTAATAAAAATATAAAACTTATTATTGATATGCCATTATAAATACTATCAATAACAATTTTTAAAATTTTCATTAAAGTAATTAAATTTACCTAAAATTATTGTTCAAAATTCTTTCATACAATTATAAAAAAAGACATATATTCTGAGGTAGAGGGAGTATTTGATAATCCCAAACAATCAATTATAGGTTTGATTTGTCAACAAACACACACATATTGATAATAACTGACTAACCTTATGGCTCAACCGAATCTTCTTGCTGCAATCCAAAAATAACAAATCAAGAATCACACAATGTCAAAGTAACAAACTTCGGAATTGAAACAGCGAATTAAAGCTAAAATCATCGAGAATTATTAGCAAAATATTGGGAAAATTGACAAACCTTTCAGGGGTGGAGGAGGGAGTTGAGAGTGAAGAGGGGAGAAGACGCTTTAGGGTTTTGAAACTGAGCTTCTTCAATGACTGTGGCTCCACCGGCAAGTCCATCTCCATTGTCGGCCCCGGCATCAGCTCCGGCGCGTTCTTCCTCGGAAACCTACTCAATACAGGAAAGAGGACGACTAGGCCCCGTTTGATTTGACTTATATGAGAAAGTGTTTATAAGTTATGACTCTCCCTCCCTAAGTCAGTTTTGAATCCTTTGATTTCAATTTGGGTAAAATAAGTCATAAGTCAGGTATAAGTCAATTAAAGCACAATTTTTCTTATAAGTCACAAGTATTAAGTCAGGTGCTGAATCAAAAAACACGTATGAACAGTAAAAATAATAATAATAATAATAATAATAATAATAATAATATAAAATAATAATATTAATAAATAATAAAATAATAAAATAATAAAATAATAAAAATAATAAAAATAAAATAATAAAATTTAAAATTAAATTAAATTTAAAATTAAAAAATAATAATTAAATAATAAAATATTAATAATATTAATAATAAAATAAAATAAAATAATAATAATAATAAATAAAAAATAATAATAATAAAAAAAATAAAAAATAATAAAAAATAAAAAATAATAATAATAATAATAAAAAAAATAAAATAATAAAATAATAAAATAATAAAATAATAAAATAATAAAATAATAATAAAAATAAAAATAATAAAAATAATAAATAATAATAAATAATATTAATAATAAAATTATTATTATTATTATTATTATTATTATTATTATTATTTTAGTCTTTATAATTTCATTCAACCCTTTTTCAGCTTATTAATCAAACAGTCATACTTACTAATGACAGCTTATCAGTACTTCAAAAAAACTAAATCAAACAGCATCATTCATTAGCTCATCAGTTATAAGTCATCAGTCATAAGTTATCAGTCATAAGTAATAAGTCATCAGCACATATCAATAAGCTAAATCAAACGGGCCCTAGAGTAGTACCGGGTACGAGGATTGACCGACTCTTTGCACCCATCATAATTCTTATGTATGAAAAATTAATTATCTACATACTATTATTAAGAAAATGTTTATTAATATATTAATATTATTTCAATTAAATTGATTGTTCAGTTTTTATTTTAAATGACCATTTATAAAAGGTGAAATTTTATGTAATAATAGTTGTTTAAGTATACGAAACTTTTAATTTAATGATCTCATCGTATTACATTATATGAGTATAAGTTTAAATTAAATTTATTAGTTATTTAGGACAAATTTAGCAAGATCATAAAGACATTTATTTTGAGATAATTTTTCTTTTAAAAAAATAAATAAACATTCATTAAGAATTAAGAATCGATGAAGTCCTTAAATATGGGCTCAATGGTAAAGTCAAATTTCATCCTGGGTGAGCGTTTAAGGTTCGATTTTTCTTCTCGTCTTCTAACATGGGACACTGTAAAAAAAGAATCAATGAAATACAAAATATTATTATCCTTAAATAGTGTTTGATTCATGTATGCTTGCTACTCTAATTAAAAACTTAATTCATTAGAAACATTTTAACATAATTAAAAAATAAGTTAGTTTAATCGAATCTCTATCCATGACTTAATCCCAACCACCCTCTCCTATTTTCCCTGCCTCGACCACTCAAAAGTACATTGTTATCATCTTTCGCACACACACTCCCAACTCTGCCCCCAAACACGTCAAAATTTAAGATAATCTCACAAGACTGTTTTTTAGACAATTGATGCTGCAAAAGACCACCGTTGTAGATGTGGCGGGTTTTCCTCAAAGCAAGTCTTCTTTGTACGATACACATTATTCTCAACGTCTCATCTATCCCCCCTTCTAGTCAAACCACACCTCTCGTCCCCTAGAATAGTCCTCCTCTACAAACTTCAGCCTAACTCCCGTACTACCACCACCATCACCAAACTAACACAATAAAAACCATCTATTTCACAACAAAACTTTAACAATGTCAAGAACCATGTCGATAGTGATATGAAGTATATATCGAGTGTGATTAGGTAAAACAGAAATATGAGGCAAGCTGCTTATTACAAAACCAAAGACGGGGAATGCAAAATGATGCAAAAGGACGCACACATTCATGCATTGCTCAAGTCGGTGGTTAAAGATGTAGTTAAAAGAATTGCTCTCGAGCCTCCCATTGAAAACATGGGTTGTACATGTCAAGACCCCAAATCCCGGCACTAATTTGATCTCAATTTGAGCACGTGTATGTGGCGTGCGTTGCATCTCATTTCATGCATTGCATTATATTTGTGAGTATTATGTGTTAATTTTAATATTTTAATAACTTATGCGATATTTTAAGTATAAGTATGTTAATAAATTAAATTGAATTATTTAATTGCTAATTGAAACTAATAGGAGTTGTGTAGTTGAATTATTAATTGTTGAAATTTAAATAAAAATCTATAAAATATATTGAGGTGCTAAAATGTAAAAGTTGAAACTTAAGAAATCTAATTGTAGCAATTCAAGTCTTTGAGGTGCTTAAGTAAAACTTACTCAATGTATATCCTTAGGTTGGTTTCATGGAGAAGCTTCATACAAGAAAATCAGATCAAATATTTCTTCATTTGTTCCCCTTCATTCTATACTTAGGGTTTCATTCAAAAATTCACCTTAAATCCATCTCTTGTCCGTTCTTCAATCCGTCTGCGTCAAGATGTTCGGGGAGCGAAGTAGATCACTTCTATCCGATTAAAATTTTCGCTCTTTTCGGTTTATTTTGGAGGTAAGTTATTATTTCCTTCTTTAAATTCTTGTTCATATATGTTTTAAGTTGAAATTTATGAGGTATAAATGTTGCATGTCACTTTTGGACATTTTACTTGGGTTTGGAATGGATGGAAATGGGTTTTGGATGAGTTAATGAAGTGTAAGTATGGTGGTACTACCAGTTTGAGGTAAAAGGGTAGGAAAAATTTGAAGGTTTTCAAGCTTTTGTTAATGTTGTAAACATCAGAGGTGAAATTCTGCAGAGGGCACGACTCGTGTTGGAGGTCACGAGTCATTCCCCTCCATCAGTCGTGATAACGAGTCGTGTAATCAATTGGACTCGTGTTGATTCAAGTAGCACGACTTGTAACGACCCCAACCCTAGGCACTAATTTTCAATATCCTATTATGTGCTTTTAAAATTTATATTAATTTTATGTATTCAATTATGTCTTTAAATTCTTAATTTAAGATAAATTGGGTGAGAAGTAAATTTAGAATCTTTTGGGAATTTATTAGATATTAAATAAGAACCATGGAGGATGATAAAAATAGAAAATGGATAATTATATGAGAAGGTTAAAATGGGTAGAATTTATAATTAGGGGAAGGGTTAAATATAAATGGGTGAAAGCCTCTAGTTAGATATTTTCCATGGGGGGGCCAAGAGGTCTTACTCTCCCATAGCTTGACAAGTGTCCTCCCCTTAACCCCTCCTCTTACTCCCTCCTTCCTCCTCCCTCCTTCATTCACTTCACTCTATCCCTAGCAAGAAAGCCTTAGAACTCCATGGAAGCTCCCAACCCCAAGTTTTGAAGCCAAGCCATTCTCCTCCTTTTTCAAGTTCAAGAGTGTTGTTGAAGTTGGATCATCTAGAAGAATCAACCAAGTTAGGAAGATCAACCTTCCATTATAAAACCCTAAGGTGAGTTGTTATGATTTCCTTTCTCCTAAATGTTCATAACCTTTGAATGATATTCTTGTTCTTATGAAGTGTTTCATGCCTTGGAAACCTTACATGAGTTTGGATGATTTATAAATGGGATAGGTTGAAGTTAATGTTCAAGGAAGATAATCAAGAGGGTTTGAAATGGGTGGAATTTGTGATAATAGATAATCTAGATTTACATCATTCTGGGTTTTCATGATTTTGTTGAACTTGGTAAAGCTAGGGTTTCCTCTTAGTGTTCTTGAAATTAGGGTAGATAAAAAGAAAAGGAATTGAAGCTAAGAAGAAAGAGTTAGAATTTATTTTGTGCTGGAAATCGCCTTGGGCGGTCGCCCATCGGGCAGGGCGGCCGCCCATCATGCCGAAACTCTCATTGCCTTGGAAATCCTCTTGGGCGGTCGCCCAAGAGGTTTGGGCGGTCGCCCACCTCGGGCAAAGAAGTTGCCTTCCTTTGAAAACCCACTTGGGCGGTCGCCCAAGTGGTATGGGCGGTCGCCCATGACCCCTGAACCAACTTTGTAATCTGAACTAGAATTGTTTAGCAAGTTTGTTTGGCCACTTATAAATTGTGACTCCCACCCAATATAAATTAGTAGAACCTAATCAACCCGGGTACGAATTGATCCTCTTTAACCTAAGTTAGAGTAGGATACCTTGGCTTGGCCATGACGTCTTACTTGGTCAAAATGGAATTGTAGGAGTGGTTAAATATTGTTCGGAAAGTGGTCCAAACTTGGGAAGTAGGTCTTGCACTTTTATTAAGATTATTCAAGGTTGAGTAATGACTTCGTAGGATTGGCTTATGGTACTTGGTGACTTTACTTGTTTCCACATCCTTGATAGTTAGCTTGAATAATGTTAAAAACTATAGGTTACACTATTTTGTTACATGTATATGTATCATTGTAGCATGGTTATCCCAATTGTGGAATTATTGATTATGTGAATACCTTGACGTTCTAAGGGTGGACTATTTGTCCTATTGTTATATTGTATCCCAATTGTGGATTATCTGACACGTTGATTTCATTGTATCCCGGTGTGGATTATGTGGTTATATTGTTACCTTAATTGAACTCATATTCATTGGTGATTTTATGCATAGTGTATTAAATGGTTGTTGCACTATGGTATTGTTTTAGCATGAGTATACCTTACCATGTTGTTATATTATTATCCCGTTTTGTGGATTTATTTCAAGTATCTATTATGTGCTTGAACGTGTCTATGTTCGGGTGGGTATGATGGAATTCAATCAATTATTGATTTGTTCTATAAGTGATTGAAGGTTCATCATACCGGTGACCCTTCCCCCTCTGTGGCCACAAAGCGGGCCGCAAGCTGCCGTATTGAGCAATAAGGAGCCTTTACATACCGCTGCGATTTGGTGATTAGGTGGAATGCTCTGTATGAAGCTAAGCTTTACAGTAGCGATGATAGTATATGATACTCTAATTTAAGGGTCATATATGTATCCCATTTTCTTATATGGATCTCACAGGGGTATGAGACCTATAAGCGGTGAATGTGCATGGGGGCAATTCACCAAAGAGTGGAGTTTTACTCCCACGTTGTACGACTTATTGTTCAGACGGGAAAGGTAAAATGAGGTAACGTAAGGTGTTTACCGCTTTAATAATGTGCTATGTGAAACCATGCTATGTGTTGCATCTTACTTGGCATATTGCTGCATTCATAATAGCTTGCTGAGATTTATTCTCACCCCTCTCCCTTTAATGTTTTAGATTCCGAGACAGGTGACCCGAACCAGTGAGGCCGGGGATATCATTATGGACTTTTGCTTTTGGGGCTTGTCAGGTTAAGTATAGGAGTTGGTTGTTAGGAGTATTTATTAAGTATTCCACTTTTATAATATTTATGGAAAACACTTTTGTTAAAATGTTAATCAGGGTTTTGTGTAATTGATCAGATTTCGTTTTATTAAAGTTGTGGTTGGATTTCCTCTAAGTAGAGATATTATCAATTGAGTTGTAATTTGGAAGTTTGAAAAGTGGTTTTCTTTTAAAGGCAAATAAAAGTTTTAAAAATCCAAGATGGGTTTTCTTAGTTTGAGCTTCTCAAGCTCGGGACACGCGTTAGGTCCCGGGTTGGGGTGCTCACACGACTCGTGTTGTCTGGCACGAGTCGTGCCCTGGCCTGTTTCTGTTGTGTTAGTTTTTAAAGCCAATCATTCTTAACTATCTAATACATCTTTTACCCAATTGAACATATAATCAAAGTACAATATATGAACTACCAAATGATGTCTTAACTTGTCCAAAATGGTATTAGGAAGGTTATGTAATCTTTTTTTTTAATTTTTTTTTTACACACACACACATAGAAGCGCCTAGGAAATCCTAGGGAGAGAAAGCCTTCCCTCTAACTTCTAGGGGGGGATCGAACTCATGACCTCCAGGGTGGAAGCCATGAGCTCTGGCCGCCAGGCCAAAGCCTGATGGTTCAAGGTTATGTAATCTTGTCTTGAAAATGGTTGGAAAACAATGTGGAACTTAACCAAAGTTGGTAAAACTGGGTAAAATAACCTTATACATTTTATTGAGGTTAAGCAATGTGGTGTGTGAATATGTAAGGCTTATTGGTGATATATTGTGACAATACATGATTGCATATTCATGGTGTTTTTGTTCAATAGTGTATGGAACCATAAGTTGCACTATTGTGTTGGTTTAAACATGAGTAATACTACCATGTTGATTGATTGATATCCGATGATGGATTTATTTTCAAGTATCAGTTTATGTGCTTGAATGTGTGTATCAGATGATGTTAGGTATTCGATCAATTATGGATTAAGCTCTATGAATTGACTGAATCATATTATACCTGTGATTGTCCCCTTATGTTGGCCACAGTTGGGGTAATAGCTTTTGTTCTTTGCCAAAAACATTTATAGATAGCGAGTAATCTTATATGGTTCTCTGAAAAATGAGTCTTATAAGATGGTGAATATGTGTAAACAATTCACTAAAGAAAGGAGTTAATACTCCCATGTTGTACGACATATTGTTCAGACGGGAAAGGTAAACCGAGTGTTATGTGTTATATCTTATATGGCATCTTGTTGCATCATAATAGATTACTGAGATTTATTCTCACCCTTCTCCCTTTTACTGTTTTAGACCACGCTGAGACAGAAGGCCCGAACCAGTGAGGCCGGGGAGGAGTTTGGACGGCTTTCTTTTTGGAATTGGCAGGGTATGTTGTATAGTTAGTTTGTGGTTGGGAGTATCATTAGGATACTACTCTTTTGGGGAACTTGTATTTAGTATTGATTTTGTAAAACGTTTTCGCTTGTGTATATGATGTAACTAAAACAGGTTGTTGTTTTTACAAAGTTTGTTTTGTAAACTTGCTTCCAAGTGGAGAGGTGTTGTTGGTTTTATCTTGGTTTGTGAAAGTCGAGTAGGTATATTTAAAAGTAAACAAAAGTTTTAAATTTAAGGGACTTTTACAAGGAAGGGGGCCCTCCCGCTCGGGGCACGAGCTAAGGTTTCGGGTCGGGGTCCCCATAGTTGGTATCAGAGCCTTGGGTTTAGAATTCAAGGGTAGACGTCTAGATTAAGGGGGAGTGTGTGATAACTGACGACGAGTGTTTGATGCAGAGGGTTTGTAAAATGGCTGGAAATGAGAATGAAGAAATGGTGGCAAATTTTGAAGGAGTGAATAAAGATGGCTCGAGGCAATGAATAAGATCTTTGCAACTACGGAAAGTTCAGATGATGAAAAGGTTAGATGTACATCTTTTAAACTTGAGGGTCCAACTGAGAATTGGTGGCAAATTTTGAAGGAAAGTTGGGATCGAGATCATACACCTCAGACTTGGAATAATTTTACTCGAAAGTTCAATAAGCATTTCATTCCAATGGTGACACGTGACAAAAAGGAGGTGGAGTTCTTGCGTCTAGAGCAGGGAAACTTGACAGTGGCTCAGTACTCAGCCAAGTTTACTGAGTGGGCTCATTATTGCACTCGCTTAGTATCGGATGAAGAAAGAAGAATTTATCGTTTTGTGAAAGGTTTGAGACTCGAATTCAGTAAGCAGTTGTTGACACATGACTTACCAGATTATCAGGCAGCCGTGAATAGGGCCTACAAAATTGAGAATGATATCGAGGAACATCGTGGAAGGCAGGAAAGTGGCGGTGGAAGTAAGCAAAGGTATCAAGGACAAGGTTCAGGACAAAACAGAGGACAACCAAGGTTTTCAGCCTCAGGGAGTGTTCGAGGGGGACATGTTGCAGTTCCTATGGCACATCCATTATCAGGTCAGTATGGGATTGTTTGCAACTTTTGCAAGAAAATTGGGCATACAGAAGACAAATGTTGGAGTAAGCAGGGCAAGTGTATAGAATGTGGAGCATTGGGTCATTTTAGGAGGAATTGTCCAAAGTTACAATGGGGACAAGTTTCAGGCAGTGGTCAGCAAGGTAGGCAACAGAGAAGTGGTGCCAAGAGAGATAATGAAGGAAAACCAAAAGGGAAAGTCCAAGGTCGAGTTTTTGCTTTGGGTAGTGGAGAGGTAGATCCTGCGACAGTCATTAGAGGTATATGAAATGTCTTAGGAGTTAAGGCTCGTATTCTTATAGACCCCGGTTCATCTCATTCATATGTGGCATCGCATTTTACTTTTTCTTTGCATAAAGTGCCTAAGATTTTGCCATATGTGTTGGAGGTTTCTAATCCTATGGGAGAGTGCCTCGAATCTTCTTTGGTTTACTATGGTTGTGATGTTGTAATAATTGGGCATGTATTGCCTGTTGATTTGGTAGAATTACCAATTCGTGATTTTGATGTTATACTTGGCATGGACGGGTTGAGTAGTTGTTATGCATCAGTTGATTGTCGTAAGAAGCGAGTCTCGTTTGCTATACCTGGTTTGCCTATGTTTGTGTTTGATGCGGATAAGTCATTATTTGGTATTCATGTCATATCTGCATTAAAGGCTCGAAAGTTATTGTCTAAAGGGTGTGAAGGTTATTTGGCATATGTGCTAGACTCGAGTAAGGAGTCATCTGAATTATCACATGTACCTGTTGTAAGTGAGTTTGTAGAAGTGTTTTCAACAGAGTATTCCATTCCACCAGACATGGAAGTGGAATTTTGTATTGACTTAATGCCAGGTACAATGCCGATATCAAAATCACCTTATAGAATGGCACCGGCTGAGCTGAAGGAGTTGAAATTCAGTTGCAAGAGATATTGGACAGAGGCTTTATCCGTCTGAGTGTTTCACCGTGGGGAGCACCGGTACTATTTGTAAGAAAGAAAGATGGCACTTTGCGATTGTGTATTGATTATAGATTGTTAAATCAAGCTACAATCAAGAACAAGTATCCTCTTCCCCACATTGATGACTTGTTTGATCAACTTCAAGGTTCAGTGATATATTCCAAGCTTGACTTGCATAGTGGGTACCATTTGTTGAAGATCAGACCGGATGATATCTCCAAAACAGCTTTCAGGACAAGGTATGGCCATTATGAGTTTGTTGTTATGCCTTTTGGGTTGACAAATGCACTGCTGTGTTTATGGATACGATGAATAGAATTTTTAAACCTTACCTTGATAGCTTTGTGGTAGTCTTCATTGATGATATTCTTGTTTATTCAAAGTCCTGAGAAGATCATGAGAATCATTTGCGAATTGTGTTATCTATTCTTCGTGAGAAACAATTGTTTGCGAAGTTCAGTAAATGTGAATTTTGGCTCAAGAAGATTTCATTTTTGGCAGGTATTGCCGTTGATCCTTCAAAGATTGAGGTCGTGGTCAATTGGAAACAACCTGAGACAATGACAAAAGTCCGTAGTTTTTTGGTTTTGGCAGGTTACTACCGAAGATTTATTGAAGGGTTTTCGAAGATTTCAACACCGTCGACTAAATTGACGCGAAAAGATGTATCATTTATGTGGGATGCAAAGTGTGAAACCAGTTTTGCAGAGTTGAAAAAGAGATTGACTACAGCTCTGATCCTTACCCTACCTGATGGATGCGAGAATTTCGTGATATTTAGTGACGCATCAAAGGAAGGTTTGGGTTGTGTTCTTATGCAGAATGGGAAGGTGATAGCGTATGCTTTGAGGAAGTTAACATCGGCAGAGCAGAATTATCATGACTTGGAGTCAGCTGCGATTATTTTTGCGTTGCATAAGTGGAAACATTATCTTTATGGAGCTAAATTCGAGATTTTTACTGATCACAAGAGTTTGAAGTATTTGTTTACTCAGAAAGAATTGAATAAAAGGCAGAGGCGATGGTTAGAATTACTGAAAGACTATGATTGTGTTATTTCATACCATCCGGGAAAAGCTAATGTGGTTGCAGATGCGATTAGTCGAAAGGCTTATTTGTCAACATTGATGTCCAGTGAGTCGTAATGTGAGATGTTGTTTGAGAATGTTCGAGCTATACCTACCTTGTATAGAGATATTAAGGAAGCTCAACAGACTGATTCTGAATTGAAGAAGATTATAGGACAGTTTCAAGATGGAAGGGCCGGGGATTTTGTATTGAATAAGGATGGAATTTTAGCTTTCAAAGGCAGAATTTGTGTACCATCTTCAAAGGAGATCAAAAGACAAGTCTTAGAGGAAGGCCATAAATCGAGATTTTCGATTCACCCGGGAAGCACGAAGATGTATCAAGATTTGAAGAAGGGCCATTGGTGGAATGGAATGAAGAAAGAAATTGCTGAATTTGTTTCGAAGTGTTTAACTTGCCAACAGATTAAAGCCGAGCATCAAAGACCTGCAGGGTTACTACAACCGTTGGATATTCCAGAATGGAAGTGGGAAGGTATTGCAATGGATTTTGTGACTGGACTACCTCATACATCGAAGAAGGTTGATGCAATTTGTTGGGTAATAGTGGATAGATTGATCAAGTCGGCTCACTTTTTGCCCGTGTCAATGAAGTATTCGATGGAGAAGTTAGCACAAATGTATATACGGGATATTAGTACAGACTGTGGGTGTTACCACAGGTGCTGTCACTGGCAGTTGGGTGTTACTTGAACTGGAATTATTTGTAATTTAATAATTCTTTCCATATTAATTTATATCCTAATGTCTAATATTATTTGCAAGATATATGTGTTTGTTGGTCCATATTTCAGGTTAATACATGGTTGGATTAATAGCTAAAGACATGGAATAAAGTTGAAGATAAGTTCCACATAAATAGGAGATTTATGTGTAACTTTTACTTGGCTCACACTTTTTGATGCATAAGCAAAAACGTGGTAAGACCAAGTCTTGAGGTTGTTGTTGATTATTGAAGAGGTACAAGGCCAAGATAGCAAGAGAGTACAAGGTGGGAAAGCAAGGACTTGGGCATCAAGTTTCGGTTGCTACAATGGTGGGAAGTTGGCGCATGAAGAGGAAATCAAGCCAAGGAATGTCGCTACTCCCCTCACACGATCTGAAGGTCCAAGGTTGTTATTGTGGAGTAGCCTCCATGGCAATTGAAAGCTATAAATAAGCTAGGTGTGATTGCTTGAAGATATACCAAAGAAATACCAAACATATACACACACACCCTAGCACAAGAGAGACAAAGCATCTTTGGTTTTTATAATCCTTCCTCCCTTGTAATTCTAACTTAAACATTGTGTGTTTAAGTAAGTGTTGGCTAAGGATAGGATTCTATACTTTGTTTCTTCAAGTTCCATAGAGCATAGTCATTTATATAGCAATAGGGAACTTTCGGCTTTGTAATTCTTACATATTGATTTTAAAGTCTTCGCCATCTAGGCACACTCAAGTTATATATTTATATAACTTGAGAAAATTATATCTTGTGTTATTAATTTCCGCTGCACAAAGTTTTTACAAACTGTTTAGTTTTGTGGTGTGTGTGTTGTCCGTCAGTGTGTTATCAAAGGTGTTGGGTAACATCTACGGTAACATCTCTTTCCAGTGAAGCCTTGACAATTTCAATTGGTATCAGAGCATGTCACTTGATGATACTAAGTGCTTGGTCTAGGTGTCATGGCTTATGATCCGGCTAATCCTAACCATAAGTGTCTTCATGTGTTAGATGGCTCAAATTATTGTTATTGGAAGATTCGCCTACGCTCGCATATCAAATCAATTAATCTTCGAGCATGGCGATCTATAACAAATAGTTACTCCTTACTAATGTTACCGGCTGATGAGGATGGTGACGTTCAAGTCAAACCTGAATAAGAATGGAACATGGAAGAGATCAACCAAGCTAATTTCAATGAAAAGGCACTTAATGCCATTTTTGAGTGGGTTGATATGCATATTTTCAAACTTATTCAAAATAGTTCCACTGCAAAGGAAGCATGGGACATTTTACAACCTTTTTGTGAAGGTGATGGCAGTGTGCGTGAAACTAAGCTTAGGGGTCTCACTAGCAGATTTGAAAGATTAAGGATGGGTGAAAATGAAACTATTCCTTCTTATTTTGAAAAATTACTTGATATTGCTAATGAGTGTCAATTGTTGGGTGAACCATTTACCAACAAACAACTTGTCTCAAAAGCAATTAGAACCTTCCTGAGCGTTTTAATATGAAAGTTTCATTTATTAAAGAGGCTCAAAATCTTTCAACTATGGATATCAATTCTTTAATAAGTATTTTGAAAAACTTTGAGTTAAATCTCCTAGATCGAAGTGAAGCATCTAAGGGAAAAATGTTTTGAAAACTCAAACCCCGAGTTCTTTGGAAGAAAATGAAAATGAGGTTTTTGAAGAAATAGATGAGAATGCTAGTGTTGCTTTACTTGCTAGAAAATACAATTCTATGGTTAGAAAGTATAACAACGAAAAAATGCATGTGAAAGCAAAGAAAAAGGAAGCCAAAGTGTATGATTCGATGCTAAAGAGGATCTTCCCATCTACCACAAAGTCAAACCCAAGAAGAGCATCTTCAGATCAACTAAGGTCTGATCTGAAATACATTGAATCCATTAAATGTCATACATGTTCGGGTTGGGGTCACTATTCCAATGAGTGTGCAAATACTCTAAGGAAGAGAGGAAAAAATCAATGGGTTTCTCTTAGTGATGATGAGGATGAAGGACCATCTCAGGAGGAAGAATCTGATCAAACAACCACGTTTGTCACAATAAGTGACACAGACGGTGACAATGTTACCCAAGGTGTTATCCAATCAGAGATAACATCTGTGATCACACCTGACAGTTATAATGAATTGTGTGATACTAATGTTGTTTGTTTTGTTGATTCTTCTAACCTTGATACATGAAGTACACAAGAGGATGAGCAGAGCAAAGATGACCTCATTTCTAGGTTAAAAGACCTTTTATGAGGCATTGCTCGTTGAATGAAAGAAAGAGAACAATTTGGTTAAATCTATAACCAATAAGAATGATGGACTTCAGGCCTATGTGACTCATATGGAGATTCAAGCAACCAAGAGAGAAGTCGAGCTTGAAAGAGTCAAGGGCAAATTGACTCTAGCCGAAATCACCTTGAAGAAGCTCAACACCAGATCTACCAAATTAGATGAGATCTTGAACTTGAGTACACCCCTCAAAGCAGGTATTGGTTTCCAAGAATCCTTGAATAGTATTATTTCTACTCTGACTATGAATGGTAATGAGAATTGTTATGTTAAGAAACGTTTTGTTAACAAAAATTCTCTTCCAAAAGAACCATGTGATAAGGGGAAAGTGTGTCAATATTGTCACACTCCTGGACATTATAAAAATAAATGTCATGTTGTTTCGAAAAAAATGTCCAGTCCCTTTGTGTTACCTAAGGTGTTACCCATCACACAGGATAACACACCCTGTCAGAATGGTAAAAAGTTTAAAAAGGTGTGGAAACCTAAAGCTAATCTGAGATGTGATGTTGTTTACACTGCTTTAAAAACAAACATAGAAGGTTCTTGGTACTTTGATAGTGGGTGTTCACGTCATATGACATGAACAAAATTGTTTTTAAAAGACTATGAAATGGTTCATGGGGGTAGTGTAACATATGGTGGTGGGAGCAAGAGTAATATCATTGGGAAAGGTACACTAAATGTGTCTGGATTTCTAACCCTAAGGAATATCTTACATATTGATGGACTTGTAACTAATTTAATTAGTATTAGTCAACTTTGTGACGACAACTTAGAGGTGAAATTTAATAAAGATACATGTGAAGTCTATGATAAGACTAACAATTGTGTGATGACAGGTACAAGATCTAAAGATAATTATTATCTTGTTGAATACAAGCAAGTTTGCCATTCGACAAAAATTGATGACACTACATTGTGGCAACAAAAGTTGGGACATGTTCACTTTCGTAACATAGAAAAGATAGTTAAACTAGATGCTGTCATAGACATTTCTAGTCTTGATCTTAAACAAAAAATTGTTTGTGAGGATTGTCTCAAGGGGAAACAAACTCGTGTTGTCCATAGTGCTGCCCAACACTATGAGCAGCATACTGGTACAAGACATTGTTTTCAACTCTTGCATATGGATTTAATGGGTCCACTTGAGATAGAAAGTTTTGGAGGCAAGAAATATACTTATGTGTATTGTTGATGATTTTTCAAGATTTACATGAATTTATTTTTTAAGGGAAAAATCTGAATCTTTTGAAAAATTCAAAATATTGCACTCTAAGATCAAAAACATATTTTTTGCTTAAATTTTTCGAATTAGGTCCGATCATTGGAGGGAATTTGAGAATGTTTCTTTTTCAAATTTTTGTGAAAGAAAAGGTATTCACCATGAATTTTCAGCTCAAAAAATACCTCAACAGAATGGGGCAGCTGAGAGGAAAAATAGGACTTTACTTGAAATGACTCGTGTGATGTTATTATCAAAAAGAATTTCGAAAAATATTTGGGCGGAGGCATTAAATACGGCTTGTCACACGGCCAATAGAGTTTTTCTAAGACCCGACACAACCATGACTTCATATGAAATTTTGAATGGTAGGTAACCAAAAAGTTCATTATTTCCATGTCTTTGGTTGTGTGTGCTACATTGTCAATGATCGGGACTACTTAGCAAAATTGGATCCTAAGAGTGATAAGGCCATTTTCTTGGGTATGCTTTAAATAGTCGTGCATATAGGGTATTTAATCTAAGGTTAAAAACCATCCAAGAATCTATGAATATTGTTTTTGATGATCACTCAAGTATTGCAGGAGAAAGTGTTTAAGAGACACCCTTGGAGCTGTTGGAAGAAGTCAGTCCAGAAGGTATTACTACTGGTGTTACCATGAGTGCTAACACTGATAGTAACACAAAGACTGAGCAGGGTGTTATCGTTGATGAGATAACACCTCAGATAGCACTTGATTCCAGTCCAGCGAATGAAGATCAATAAGGACTTGAAACTGAGGTTCACGATAATGTGTGAAGAGATCCTCCACCTAGAATCTGTAGGAACCATCCTACAACACAAGTAATTGGGGAGGTGAATGGAGGTGTACAAACAAGACCCAAAAATCCCATTAGTTACCGTGACATGGTGAGGTATGTGTGCATGTTTACTACATACTCAAAGGTAGCACACTCTTGTTTTGTTTCATCTATAGAACCTAAAAATGTGATTGAAGCTTTAAAAGATAATTTTTGGATTCAAGCAATGCAAGATGAACTTGATCAATTTGCTCGTAACAATGTTTGGTCTTTAGTACCCCGTCCCACAAACACTAATGATATTGGGACAAAATGAATTTTTAAAAATAAGACCGATGAATACGGTAACATTGTTAGGAACAAGGCTCGTCTTGTGGCTCATGACTATACACAAATGGAAGGTGTCGACTATGACGAACCGTGGCTAGAATTGAGTCAATAAGACTTTTATTGACCATTACTTGTTTTCTTAAAATCACATTGTTTCAAATGGATGTCAAAGCAGCGTTTTTAAATGGATACCTAGATGAGGAAGTTTTTGTTGAACAACCAAAAGGCTTTGAAGATCCATTTCAATCAAACCATGTGTATAGACTTGATAAAGCTCTTTATGGATTGAAACAAGCTCCATGTGCATGGTATGGTAGGTTAACTAGCTTTTTACTAGAGTATGGTTTTACTAGAGGAGAAGCAGATATGACTTTGTTCATTCTTAAACATGAAAAAGAACTTGTCGTGGTTCAAATCTATGTTGATGACATAGTATATGACTTTACATCAAAAATTTGTTTAAATGATTTTGTAGAGGCTATGACATCAACATTTGAAATGAGCATGATGGAGAAACTTAAATTCTTTCCAAACACCATCAGGAGGAGAAAGGTGTGAAGGAAGTAAAGTACTTGGGGCAACTCCAATGGGAGAAGTTAGGGGAAGGTACCGATACCTTTCAAGTACTATTTATAGGGTACTACATTTTCATCTCCAATGGAAGGAGTTCGCAAAGGTACTAAAATTGAATTTTTTTTCCATATTTTAAATTTTATTTCACATTTAAAATATTTTATTTAATTGAAAAAACATTTTAATAATTAAAATAAATAATTTTAAATATTTATAAAAAAAATTCTATTTTTTTTTAAAAATTATTTAATTTAAAAAAATCTATTTTCACCTGTGTCATATTTTCATTTGCTACCTATATTATATATGATAAGATGATAATTGAAATTAAATAATTATTTTTTTAAAAAAGAGATTTTTTTATAATATTTAAAATTATTTATTTTAATTATTAAAATGTCTTTTTAATTAAATAAAATATTTTAAATGTGAAATAAAATTTAAAATATGAAAAAAAATTAATTTTAAAAAGAGTTAGCCAAAATATCAAATTTGATACCTTGATTAACTCCGTATCTAAATTGAGTAGGTCTGCTGAGAAACGCGTTTCTCCATAACTTTGGAGAAACGCGTTTTTAATAGCCAGAAGCTATACGTTTGATAACCAGAAGAAAATTTCTGGATATCAGTCTCAAAGGGTTCTGGATATTCAGAAGCTTTGGAACGGATATCCAGAAGCCTTTGGGCGGATATCCAGAAAAAATAGATTTGAAGCCAAATCCAAGCCAATACCAGAAATTGCTTATTGAAGGTTTCTGGATATCCAGAAACCTTCAAATGTATATCCAGAAACCATCAAATGAATATCCAAAAACATTTTGAAAGTTTCTGGATATCATTTTGAAGGTTTCTGGATATCACTTTCATAAGCTTCCGGATATCCTTTCAAAGGGTTACGGATATCCGTAACCTTTGATCGATATCCAGTAATAATGGGACAAGGTCATGTCCAATACAAAAAGTTTCTGAATATTCTTTCAAAAGGTTCTGAATATCCGTAACCCGTTTCTCCGTAACTTATGGAGAAACGCATTTCTTCATGGATTTTAAGATCTAAATTTGTTAACTCCCATCGGAGAGTTACCCTTGCATTGTCTGGATTTTAAATACGGCAAGTGAAAGTAACTCGAAGCGGAGAACCATTTGGTTGCGGTTTAAACGAGGGCAAAGACTTATTAGGGCTTTGCCGGTGAGGTCGAAGGGGGGAAAAATTACCAATACCATTACCAGGTGCACATTCAAATTTCAACTCTCTCTCATCTGACAATCTACATTTTCCTAGTAATCTTTTACCATTCGCATGCTTGCAACGTTAGTCTCGTTTGATTATCTACTGTTATTTCACTATAATTTCAAAGTTCAGAGAAAAAATGAAGCTTGATTTCTTGATGAAATTTAAGAATTAATAATTCTAATATCTTCCCTCTTTTTAATTTTTGATGTAATTTTCATTGCAAGGGTTTTACTTTTATGCGTGACCAGACGAACCCTATCGGTAGTTTCATCAATTACATTAGAAAATATTGCTGGTCTTTGGGTGGATTGGTTAGCAGCTTAATTTCAAGGCATTGTACATTCCTGGTGAGGACACTATTGTTTGATATTGGATGGTTGCATGGATTCTTTGTGTTATAAGCGTGTTGATCATGATGCAAATTGTAGGTTGGTTCACCGCCCGGTTGTCCTGCTCAGTCGGAGGATAATCAATCCACTGAGATGGATCCAATAGATATTAGTTCAACTGATAGTGATTCTGATAGTTGGGATCTCGCAAAATATAAAGCACTTAATGATAAGGATGACCCATTATTGATGGACTCTGCCACGTCGACTAATGGTACACATCTTCATCCAACGGCATCTACATCAGGCACAGGTGTTACAGGTAAAGACTAAAGAGAGAACGTTCTCAAACTTGAACACCTTCATATCATTGATTCTTATCCGGGTTTGTTCATTTCAGGTCATCATTCGGCTCGGAAGGTGCCTGGTTCTAAGAAAGCATCTCACTTTAATGGGAACTCATCAAGTAATAACCATGCACAAGGTCGACCCCATATTCATCCAAGGTCCAGTGACAATGGTAATGTGCAACTGCTAGAGTTAGTTTGGCTAGTGAAAAACTTTCAATAGAATATTGATTTCAGAATTACTGGTATGGTTTGGTACAGGATATGGAGGAAGAACACTTCCCTCTTCCTTGCAAGCATCCGGATCAAATGCTAGGCCTAATCCTCTTAATAGTGCTGGGCTCAGCCGCACTAATGAAAATCATGGAAATCCTTCTCTTTCTCCATTGCCCACTCCATTATATGGTAAAAACCTTATAAATGATCATATGAGTTGAGGCAGGGATGCCGAAGTTTTGATGTATGGGCGACACCCATCATCACTCTTCTCCAATTCTACTCCAACTACACAGTATGCAAGTCCAAATGACCCTCTTCATCGTTCTGGGGTGGTTGATGAAAAAGTTGGCGATGAAAGATTGATTTATCAAGCAGCACTACAGGTAACATATTTTAAATTACTATTTTGACAGTTTATAAGATCTGGATCTGCAACTTGTTCTATTGGTTAGTTTGCTAATGACAATATATACTTTCATTTAAGTGTTAATTTTTTTTTTTTTTTAGGATCTGAATCAACCTAAAGTAGAAGCTACATTACCCAATGGTCTGTTATCAGTTTCTCTATTAAAGCACCAGGTATTTTGTTGAAAGTATGTTGATTGTTTGCATAGATAAAAACTTTACTATGTGTAAGAACTAGATTGCATGAAGTACAATAGTTCAGATTATAAACTATGTTATTAAGTAACTGAAAACAGGAAAACCTGAAGTTACATTTAATAGTAGTCAGGTGTAAGACAAACTTGATTTGTATCTATATTTTATTTAGATAAACCTAGTTTGGATTCACGGTTTTAATGAATACATGAAAAAGAGTTGGCCCAAAGAGAAAGTAAAAGCCAGAAAATAACCTCAAACCAAAAAAAAGCTAAAGGGCCACATTTTCTTTCTGAGAAATGCAACTTTGGAGAGCAGCTATCAAGACTGTTCTTCATCAAAGAACTATTTCTCCTGTTGATTATTTGAATTTTTTTGTGGATAACCTGAAGAAAATGAACACAATAGTGATCTTTAGGCATAAGCTTCACAGCTTATAAAGGACGGGTATATGCAATGTCTGTTGGGCTAAAAACATGAAGTGTATTAATGAGTTAAAAGATTTCAGAATTACTGGTATGGTTTGGTACAGGATACGGAGGAAGAACACTTCCCTCTTCCTTGCAAGCATCCGGATCAAATGCTAGGCCTAATCCTCTTAATAGTGCTGGGCACAGCCGCACTAATGAAAATCATGGAAATCCTTCTCTTTCTCCATTGCCCACTCCATTATATGGTAAAAACCTTATAAATGATCATATGAGTTGAGGCAGGGATGCCGAAGTTTTATGTATGGGCGACACCCATCATCACTCTTCTCCAATTCTACTCCAACTACACAGTATGCAAGTCCAAATGACCCTCTTCATCGTTCTGGGGTGGTTGATGAAAAAGTTGGCGATGAAAGATTGATTTATCAAGCAGCACTACAGGTAACATATTTTAAATTACTATTTTGACAGTTTATAAGATAAGATCTGGATCTGCAACTTGTTGTATTGGTTAGTTTGCTAATGACAATATATACTTTCATTTATGTGTTTAAACTTTTTTTTTTTTTTTTCAGGATCTGAATCAACCTAAACTAAAGTAGAAGCTACATTACCCAATGGTCTATTATCAGTTTCTCTATTAAAGCACCAGGTATTTGGTCCACCTTCACTGATGCTACTTTATTGAATGGTATTTTGTTGGCCACTTCTCTAAACTTGATAATTATGTTATCAGAGAATTGCATTAGCATGGATGCATTCCAAGGAAACAAAGAGTGCGGCTTGGCGTGGTGGAATTCTGGCTGATGACCAGGTATAATATCACTGCTGACCTGATTTTGATATCTTGCTTCTTGCATAAGGTTGTAAACGAATCAAACTTTTTTGATTCGATTTGGTATTCGATTCGAGTATTCGGTAGTTTACACCCTTACAACAAAAACAACAGCAACATCATCAAAGCTTTAGTTTAGACCCGTAATAACTTGACAATGATCATCTTTCACTGAGATCTGGCAATTATGTTTGTTAAAAGATAAAAGCTTACTTTGCACGGTCCTGATACTAAAAACTGCTTCATCCTTCAAAATTATTTGTTGAGATTTCGTCAAATAATTCACCAAAATTAGTTGGTCGGTGTGGTATAATCCTTGATATGTTAATACTTTTTCTTTTCTTTTCTTTTCTTTTCCTTTATATTTTCTTTTGGCTAATTGGGTCATCATGATTTGGAGTTGGCAAATAGGGAAATATTCGTATGAAAGTTTCTCAACATAAGGATACCATTGTCTATTTTTAAATCAGAAAGGGACATTTTTTATTAGGTTTGTTAGGATAGCTTCTGGCAAAGGATATGGGGTAGACATACTGCTATAATTTATTTTCTTGGGTCTATTGACAATACCCCCCAAAGGGGGGGGGGGGTACGTCCCAGTACAAAAACCTTGTTTCCATTCATGGGAAACTCAACAACTGACAAAGAAAGAAGTTGGATATGCTGGTCACTACATTGTGTATCTGAGCAATTGGAAAGAGCGTACTCACTAAACATACCTCAAAGCTAAGGGAGATCATGAAAACGTTGGTTAATATAGCACCTTCTTCACCTCTTATCTTGTTATTCGACCTATAGGGTTACTTGTCTATGGAGAGTGACAATCTATATGTTAGCTTGGTAAATCTTCAGAGGCCCATGGAGGCCATGGGACCAAGAGATGATCAAGTATGGCTAGTTTTCATCTCTATATTCTTGGCATTATTAACTAAACTCCTAATAAATGATTTGATGATACTTGTTCTTTGTTCTGCTATTATTAATTTCCTTTCGTTATTTTTATTGCCTTTTTAGTCGTTAGTTAATTAAACTACAGATGCCTTGCTCACCTTTTCTTTTACTTTGTATATGCACTACACCTTCACAAGCAAAGTTATGGGTCCACCATCCTATTGACTTGTTATTTCTTAATATACCTATTGTATATCAAAATGGAAGGTATTTGTAAAACTTATTATACCTCTTACTAATTATATCTTTTGTGATGAAAATAAATAAATTACCAAGTCATTTAAAAGCTTAAGTTGTGAAAGAGCGAAGCAACTATACATATCGAAGCTGTAACACTACCCCTCACGTGTGACCAGTCTCTGCACGCCATGATAAACAAACATACCACAACCAAGGCATCACAAACCAAACATAATGTCAACACATTAAATCACAATTCTTCCCGCAACATATGTAATTTGGCTGACTCAAACCCATGATTGTGCCAAACCAGAGCCTTGATAGCATAATAAGTTACCAACTCACCTTGTCGCTTAATCTGTGAAAATGAAAATCAACTATGCATATCAATCACTATTCTTTTGGCCAATGAATTGTCCATTGTATTTTGTAGTCGTAATCAGTGGCGGACCCAGGAGATTTTCTAAGTGGGTGCACAATTACGTTAATTTTTTTAGTTGGCATTTTTTTTAAAAAGTGTTAGTCTGAAATCTGAAATTGTTGGAAATTAAATTAATAAGCACCACAGATTAAACAACAATTTAATCAACAGTAGGGGATTTTATTGATCAAGTCAAACGTACCAATTAAGCCAATAGCAAAACCGAAAGCCAAGGAACAGGATCAGGAAAAACAAACAGAAACAAGAAATCAAACGGTTAGAAAACTTATCGTGATTTGATCGAGTCGCCTTAGGAAGATCGTTTAAGAAGAAAATATTGCCCCAATTGGTGCAACCTGGGTACGTGCAAATTTCTCCGAGGATAAAACGATCACGGACTACGTACCACGCTGCAACACAGTAGTAGTCACGGCGGTCCTATCTCGCCGCTTGAATCTCACGAACAAATCTCTACGAACGGAAGTAATTTTCAATGAATTAAAGCCAAGAGAATTTTGTTTCTCTTCAATAATTCACACAGAAAAAACTTTGGGAGAAAAAGGAATATATATACTTGTGATAAAATTAGGTTTAGGACTTTAATTAATCCTAAAAACCTACGTAAAATTCGGCCCAGGGAACGTCGAGCCGTCGTGAGCGCGGCCGCTCTTGGGGCATCTTGTGACCGCCCAAGCGTGATGTCATTGGAAGTTGAACGCGCGGCCTTGACGGCGCGGCCGCTCTTGGCCGTAGCGCGGTCGCTCTCCACTTGCGAGACGCTCAGGCAGTTTTTCCTCCTTAGCAAAATTCAGCCCAAGCCCAAAGACTCCCAAAGTCATATGCGCATGAACTTCCATACCACAAATACAAAAGTTCCAACAATCCCCCACAAGTTCATAGAAATATGACGTGTACATGCATTGTCCCATTGCTACGCTTTCAATAATGGTACCTTCCTATTAACCACTACCTATGTTATCCAACGCAAACCTCCACAGCACCGGATGAACGGGTGTCTTGAATCGTGCCTTGGACGATGACATTGGTAACAAACACAACAAAAGCTACGATAGGCCCTCTATCGAACACTCGACGCTTATAAGCCATACGTCCCGATCCTCTATCATGAGTGCTTTCAAGGAATAACCCAAATTCCTCTGGTGCGGCCAACAACAACACTCACTTAGTACGGCATCTCGAAGACGATCGCTAACATCTTGTCTAAAAGACTTGATCCCATTCAAAGTTCCAAACTTTTACTAAATTAGCGAAGAATGAGCACCTCAGCTATTCAGGGATAGACTTGCATACGTAACATGTCAATCTATTTATTAGTGCTCCGACTCACCACTTGTTATTACCACATTGAATCTCTTTTGTGGGATCTCCCTGTAGATTGGGTTGCTACTTTGCGTTTGGAGCCGACATCGGGTTCAGTCCATCCCCAACCTAGATTTTTGAACAAGAGCAAATTCTAGCCCTTTGGTTAAAGGATCACCGTGTTATCCTCGTACCAACATAATCAACACACTATCACCTTCCGAGACACTAGATCCCTTATAGATTTTAATCTAATTGACGTGCCTCCTAGTTTCAACAGACTTGACACTTTTCGGTTTCTCAATGTGGCAGCGTTGTCACAACGCATGCAGATAATGTACGGGCTTGCCGACTACGGGCAACTCGCAGCATATAAGTCCTCGAAGCCATTCAGCTTCCAATCCAAGAGTATCAAGAGCAACTAATTCGGCCTCAAATGCACCTGCAGAGTAGCTAGCCTGCTTCGACCTCCAAGCGACCGCAGCCCGCCTAAGCGAAAACATACCCGTACATGCCCATAACTCCCGGAGTTATAGGCAATCCACTGCATCACTATATCCTTCAAGAAAGAAGGATGTCTCCCGTAATGCACCCAAGGGAAATCGTTCCCTTCAAGTACTTGAGAACTCTATCAAGAGCTTCCCAACGTGCTTTACTTGGACATCGAGTATATCTAGCCAACCTAGTAACCGAGCAGATATATTCTGGCCTAGCATGTACTGGGCAAGATACATCAAACTTCCAATAATTCCTGAGAATATCTCAACCGAGCCATCTAGACTCCACTTTCATTTTTAGGGTGAAGAGCGTAATGGGCGGTCATATTGAGTCTTAGCCACTTCGCAATTCTTATAACCAAATTTCTCAATTACACTTTCAAGATAACGAGATCGCGATATGTTATGCCACTTTAGTAACGAGTCAACTTAAGCCAAGAATCACACTTGCTACTCCCATATCTTTCATCTCAAACTTACCTTTCAAGAATGCCTTAGTAGTATCAATTATCCGCATATCCGTTTCAAACAATGTGAATATCATCGACATACGTATAAGACAATACTACTATCACCAATACTCTTGCTATAAACACACTTATCAAACTCATTATTAACAAAGCCAAACGATGAGATAATTTTATCAAATTTCTACGCCATTATTAGTGGGCTCGTTTAAGTCCATACAAGGACTTAACAAGTTTACAAACCTTTCTCTCGTTGCCGTGGGGCCTCAAACCTTCTGGGCCGATCCATATAAATTTCTTCCTCAAGATCGCGCTACGCAAGAAAGCGGTCTTAACATCCATCTCACGGATAGGAAGATCATAAGGCCAATGCGATAAGCATTCGGATTGTAGTCATTCTAGCAACTTGCGAATAGGTATCGAAATAGTCTATTCCCTCCATTTGCTTGAATCCCTTAGCCACTAACCTAGCCTTAAACTTGTAACGGTTCCATCCGGTTTCAGTTTCCTTTTAAAGACCCACTTACATCCTATCGTGCTACAACTGTGAGGAGGAGATCGACCAATTCCTACGTCCCATTGTGAGACAATAGAATCCATCTCACTCTTAACAAAGATCCTTCCACCGGCTGCTTGGCATCGAAGTAGCCATAAGCGGCTCAAGGTTGAGATCACCCTCGACATTGTAAGTGATAAAATCATTTCAAAGTCGCGGCGGTCCGCCTTTTACTCCTTCTTGGTTCAATCTCATCGTCGAATGAGCAGACCGAAATCAACCCCCACATTTGTCATCTCCTCTACTGAAAGCAGAATGGAATTAGCGGTTGGGTTAGATTCCCAGAAATCCTGTCCTTCATAGGAAACACATCCTCAAAAATGTCGCATCACGTAACTCAACTATAGAGTTCACATCTATGCCTTTCGCATTTATAATGAGAAATCTCAATGCATAACTTGTTTCAGAATCAACCTATAGAGATAACATCAACAGCTTTAGTCCAAGCTTTTTCCTTTTACGGCTGGAGTACAAGTACCTTCGCAAGGCACCCCCACACTTTTAAGTGTTTCAAGCTAGCCTCGTCGACCTCTCCAAAGTTCAAACGGGCTTTCCTTTCTATGTTTAGAGGGACTCTATTCGAAAATACGCAAGCCGTATTCAAAGCCTCTCCCACATATATTCGGGCAAATCCTGTAACTTATGAGTAAACCGTTAATCATATCGTAAGGGTTCTATTCTTACGTTCCGCAACACCATTTGATTGAGGGTGTAGGGAGGAGTCTCTTCATGAACTATTCCGTTTTCTTGGCAATAATACATGAAGGGTTAGACTCATATTCACCTCCTCTATCGACCTTAACAAGTTTCTTCTTAGGTTTGTGTTTCTGTCGTTCTTAAATATAATGAATTTATCTAATGCTTCATCCTTTAAACCAAGAATAGACATAACAGGTATTTACTAGCATCATCAATAAAGGTGAGAAAGTATTTCTTTTTGTCGTCAACACGCCATTAAATTCACAAATATCGGTATGAACTAAATCTAGGATTTCTAATTTTCTCACAACCGACTTAAACGGACCTTTCAGAGATTTAGCTTCAACACATACATGACATTTAGAATTCTTATCAATAGCATGTTTAGGAATAATATCTAAGTTCATCATTCTTTTCACGTAATCATAGTTAATATGTCCTAAACGACCATGCCAAACATTTGAAGATTCAATGGAATAAGAAACAGGATAATCAATGTAACTAAAATTATCGCAAACACACCTCAACTCTAATTTTAAATAAACCATCCGAGGAATAACCTTTCCCCACAAAACTACCGAATCCAAAATAATAACCTTATTACACTTAAATGAAATCTCAAATCCTTCCCTAACTAGACTAGAACCACTAATAATGTTGCGACAATATCGTGAACGTGATACACTCGCTGCGGAAAGAATGCGCCCATTAGGAAACTTCAGTCCACGCGTCCAATTCCAAGCACCTTTGCAGGCAACAGAGTTCCCCATCGTCCACCGATCTACCACGCCAGTGGTAAGACACAAAATAGCAATTTATCAAAGACAAACGTGCACATTTGCCCGCCACAACTAGCCACTCGTCGGGTTCATAGACAAGAAAGATTTGGATAAGAAGTTACATACTTTGTAACATTGCAGTCGATCGCAACTCCAAAGGCTGTGAGTCGTGATCATCATAATCCTTCTGACCCAACACCATTGCCGACAGGATGGTCATCGCCAGAGGCTTGTGGTCCTTTTCCTTTCGAGCAATTCCTAGAAAAGTGTCCACCTTCTCCACAATTCCGGCCAGCCTGCTTTTTTCTGGCTTCCTAAAGTTATTTTTCTTAACTCTAAGTTTATCATGGTTTTCTTTATCCTTAGAAGTTTTCACACCTTTTCCCTTAAACTTGCTTTTACCTGCTATCATATTAGCGACTTGAACAGTATCTTGGCCGGTTACCGGCCATGCACCTCTCCGAATCGCATTGCATTCATCAATTCATTGAGTGTCAAGTTTCAGTACGATGCTTGAGGGTCATACCGAATTCCCCAAGATCGAGGAAACTTCTCAATGATAGCCATGACAACGAACTTATCAGAAGTCCCGTATTGCCGCATCCTCGGGAAGCTATGGCAAAATGATTTGGAGTTCGTGCACTCGTCGGGCGACCGACTTTCCCTCACTCAGCGTGATAATTCAGAACTTTCCCACTTGGTACTTTTCCACACCGGAGTCATCTGGCGCAGCACTTCGTGGAAAGCGTTTCCCACAGCTGGGACGAAGTGACCGAGAGGAGCAGAGCAATAAACATCAAAGAGCGCATTCGACAAAGCGACAGAATGCATCCTCGAACAACATCGTCCCGCTCCTTCCACAATTTAACAAAGAACCACATTAATTGGATCATCACCATTCGTAGGGACATTTAGATGTCGCAGATACTGCATACCCTTAATTGACGACGGATCTTCACGCGCTCAAACCAACGCTTGAAGTTCTTACCACCAAACTTCTCCGGAAGATCGGAGGTGTCAACTAGGGACTTAAAGGGAGAGCTAGTGGAACCACCAGACATGATCAGATAAAACTATTTTCTCTTAGACTGTTGGAAATTAAATTAATAAGCACCACAGATTAAACAACAATTTAATCAACAGTAGGGAATTTTATTAATCAAGTCAAACGTACCAATTAAGCCAATAGCAAAACCGAAAGCCAAGGAACAGGATCAGGAAAAACAAACAGAAACAAGAAATCAAACGGTTAGAAAGCTTATCGTGATTTGATCGAGTCGCCTTAGGAAGACTGTCCTAAGAGAAAATATTGCCCCCAATTGGTGCAACTCTCAGTGCAAATTTCTCCGAGGATAAACGATCACGACGTACGCACTACGTAGCAAAGACACGTTAGTCACCGGCGGTCCTATCTCAGTCGCCTTGAATCTCACGAACAAATCTCTACGAACGGGAGTAATTTTGCAATGAATTAAAGCCAAGAGAATTTTGTTTCTTTTCAATAATTCACACAGAAAAACGGCTGGGAGAAAAAGGAATATATATACTTGTGATAAAATTAGGTTTAGGACTTTAATTAATCCTAAAAACCCACAGAAAATTCGGCCCAGGAACATCAAACCCGTCATGAGCGCGGCCGCTCTTGGGACATGCGCGACCGCGCTAGGCAACAGTCGCTGGAAGTTGAACGCACGGCACAACAGCGCGGCCGTTCTTGGCCATAGCGCGGCCGCTCTCCCTTGCTGACGCTCCGACGGATTTTTCCTCCTTAGCAAAATTCAGTCCAAGCCCAAAGACTCCCAAAGTCATATGCTATGAACTTCCATACCACAAATACAAAAGTTCCAACAGAAATCACATCTGAAATTGGCTGAATTCATGAAAGGTAGCGTATGAAGACTGATTTCTAAATTATTCAAGCTGTTTGATTATTAGTCTGAATTCTTATGGGGAATTAGGATTACGACATTGAATGGAGCAGAGAAATGGCGTGTATCTTGGTTGATCTAGTGTTTGGGTGTTTTTTTTTTGAAATTAGTTTATGGAAGGAATATGTATGAAAAAAATCGACTAAGGGGCAAATAAGACTCATTTCTGGGTCTGAAGATTAAGAGGCTGTTCAGAGCCTATCATATATGAATTTAAAAAAAATCACACTTATTCTACTAAGGTCTGAAAGAACCAGACCTAAAGCCCATTAAGAGCCTCTGAATAAAAACAAACGAGCCTTTAATCAATCAATTAATGTTTTTTAGTCAATTGAATAATTGCATATATATTTATATAGGAGTATACATTATATATGTGTGTGTGTATACTATATAAATGATAGAAGAAGTGTGGGGTGGAGGGAGTACAACAAGAAAGCAAAAAAGAGAAAAAAAGTGACTACAGGATTTGATCCTGGGTCTCTGGCATTAGAACATGGGATTCAAACCACTGGGCTAAAGGCGTTTATTGTTCCTAGGAATATACAAAA
Source organism: Adenophora triphylla var. japonica (assembly GCA_022495995.1). Taxonomy (NCBI): domain Eukaryota; kingdom Viridiplantae; phylum Streptophyta; class Magnoliopsida; order Asterales; family Campanulaceae; genus Adenophora; species Adenophora triphylla. The sequence continues at coordinate 178,836 of JAFEMH010001199.1, read as the reverse complement.
ACATATATATTTGTTTTATTTCTAATAGAATAAGTCTAACTATTTTATTATTATTAAATATTGTGAAGTAACCGGGTGTACGTGCACCCGTTAGGTACCCGTGGTTCTGCCCCGGATCGTAAGGTTACCTTGCTATAGCAGCAACGATGGTAGGCACATTTTCTCTCAGGATATCATTCGCTAATGGAGAAATTATGAACGGGTAAACGACCATTCAATGCAGCGTGCTTTCACGAAGTTTACAGATAACACACTGTACTTTATTTGCATCAACTACTACAATGTACTTGAGAAGAATGGCATAAATAATGAAACATAGAGCATGAAACCTGTCCAATTTAGCTAACGGAAGACAAAAACTATGACATAAATTGAAGGTATGTTGATTGTTTGCCTAGATAAAAACTTTAACTATGTGTAAGAACTAGATTGCATGAAGTACAATTGTTCTGATTATAAACTATGTTATTAAGTAACTGAAAACAGGAAAACCTGAAGTTACATTTAATAGTAGTCAGGTGTAAGACAAACTTGATTTGTATCTATTTTTTATTTAGATAAACCTAGTTTGGATTCACAGTTTTAATGAATACATGAAAAAGAGCTAGCCCAAAGAGAAAATTAAAAGCCAGAAAATAACCTCAAACCAAAAAAAAGCTAAAGGGCCACATTTTCTTTCTGAGAAATGCAACTTTGGAGAGCAGCTATCAAGACTGTTCTTCATCAAAGAACTATTTCTCCTGTTGATTATTTGAACTTTTTTGTGGATAACCTGAAGAAAATGAACACAATAGTGATCTTTAGGCATAAGCTTCACAGCTTATAAAGGACGGGTATATGCAATGTCTGTTGGGCTAAAAACATGAAGTGTATTAATGAGTTAAAAGCTTTCTGACAACAGCGTGGATATTAGAAAGTACTATAAGATGTGAAAAAAAGTAGGCTTTTGTTTGACAAGTTTGGAACACCAAAAGTAGTTCCTTTAATTTTCTAACAACTTAAAATTTCTTCTTGCAGGCTTATGCTGCTGCAGCACATTGAAGTAAAATTACGCAAATATTCTATTGATGCTTCTGCGTCTTCGCCAGGCCTGTGACCACCCATTACTTGTCAAGGGTTTCAATTCTGATTCAGTCAGTAGAGTTTCTGGAAAAATGGCAAAAAGGCTTCCTAGAGATATGCAGATTGATTTGTTGAAACAGTTGGAAACATCGTTAGCCATTTGCTGTGTGTGTAGGGTGAGTTTCCTGAACCTTATCCTCCTTTTTGTGAGTTGCCTATTTCTCCTAACATTTTCCTTTTATCTCGTGTTGGGTTATTCTTGTCTTTGTTATACTTCTTCCTTTTTTTCCGTTTAAGAGTACCAAGTTATTTATGTATTTTTGGTAAGTGCTCCCTCCGTCCCGCTTGAAATTAGACAAAACGAGATGCACGGGGATTAAGGAAAAAGTGTATAATAATGCGGTGTTGTGAAAGTGGGGTAGGGGTTGTTAGTGGGGTAGGGAATAGTGAATAATTATTGTGAGTATGACAAGTGGACCCACTGATTAAAAAATATAAAACACTTGCCATTTTGGGATTGTCTAATTTATAATGGGACGCCCAAAATGGAATTTTGTCTAAATTTCAAGCGGGACGAAGGGCATTTTCATTTTTTAGGTTAGCAACTTTTTATTGTATATTTTTAGCATTTTGTGGTTGATGGTTGGACCCAAAGGTGTTTTTTTTAATGAACATGCAATTGGGTATCTCTTCATGGCACAGTTCCAACATGCAGATTTAACAGGACTGTCTTTTAGTGGCTAAGATGAATAATTTCAGAATCAGCCAGTAGCCTTAGTATAGTTTATTTCTCCAGCTGTCCTGTTCTCCAGTTCTGAGAAGTGGTGTTATTGTTTAATAAGGTCAGACTCATGAATGTAATCGTGAACTCGTGTAAGTACATCCACCAGTGCTGAGATCTTCTTCATGTCAACTATAGTGTTAAGGATGGGAAAGGGGAGTTCCTTTTGGAAAGGACTGCTGAGTTGAAGATTATCTCTGGCTTCCTCCTTTACATGAATGGGAGTTTCATCTCTTCTCGAGGCCACTTTTTCTGTATTTTTTTTCCGGTTGAGAGAGTGGGGGTTTCTTTTTCTTGGGAATTTGCATCTCCTCCAATAATCTCAATGATGGAGTTGGATGAACTTGTTGCTTTCTTGGATCAGTTTGTTTCCATTAGAGAATCTGACTTCCATACAGGATGACTGATAGATTACACAGGCAATTATGTTGCTGAGTCCTAATGAAGACCTTTAACATATCCTACTTTCCTGTACTTTTCCATTTGCTCTACTTGTCTGGAAAGAGAAGGTTCCTTTGATATTGAAGGTTTATGTCAGGTCCTTGGCTCTACTTTCCCGTACTCTTCCATACAGGATGAACTTGTTGCTTTCTTGGTGCATGCTGTTGGGAGTGCAGGAGAGCAATGGGGTGTGTCCAACTATTTGTAGCGTTTCCCATACTGCTTCTAGAGTTTTAGGAAGGAGAAGTTTGACTCGTGTTTTTCTCAATGTGTTGTGTTCGAGTCTCCTTTTTGTTTGTGGATGGAGAGGAACTTTGGGATTTGCGACGTGTTGTTCCCTTTCCTTAAGCCCTCCTGTTTCTTCTTTTAAATTACTTCATAACTTTCACATTTTTCTTAATTATTATTATTATTAACTTTTTTTTTTCTATATATATATATATATGGTGATTCATGTTAGCCTACCCCAAATCATTTTGCGATTAAGGCTATGGTGGTGGTGTTGTTCTTGCTGTAGTTCCTTTTCCATAAGATTAGGAACCTTTAGAAACTTAAAAAACCAAAATAAGTATCCGAAAATCATTGGCTGATGGGGATACTACTTATATGGTTATGTGATATGTGCAGACTACCAGAGCGGATATTTCAGACTCCAATGGCAGGACTCTATTAAAATTAAATTGTGAGATATCAATGCATGAAAATAAATAATTTCACTATTTCTCCCTCAATTAATTTTAGCTTTTCTTCACCATCTTGGTAGGTGCTTCCTAGAACGCCGTTTCTTCCTCTGTGCCGGTTAAGGATAAAAGAATTGAACTTGTACCAAATGATATATTGTTTTTTTCAAGTTCCTGGTTTGGCATAATGTCAGGAATGATGCATTTGACAGGTATTACATGAATAGCATATGTAGCTTATTGCTAGTTATGGTTCAATTTCTCATATTCACGCTTTGTTTCTTTTTCAGGTTGTAATTTGCCCGCAGTGGGTTTGTGCATGAGTACTAAGTAAAATCATTTTTTGTGCACCAACTATTTGACATGAGTTTAATGTTGATATTTACTGCACTACCTCTTCATATAAATAGTCAACTTTCCAAATTTAATTTAACCTTGATAACGTTTTAGAAAAAAATATTCATTCAAACCTACATCAAGAATGAATTGCAATCTTTACTACTCTGTAGAACAAATAATTGTACATAAATAGAGTTCACAGAAAAAGTCAAAAACTCTACTCTTTTGTCGAAATGGACGAGTACAGTATATGGTATTAATAGACTATGAGCATAAGAAGTTACGTGATAATACGATCTCGGGATTCAACTTCAGGCTTTTTTGAGGATTGAGTACTGCTGATCTGTCAAGGGACTGGACTGGAGGGTTGTTGTTCATTAGTTGTTTCCTCCACCCTATCTTCTCTCTTTATGTATTTCTTCTCTTTGGTTTGGTGAATGGCTTGTTTGCTCTTTTTGTTTCTTCTCTTCTTAATTTAGTAAAATTCTTCTTTTACCTCCAAAAAAGAAAATAACTTAGTTTGATATTGTTCGAGCATCTTCACTTATTTGGGAATATCTTTCTTTTAGGATCCACCTGAAGATTCTGTTGTTACTATTTGCGGACATGTCTTCTGCTATCAATGTGTCTCTGAATATTTGACAGGAGATGACAACACATGTCCTTCACCAGAATGCAAACAACAGCTTGGTGTCGATGCTGTCTTCTCCAAGTCCACCTTAAGGAGATGTATTTCTGATGATGCTGATGGAAATCACTCTAGCTCGTCTGCTTTTTCCAGGAGATCTAAAGTTCTGCAGAATGAATATAGCTCTTCCAAGATCAAAGCTGCTCTAGAGATTATTCGAACTCATTGTAAATCAAAGAGCCGAAGTTCAGAGCTACATAATCTGGTTAGATGCGATGAAAATTCTTCAAATTCGGAAAACTTAAGCTCAGATATACAGACAGAAGGCTCAATAAAAGCAATTGTTTTCTCCCAGTGGACTAGGATGTTGGACTTAGTAGAAATGGCACTGAATAGAATACAGGAGGCTTGATGGCACAATGTCTCTTGCTTCAAGAGACAGAGCAGACAAAGAATTTAACACGGATCCTGAGGTTGGTTTCCTTTCTCATGGCAGCAAAAAACAATGTTTTTTGATGCATTAATGAAAATAACTTTGTTAGAAACTAGGTGCATATAACCATTGAAACACCATGATATTAGAGAAGAGTTGAAATTGAATGCTGCTGCGAATGAAAACTATTTGCCAACTTATTTTTATATACCATGGCTGGTTTTGCTAATTTTGTTTTTCACTATAACCATGGCCTTCTCCCGTAGAAATCTTGAAAGCCAATATGTATTGTTTTTGTAGGATGTACATATTCCGCGATATAGCGTGCACGTGCCTCGCATGTGTTGCACCTTTTCCCGCGGACAGGTTTCTATCCCGCGAATATATCTCTTCTGCGGACGCATCTCTGTCCCGCGGATTGTCTACCACGGACGGATCTCCGCCTCGTGGATGCATCTTTCGCTCCCGCGATGTGCGGGTTGTTATCCTTCCCGCGATTAGACAAGGTAGAGGGAAGTCTTCTCCACTTATCGGGATTGATGAGGAGCAGTGAATTGGAGGCTAGAATGTGAAATTCGCTACGTGGTCCAATAATTGGGTTACACGTGGCCTAGTTGGGTTTACAATGGAAAATTGCGGGATGGTCCAACTCCGTGGAACATGTGTTGTGCACACGGGCTTACTCATTGCCTATAAATACCACATTTTGGTATTCATTTGACACCAAGTAACAAGGGATCATCCTTCACCACACTTTCTCTCTGTAGATCGAGACCAAGTCCCGCAATACTTGTCTCTCCCAAAAACCCTCCTAGTTCCTATTCTCGCTCCTCCTTTTCATTATTCTTCGGTGATTCTCACTACCTGAAAACAACCTTACAATCTCGCAAAACCCTAACACAACCCCCGTAGGACTACCCTCCTACAGTTTTCTTGAAGTTCGCCTGCATCTGGACTCTGCAACTATTACAAGGGTGAAGGAAGAGAAAGGCAATGTGTGCCTCCTTGATATGCAGCAATACGGGAACCAATGTAAGGGGCATTCCAGCATGGTAGGGAGAGCTTTGCCCCCTTTCGCTCCTTCCTGGATAGAACTATAAGTTAGTTGGCATCCAATGTTGTGACGGGATACCTGTGGTTCTGACCAAAAAAGGGAAGGGGCATTCCGTTCTTGGGTGTTAGATAAATAAACAGTATGAAAGTGTTAAAGAGGGAACAATCCATGTGCTCAGCAAGAAAAAAGAAGAAAAGAAGGGAAGAACATGTACCCCTACACCACAGGAACTACTTAGAATCTGATGTTAGAATCCTACCCAATGATAAGGGAGGATCCACTTGAAGCCTTATAGACAACATTTAGATGATATTTCTCCACTGCCATCCAAAATGGCGTGCTTTCAGGGATTTGTTGAGTTTGTGTGTATTGGCTATGAAAAGAAAACAGAGCTTCATCTTATCCACATAAAATAAAATAAATAAATAAAATAATAGAAAAGAGAGCTTCAACTTCAACCTCTATTTTGAGACTAAGGCTTTGTTGTTGTTATTGTTGTAGAGCTTCAACATCTGAAGCTCAATTTAGAAGCAGGATTATCATAAATTCTTGGATGACTTTTATGAACTCAGAAAGTGTCTACAAGATTTTCATTTGTTCACAAAGCACTTGATTGGTTCCCTTTTAAAACATTCCATTTGCAAATTTATCGGCCACCACCACCAATTGCTCCCATATCGGGCTTCAAAACAAACCTCTTCACATCCGAGATCATATTCAAAAGCGAACTATTTCTCCTGGATATGGTGTGAAAACAAGAGATGTAAGCAAAAGTTGAGGTGGAGGCAACGGAATAAACAGTCGGTGGCAGGTGAATACAGTGATGGTGGTGAACCAACAAGTGGCAAATGTGTGATGTGTTGTGACAGAGGAATCATGTGTATAAACATGCCGGGGACAAAAGGGGTGAAATTTGTGAGGATATGATGGAGATGGGTATGGGGAAATATATGAGAAAATTTGTGCTCCCGAAGAATTTGAAGGTGGAGAAGGTCTCGGCATTTTCTCAGGATGAAGTTCTTACAGTTACCATTGAGAAGCTGTCGCCACCAGCTCCGAAGAGCCTAAGACCATTGAAGCCAAGGTTGCTTAAACTTAGTTTTAGTACTTTTATCTGCGGAAGAGAGAACTTTTAGCGTACTTTGTACATGGTTTCTCTTTTAGTTTTCTTTTTCTAGAATTCTATTATCCAAGAGATGGTAAATTTAAGACATTTATTTCATTGTAATTTTAAAACAACTCTTAGGTTGAAATGTTGAATTTCAATCTAGATCAGCTTGAGTGGTTTGTAACATTTTGCAGTGTAATTGGGTCTTAATTTTCCCATTAAAATTGTTCGGGCTAAAGTAGACCGAATCATTTGCGCGTCTTCAATACTATTACTCCTTCTGTCCCAAAAATGAATGTTCATTTTGGTTTTAAGGTTTATTTTGGAAAAAGGTTGATTTTTATATTAAAAAATTATGAATATTCTTGCTATTCACTTAAAAAAAAAAATTAGTGAACTTTCAAAATTTTAGTTTTGCAAAAAGTATAATGAACTATGAAATATTTTTTGAAAACAAATTATTTGGGATAAATATTTTTTGTAGGTAAATTTTCAAAAGCCATTCATTTTGGGACAAAAAAAGACATTTAATTTGGGACGGAGTATATACTGTCTTTGTCCAAAATTAATGTCCAACTATATTTATTTTTAATGGCTGAAGAGAATACTTATTTTTGATGGACGAAGAGTGTAAAAGACTTTCTATTGGACTTTTAGGGAGAGGAGAGACAACAACATTTGAATTCTATAGTATAAATTAGACCCCCATTATGTACAGTAGAATGAATTGTTTTAATCGCCGAAATTTCCATTTTGCCCTTAAAAAAAATATTTTAATTAAAAAAAAAATAACGTGTCCTCGGACACGGGCTTATTCTAGTACTTGATAAATGCCAGACCTGACAATCGGGTTGGGTTGGGTTGGGTTGAGTCGGGTTAAAGCTGATAACGGGTTGAAGCGGGTAACGAGTTGAGACGAGTAATACTTGTTACAACCCATTTAACATACGGGTCGAATGAGGCAGGTCGACTCGAATAACCCGATAAGCTCAACTCTTTTTTTTTTCTTTTGAATTACTCAGCTAAAAATGTTTTTTTTTCAAAAATAAATTAATTTTTTGGTAGCATTATGTTACCAAAAAATGTATAGGAAAAATTTCACTAGGCCCCTCTGCCAAAATTTTATTTCTTTTAAAGATTTTTTTTTATAAATCTCTAATAAAGAGTTCTCATGAAATTATAATTTTTCAGACACTCCTACGTTCTCCCTCTCTCCTCAAGTCATTTTATTACTCTCTCTTTCTCGATCTAAACACAAACTCATTTTCAGCAAAGTGAACAAAGATAATTGTAAAAGGCAAAAAAATCAAAAGTCAATTCACAATTGACAATACTAACCATTTTCTCTCTCCCTCTCCTATTAGTACTATGCTTTTGAGTCAAAATTATTACTCCGTAAATTGTTTTTTATAAAAATACTAGTACATGCCCGTGTTTAAGGGCATGTGATTTTTTTTTAATTTTTTTTTTAAATTAAAAAAAAAAATTAAGGGCAAAATGGGAAAGGGACAAATGTATGAGGGCAAAATGGGAATTTCACCGCTTAGAACTGTTCATACCACTGTAGCAAACCCCTCCCTCATTTATACTATAGATACTCCCTCGTTCCGGTCCATGCTTCACCATTTTGGTGAAGCGCGCAAATTAAGAAAATAATATATATAAATTTATTTATAGTTTAGGATGGAGAAAATATCTTATCTTCGCATCAAAGTAAAAATAAAATTTAAATTATTTTGATATGGACGAAGCGTGTATTTTTTCTTTTAACTCAACCCATACATTTGCTAAAAAATAATATAAACAACTCATACATGGTTAATTTCCTCCGAGAGCATAACTTGGCTTACGAAATATTCCTTCCGTTCCTGTCGAAGTGTCCCAATTTTTCTTTTAGATGTTCCATTTAAAATGTCCTAACCCAAAAAAGAAAAGTTTTTTATTATTTTTTTATTTGTGGGACCCACTTATCATACTCACAATAAATATCCACTAACTATTCCCTATCTCACTTTCTCTTTCCTACATCACTTTTCATACTCACAACATTTATTTCACTATACACTTTTTCTCTTTCCTACTTCACTTTTCTTAATTCTCGTGCATGGGTCATGAACATACCAAAAGTATCGAGTTGGGCCAAGCGAGTAAAGCTCAGTCCTCAAGCAATTATGGCCACCACATTCTCAATGGGCTAGGCCCAATGATCACATGGCCCTAGGCCCGTCTTATTGATACGTCGACTTAAGTTCATTGTCCGACCTACCAGGTCCCAACCTAACTAAGTCCGACCTTATGATCCAAGTCATGTTATGGGTACGATCCGACTCTACCCATCAGTCAGGTCGACCAAACCCCAAGCGTCGACCTCGACCTGCCAAGCTAGCGTCGACCTAACAGTTGCTGAAGCACGTGCTTGTGCTCCTTCCATAACTGCTTCCCTACAAATCAGGGACCATTTAAGGACACGTTCACATGATGCATAACTGTCCCACAAATCTCGGAGCTCATGTAGCCCTGCCAAATAAACCACCTACATCAAACTATAAATACACCACTACAACGGTTCCAAGGTAACTGCAATTTTGTTATCTGAATATCGTCATTGTTCAATACATTTTTGCTCTTCATACATACATACTTACTCTCACGCCCGAGGATCTAAGCCGGAGACACATCCGGCTAGTCGTGGGTTCTGGTTTCAGGTCAAGAAGTCAGGTGATCAGTCCTGCCACATGGAGGAAGATTGATAAGCACAATTCCTGCGGCATCAGTTTGGTTCCATTGCCGGGAACTCGTGCATAGCTTGACCTCGAAGTTCTTTTTCAATCCACAACCATGGTAACCCCGAACGGACATATTACTGACGCTTCTGATGAATCCAATGAAGTGAATGTCAACACTCAACACCAACCTGCGCCTTGATGCAAACTAGCTGGGAGCAGGCCCAACTTGCCTCCTCCCCCTCCTCCGCGTCATCATGCAAGAGCAACTCGATCTAATAGTGTTGCTGATGGCAGGGGACTGCCAGATGGGAGGAGAGACAAGCGACCCATGGAGGGGCAAGGAGCTCCACCTACTCCAAAGCGTCCAACTGGACAGATGAATGCTGGAAACAGGGCAGGTCCCTCATCCAACCCATTGAGCAGAAAAGAAATGCTGATGGAGCGAGCTCAGATTCTGGCCGAGTTATTAGCAATGGAGGAGGCAGAGCAGGCTGACAGAAGGTCAGAGAGGGTAGCTCCTTCTCAAATTTCTAACAGGCAACACGCCAGGAGTACTAGGCCAAATGAAACCGTGGGACAAAACGTCGAGAACAAGATAGTGCAGCGGCCTCAGTCCCTTGTTCATGTTCCAATTGACGATCTGAGGGCCAGCCTCACCAGAAACAGAGAGCAGGAGGCTCAGTCAGATTTGAGAACCCAACTAGAGGCTAATCGTAGCTTGCGTGGTTCACCTGCCAGGACACAAAGGTCGCAGTCCCATAGGGAAAGGAACGGGCGCAGGTCGCCTATAAGAGAGAGAAGGCGCAGGTCGCCACCCAGAGCTGAGAGGCGCAGGTCGCCACTTAGGGATGACAGGCGCAGGTCGCCAATTCGGTCAGTAAGGTCACCCACTCACAGGGATAGGAGGAGCAAAAAAGTGACTCCCCCTAGAAGCGAGGGTCAAAGGTCAAATGATGTCCCCCCTGCTGGAGACGGCAGACCTGATGCCAGAGAGTGGCTGCTATGGAAGAAGAAATTTGAGCAGTGGGAAGCTGAAAAGAAAAGTGATACTGGAAAGAATGAACGAGTAGATTTTGCTCTTCGTCCCTTATCCAAGGATTTGATTGACCGTCGACCTCCTCCCGGTTTCAGATTACCTCTCCTGGAGAAGTATTCGGGTGTAACCAATGCTAAAAGCCACATCCAGCACCTAGAAGCAACCATGTGCTTTGTCTCCAATGAGGACGACATGATGTGCAAAGCACTCATCAGCACCCTCATAGGGGCAGCTCTTACATGGTTCAACGGTTTGGCATTGGGGTGCATCTCGACTTGGACCTACATGAGAACAAAGTTTTTAGATCGCTTCTCGACTACAGGAGCTCGGAAGATGACTGTCACCGATCTCAATAACTTGGTGCAAGGGAAAAATGAAAGCTCAATGAGCTATTACACCAAGTTTAAGGAGATGGTCGACAAGATCGAGGAGGACCTCACAGACAGGGAGGTGATCAAATGGACTACGAGCTAACAGTTCGAAAAGTCACCACTCGACAAGAGTTGTTCGAGAAGGCCTACAATGTAGCTTTGGCCGAGGAGAGAAAAGAAAAGAAGAACGGGAAAAGCCCCAAAGTTGAAGTCACTGATGATAAGAAAGACTCAGCCAAGAATGGGGGAAATAATAAGAATGGTAAGAACAGAACCAGGGCGACGGAGAAAGTGCCTGAGGCTTTCACTCCCCTAACGGTGAGTCGAACTGAAATAATGAATGCAGTCGAGCTGGCCCCACCTGCCCCCATGAACCCAGACAATAAGTTCAGAAGGGACAATAGCAAGTATTGTGATTACCACAAGGATACGGGCCATACTAATGAGGATTGTATGAGCTTGAAGCGTATCATTCAGAGGATGGTCGGCCAGGGAAGGCTCGACACATATGTGAAAAGACCCCAAGCAGGCGGTGGAGAGCGACCTGGAGGTGGACACCTAGAGCCAAGACATCCCAGACTAAATCTGGGTGTCATTACTGAACAAGCCAGCAACACAGCCATCAAGCATAAGATTTTTCAGCTCAACAAAGCCCCACATGTGCCACCAAAGAGCCACATCAGGGATGAGGTGATTAGCTTTTATCCAAGCGAGCTAGCAACAAATATGGCGGCTAGAGAGCAAGTTCTCGTCATCCCAGGACTCATTGATGGATGTACGACGAGCAGACTCTTAGTCGACACTGGGGCCTGCAAGGACATTCTATTCTATAAAACATTCCAGGAAATGGGCCTCTCGAATGAGCAGCTTGAAAGATATGATGGCAGATTGGAAGGCTTCACCAACCACCGGGTCGATGCCAAGGGACAGATCGAGCTAGATGTCGACCTAGGCCAGCATCCCTACAGGGTCGTTTCTAAGGTAAAATTTATTGTCATAGATGTCAATAGTGATTATGCTGCTATTCTTGGAATACCTGGCCAGGTCGCACTTGGAATGGTGGCCTCAATTCCCCATCAACGAGTTAAATTCCCCACACCAGCTGGAGTCGGCTGTATTCAAGGCACATCTCGAGCATACCTTGACCATTTCCTTCGGGAAAGAAAGAAAAAGGAGCTAGAGATTGAAACTGTGGAAGGGTACTTAAAGTTGTCTCAATCAGTCACCAAAACTACTCGACTATCTACCATCACCATCGTTGAAGAGTCGACCTATCACTCACATGACGAGATCATGACTGAGTCGACACGTCACTCGGAAGCCACCATGGCCGATCCAGATACAGTTATGGTCGACCAAGTCTCCATAGGAAAGCTATTCCTCCAGATCGACAATAACTCGGGGGCCACCACCAGTGGGACTGCAGATGAGCTGGATGAGATGATAGCTGAGGAAGCTCCACACCTGGGGGCCGAAGAAAGACAGAGGGTTAGAGAAATCATCATCGAAACCCTACAGTTCAGGAATGGTCTAGAGTTGGAGGCTGTAGACGAGCTGGAATCAGTAATTACAAACCCCTCCTATCCTAAACAAAAAATTCAAATTGGAAAGCAATTATCGACTGAAGAAAGGCTGGAAATCGTTGAGCTACTCAAAGAAAGCAACGATGTCTTTGCATGGCGAGTAGAAGATATGATGGGGATAAAGGAAGAAGTTGCCGTTCATAGGTTGGAGGTCAACCCGACCATAAAACCCAAACCTCAGAGGCTGAGAATCTTTGCTCGCGACAAGGAGGAGGCCATTAAACTCGAGGTACAAAAACTTTTGAGCGCAGGTATAATCAAAGAGGCCACACATACAACCTGGCTAGCCAATGTGGTCATGGTGAAGAAGTCAAATGACAAATGGAGAATGTGCGTCGACTTCACCAATCTCAACCTTGCTTGCCCAAAGGATAGCTATCCTCTCCCTAGAATCGACAAGCTTGTTGATTCCATTGCTGGCCACTCCACCCTCATCTTTCTAGATGCCTATTCAGGCTATCATCAGATCAAGATGCATGAGGATGACATCGTGAAGACGACTTTCCAAGCAACTGGAGGCATCTATTGCTATACTATGATGCCATTTGGGTTGAAAAATGCAGAAGCGACCTACCAACGTATGGTCAACAAGGTCTTTGCTTCACAGATTGGCCGAAACATGGAGGCCTACGTCGACGATATGGTCATCAAAACAAAGACCGGACGTCATGTGGTCGACCTAAAGGAAACGTTCGCCAACCTGCGAGCAAACGACATGAAGCTTAATCCCAGCAAGTGTGTCTTTGGTGTAGCAGCGGGTAAATTCCTTGGATTTATGGTGTCACAACGAGGAATAGAAGCAAACCCAGAAAAGATCAAAGCTCTGGTCGACATGCAGGAGCCCACCAGTGTCAAAGAGATGCAGCGACTTAATGGAAGAGTAGCAGCTCTAGGTCGCTTCATATCCAAATCGGCGGAAAGGTCTCTCCCTGTTAGTGTAATTTGCAGGTGATATCGTAGATGATTTCCCAAGTGATATCGCAGATGATATCCTGGACTGAAAATTATATAGTTGTATATTTCTTGTTTATTATTTAATGGACTAACGTGCTAATATGGTCTGTATAGTCTATGGTTTATGGTTGTATTTCAGGGTGCAATAGCATCAAAGAAGGAGCTAGACACATGTGGAAATTGGAAGAAAAGAATTAATACATTTTATGTATTAATTCGTAATTTTGGCATTCAACAACAACATGTATGTGGACTTTGTCAAAGGTTGTTGCTGAATTATAGAAGAGGTACAAGGATGATAAAGCAAGGGAGTACAAGGCGTGGAAGCATGGCTTGAGGATTCAACAACTCGGTTGCTACAAATGAGGAAGTGGGAGCTAGAATTGTGGAAACAAATTAACCCACTCTCCCTACACTTCCTCCACGTGCAAGACCAGCCCCAAGGTCATTATTGGAGTAGCCTTCAAGTATTTGAAGACTATAAATAAGCTTGGAAGGTTTATTTGAAGACATGCCAATTATTTCATCACATTCACACCTTCGAAAAGCTTAGAGATAAAGTTCTTTGTTTGGTTCTTTTTAAATCCTTTCTCCCTTGTAATTTCGCACTTGATTACTTTGGTATCAAGGTGTGTGAAGGCTAGGATAGGATTCCGTTCTTTATCTCTTGTTCCATAGAGCTCAAAATAGATATAGCTATAGGGAACTTTCGGCTTTGTAAATTCATTTATAGTGATTATAAAGTCTTGCCTTAAGAGGCACTCTCAAGTTATATTTATATAACTTGAGAAAAACAATTTTGGTGTTTTATTCCGCCGCAAACTCTTTTACAAAATTGTTTTATTTTTCGAAGTGTGTGTGTGTGCCATCCCAAGTGCTATCGTTGTGCCGTTATCACCTTGGATATCACTTGTGATTCAAGCCGTGACAATTTCAATTGGTATCGTGAGCCTCTCACTTGACGATACTAAGTGTTTGGTCCTCTTTATCATGGCTTTTGATCCCGCAAATCCAAACCAAAAACGTCTTCCCGTTTTAGATGGTTCGAATTATGCATATTGGAAAATTCGCCTTCGCTCGCATATCAAATCAATTGATCTTCGAGCATGGAGATCTATAGTTCATGGGTACTCTCTTCCACTCTTACCTCCCCGACGAGGATGGTGATGTTCAGTTAAACCCGAAGGTGAGTGGACGAATGAAGAGATCACTCTAGCTAACTATAATGAGAAAGCTCTTAATGCTATCTTTGAGTGGGTTGACATGCATATTTTTAAACTTATTCAAAATAGTTCCACAAATTTCAAGAAGCTTGGGATATTTTACAAAGGTTTTGTGAATGTGATTCTAGTGTGCGTGAAAACAAACTCGGAGGTCTTACCGGCAAATTTGAAAGGTTGAGAATGGGTGAAAGTGATACCATTTCCTCTTATTTTGAAAAACTATTTGACATTGCTAATGAGTGTCAACTTTTAGGTGAACCTTTTACAAACAAACAATTGGTTTCAAAGGCTATTAGAACTCTCCCCGAGCGTTTTAATATAAAAAGTTTCATCTATGTAAGAGGCTCACAATCTTTCTACAATGGATATCAATTCCTTAATGAGCATTTTAAAAAATTTTGAGTCAAACCTTGCCGAGCAAAGTGAAGCTTCTAAGGGCAAGAGTGTTGCTTTAAAAGTTCAATCCTCTAGTGGTTCAACTAATGAGGATGACGAAATTTTTTGAGGAATTAGGTGAAGATGCCCGGTGTTGCCTTACTTACCAGGAAATATAACTCAATGGTGAGAAAATTTAACAAAGAAAATGTGCGGAGTAAAGGCTAAAGAGCAACAAGCCAAGGTGTACAATTCAATGCCCAAGAGGACATTTCCATCTACTCGTAAAGGTGGTCCCATAAGGAGAGCATCATCGAGATCAATCCAGATCTCGATCCAAAATACCTTGAATCAATCCAATGTCATGCTTGCTCTGGATGGGGTCATTACTCAAATGAGTGTGCTAACACTCTAAGGAAGATGGGAAAGAACCTATGGGTTTCACTCGGTGACAATGAGGATGAGGAGACCAATCAATTCGAAGATTCGGATCAAACAAGAATGGTGGTCACAACCTGTGACTCGAACTCTGTCGTGATACCCCAGGTGATATCCAAAATGGGATAGCACTGAGATATCATCCAACGGTATACAAATTTAAATTTGATAAATGTTGTTTGTTTTGTGGGTTCTGTTAACATGGATGCGGGTTATTCACAAGATGAGAAGAAGGAGTTCGACAAGGATGAACTCATTTGTGGTCTTAAGAACCTTTGCGAAAGAATTGGTGGATGAATGGAAGAAAGAGAACAAAAGGTGATCTCTCTCGTCCAAAGAGGTTCAAGACCTAACCGATGGCTTGACTAGATTGGAAGTTCAACTCACAAAGAAGGATGTGGAGCCGGACAAAGTCAAGAGCAAACTTACTCTCGCGAGACAACATTCAAGAAACTCAATACGAGTTCTACCAAGTTAGATGCAATTCTTGGGTTGTCCAAACCACTCAAGGCAAAGCAAGTGTTACAGGTGATGGAGTACAGGAATCTCCATTAATATTCTTCCGGAAGAACTCGGAGAATCAAAATCAAGTAAGTGATACCCCCAGGTGCCGGCCAAAGTGTTGCCACCGATGGGATAGCATCTCTGGTATCACCCAAGACCAATCCAAAGAATCGAAAAGGATGAACAATCGGATGATGATCATGTGCATGAAGACTTGAGAAGGGATCCACCGGCTAGGATCGAAGAGACCATCCCTCCTCTCAAATTATTGGAGAAGCTAGTGAAGGGGTACAAACAAGGAACAAAGGACATTTTAGTGACCGTGAAATGGCAAGGTAGTATGTGTGTATGTCCACCACATACCACAAGGTAAAATATTCTGTTTTGTCTCTTCTTTAGAACCCAAAAATATTTACGAAGCTTTAAAAGATAATTTTGGATACAAGCCATGCAAGAGGAACTTGACCAATTTGCTCGTAATGAAGTTTGGTGTTTAGTACCACGTCCTAGTAATACAAATGTTATTGGTACTAAATGGATTTTCAAAAACAAATCAGATGAGCAAGGAAATATTGTTAGGAACAAAGCTCGTCTCGTAGCACAAGGTTACACCCAAATTGAAGGTGTTGACTTTGATGAGACCTTTGCTCCCGTTGCTAGAATAGAATCCATAAGACTCCTCTTGGCTATAGCTTGTTTTCTAAAAATTACTTTGTTTCAAATGGATGTTAAAGCCGCCTTTTTAAATGGTTATTTAAAAGAAGAAGTTTTTGTTGAACAACCAAAAGGATTTGAAGATCCTAATCTACCAAACCATGTATATAGACTTGATAAAGCTTTATATGGCTTGAAACAAGCTCCACGTGCATGGTATGGTCGCTTAACCTCTTTCTTACTTGAATATGGATTCACAAGAGGTGAAGCGAGATAGGACCTTATTTATCCTAAGGCATGGCAAAGAAATAGTCATTGTTCAAATCTATGTTGATGACATAGTATATGACTCTACTTCTCAAACGTGTTTAAAAGATTTTGTAGAGGCTATGACATCAACATTTGAAATGAGCATGATTGGAGAGTTAACATTCTTTCTAGGCTTGCAGGTGAAACAATCAAATGAAGGAATATTCATTTCACAAAGCAAGTATGCAAAGAGCCTATTAAAAAGGTTTGGGTTGGAAGGAGCAAAAAGTTCAAAAATTCCCTACGTGTGTTCTTCTCTCAAACTTGGTAGAGATCAAGTAGGTGAGGATGTTGATCCTACTCTTTATCGTTCAATGATAGGTAGCCTTCTCTATCTCACTTCTAGTCGTCCCGATATCATGTTCGGCGTGTGTGTTTCAGGTAAGACGTATCAAGCCAATCCTAAAGTCTCTCACCTTAATTCGTCAAAAGATAATTAAATATGTTTCAGGAACAAGTGAATTAGGGATTTGGTTTAGTAAGGATACTAATACCAATTTGGTTGGCTTTAGTGACTCGGATTGGGCGGTGGGATATGGAGGATAGGAAGAGTACTAGTGGGGGTGTTTTTACTTGGGCAACAATTTAGTTTCATGGTATAGTCGTAAACAAAATTGTGTTTCTCTCTCCACAAACCGAGTCCGAGTATGTGGCGGTGGTAGTTGTTGTTCACAACTTATTTGGCTAAAACATATGTTAGATGACTATGGCCTGTAGAGTAATTCTTTGACTATGTCTTGTGATAACTTTGAGTGCTATCAACATTTCAAACCCAGGTTCAACATTCCCGTACCAAACACATTGACATACGTCATCATTTTCTTAGAGATATGGTAGATAAAGGCCTAATTAATATTGATCATATTGATACTAAGTATCAACCGTCGACATCTTTACGAGGCCTTAGACCACGAGAGATTTTCTAGTTTGAAAAGATCTCTTGGTCTTTGTAATCTCCGAAGTCTGCTCGTCTGTGCTACCCCAGGTGATGTTATCACTCAGGGTAACACTTGTATATTAGTGTATTCTTTTTTCTTTTTTTTTCTTCTTTCTTTGCTTATTTACTTAAAAAAAAATATATATATACTTTATTATTTGTTTAATCTAGCTAGCTTAGTTCTAGCTCGTGGCACATGCTGACCTTTTTGTTATGGTAGGTTATTATTTAGGTTAGCACGTCTGATATCATTTCCCTTCATATGCTTAAAGTGACAAAGTCATTAATCTTTTCTTTTTGATAAATAAAAGGCATTTTTTCATACTTTTCTCTCGAGCTCGGGGCACGGTGTTCGCTGCAACGATGTACTCTTGCCAATGAGAAGGTATGAGGTGATTTATGTTGAGTATTAGGGACATGGAGTTCGCTACTACAGTGTACCCTACTTGAAGGCATAGATCACTGGGTCTCTACACTTGAAATATAACTTGAAGCACTGAGCTTCCAAGTTACTACGTTGCTTTCTTGTTTAAAGAAGTGTATTGAGACGTGTTTAACAAGCAATGTACTTAAAAAATTATATATAGGCATATAATGCCTAAAGTGCATGAAAAATGCTCAGCTTGTTATGCCTGAAGTGTCTAAAAAGGCTAAGTTTATTATGCCTCAAGTGTTTGAAACTGAAAAAATATTTATCAAGGGGTTTTATATCATATGTGTTATCCTATGTGTTACCATCATTGCCTTAACACATTAGTGTGTGCTATATTAGTTTTTTATTTTTTATTTTTTATTTTCGAAATATTGTTGATTAATTTCTCAAAATCTGAAAGTCTTTTTAATTAAAGAGTTTACGATTTTGAAAACGTCTTCAACAAGTTTCCTTTATTTTTGGTAAACTTAATTAAGTAACTAACCCTTATTTATTTAACTTGTGCATATAATGTTTTGGGCTTAGTTACAAATTATTTAGTTTACTTATTTTTTATTCTTTATGTGTTTACTTAAAAAAAAAAAAAAATTCTTTTATTTTTTAAAATGTTGCAACCGTGTTTTGTCTTTAAAGTCGGTTGGGGTTATTTTAAAAGAAAAAGGTGTGGTTAGGGTTTTGTTTTAAATTGTGTGGATAGGGATTAGTTAGAGTACTAATAGGGGTTTTAGTTTAGATAGGACATTAAGTGTCAAATCAATTTATTTATTTGTTCCCTATCTAACCTCCTTCTTCTATTTTCACTCTCCCTCTTCCTATTTTCTCTCTCTATCCGTTACCGTCTCTCCCCTTTTAAACCCTCGTTCCAACGCCTTCTTCTCTCCCAAAAATTCTAGGTCAAAAATACGTTCCAAAAATTCCCTAAAATCTCCATGGCATCTCCATCCAAAGCTAGTACCGAACCTTCCCACACGGACCAAATGGACATCTCACCTAGCATTGCTCCTTCCGTGGCATCTCGCGTGGCCATGGAAACTTCCCCAATGATCACTCCAAGCTCTTCTCCACCAACAATGGCAATTGTTCCTACCTTCGCCCCGATGCCTCGTTTGATCAAGGCATTCCTAAGGTGACTCTCATCCCTACCGAGCCAAAAAGGAAGAGGAAAGCACCAACCGCCAAGTCAGTTTCCCCAAATCGCAAAAAGGAGGTCTTCCAACCGCATTAGATCAATCGTGTCCAAGGCAACTTCAAATACCTCTCTTGATCCCGGTTGAAGTCTCGAAAGCTCTATTGATGTGTCCTCACCCCATGTGAGTGACGAGAACTTTGAAGCAAACAAGGAAAAGGAGCCTTCGTGGACTCATTTGATGCTTGGGTAGATGGTGATGAGAAGAGAGACTCTCTCGATTTTCGAAGAAAAAGAAGGCCAAGGAGCAAGCGTGGAGTGCTACCGAGAAGGGCTAGCAAGAAGAGGATATCATCCGAGGTAACACTTGCCCCCTCTTCTTACGTTCCTAAACATTCCTCTAGTGATAATTACGGTGATGAGGTTACTCAAACCGAAGAGGATAAAGCTTTTCCAAAACCTTTTCTTACTTTGGAGTATTATAAAAAGGAAAATATGGAACTTTGGTTGAATAGTCTAAGTAAGAGAATTTTAAAAGAAGCACATTGATGAGGGTCAGTTGGAAAAGGAAGGAGTGGTTCGGGCTTTTTAAAGGACAGAATTTTATTAATGCTAATAATCATGCATCGAGTTTTGTCGAGAGTGTTATTCGCAATTTCTTTGCCAATTTGCATGCTCATTTGGATGATGAAAGATTACATTAAATATGGAAAAGTGTTTGTTAGGGAAGAGTCTATTCTTTTACTCCTTACACGATTAACAAAGTTTTAGGCCTCCCTAATGTAGATGATGAGAGCATTAGGGTCAATAGAGATGAAATGGTAAAATTGCTCACTCACAACAAAGCTGCTCGATCTTGGCCTTTGAAAGAGAAACTTCATGCTTCTAGATTATCTTCTCTCTATTCTGTACTACACAACCTGGCGCATCTTCAATTGGCTTCCTACAACTAATGAACCTATTGTGACTTTGGAGCATGCGAATGTGTTGTATAGATTGGGTAAAAATTTAAGGATTAACTTTGGAAGATTAGTGTTTAAACACTTAGCTTCGTACGGGTAGAAAAAAGGAAGTGAACATTAGCTTTTTCCTATCCTTCTCTTATCTTCAAAGTTTTGTATTTCAATCCTTGCCCATCAAGCCTCCGATGTTTTTACCACCGAACTCGAGTACTATACCGTTGATCAACAACCGAAAAAGGGTAAAAGGTATACTAAAGATCTTCCTTGGAACAAATCGATGAAACAACCCCGCTCCTCCCAAGGCTATCTCACGTGATACCCCAAGTGCTTCCCCAGGTGTTGTCCCTCATACTTTGCAGGAACCGATGCCGCAAGTATTCGAACAACATGATGAATCTTTTGGGCAACTACGGACCATCAATCCCAAAGGCTACGGTTCTCAACTTTCTCGCACAAATGCTCAAGTGCAATAGGAGAACTTGCTGAGGGATGGGCTAAGCAAGCAGTAATGATGCTTTTATTGATGAAATTTCTTCCCAAACAGGGGGAGGATCTGTCGCTGCTTTGGAACTGAGCTGGTGCTACTGCAGGTGCTACCACCAGTGCTGGCCCAAGTGATGGTGGAAGTGATAGAGAAGGAGATCAGGAGGAAGGAGAGGAAGAAGAGGAGTTTGAAGAAGAAGAAAGCTGAACCTTAAGGTTGATAAACCTGAAGGTTTATGTTGCCGCTATCATATGGGTGACTATTTTTGTGGTGGTCCTACAAACAATGTTTTTATTTTGGTGATGGTGGTGGTTCTCTAAACAATTTACTTTTATTTTGTTTATTTTTGCTAAAACACTTTAGTTGGTTTGTTAATAACTTAAACTGCTAGGTTGTTTTTTGCTAGTTTTTGGATGATATTTTGCTACAATGGTTATGGTTTTTAATGGTTACTTATTTTATTTCGAAAACTTTTTAAAAGTTTGAAATAAATTAGTTTATTATGATAAATCATTGTTTAGGATTAGCTCCTTGATTAAGGGGGAGTTAATTTTTGTGGAGATATTATTCTATGGTCTATGCTCTGTACATTTGTATATAGACTTATCCTACAGACAAACGACACATTAAGTTTGGAAAGAAATATCCAACTAAGGGGGAGATTGTTAGTGTAATCTGCAGGTGATATCGTAGATGATTTCCCAAGTGATATCGCAGATGATATCCTGGACTGAAAATTATATAGTTGTATATTTCTTGTTTATTATTTAATGGACTAACGTGCTAATATGGTCTGTATAGTCTATGGTTTATGGTTGTATTTCAGGGTGCAATAGCATCAAAGAAGGAGCTAGACACATGTGGAAATTGGAAGAAAAGAATTAATACATTTTATGTATTAATTCGTAATTTTGGCATTCAACAACAACATGTATGTGGACTTTGTCAAAGGTTGTTGCTGAATTATAGAAGAGGTACAAGGATGATAAAGCAAGGGAGTACAAGGCGTGGAAGCATGGCTTGAGGATTCAACAACTCGGTTGCTACAAATGAGGAAGTGGGAGCTAGAATTGTGGAAACAAATTAACCCACTCTCCCTACACTTCCTCCACGTGCAAGACCAGCCCCAAGGCTGTTATTGGAGTAGCCTTCAAGTATTTGAAGACTATAAATAAGCTTGGAAGGTTTATTTGAAGACATGCCAATTATTTCATCACATTCACACCTTCGAAAAGCTTAGAGATAAAGTTCTTTGTTTGGTTCTTTTTAAATCCTTTCTCCCTTGTAATTTCGCACTTGATTACTTTGGTATCAAGGTGTGTGAAGGCTAGGATAGGATTCCGTTCTTTATCTCTTGTTCCATAGAGCTCAAAATAGATATAGCTATAGGGAACTTTCGGCTTTGTAAATTCATTCATAGTGATTATAAAGTCTTGCCTAAGAGGCACTCTCAAGTTATATTTATATAACTTGAGAAAAACAATTTTGGTGTTTTATTCCGCTGCAAACTCTTTTACAAAATTGTTTTATTTTTTGAAGTGTGTGTGTGTGCCATCCCAAGTGCTATCGTTGGTGCTGTTATCACCTTGGATATCACTTGTGATTCAAGCCGTGACAATTTCACTCCCCTTCTTCAAAGCTTTGAGGGGGATGAAAATTTTTGAATGGACGGCCGAATGTCATTCGTCATTCCAACAGCTTAAGGATTATCTCACTACTCCACCTCTATTGAGTAGCCCGACCACTGGAGAAACTTTGTTCGTATATCTATCTGTGGGGGACAAAGCAGTTGCAGCAGTTCTGGTTCAAGAAGAGGAAGGGCTTCAAAAGCACGTGTACTATGTTAGCAATGCCCTATCCGATGTGGAGGGCAGATATTACAATGCTGAGATGGTCGCCTATGCCTTAGTCGTAGCTTCAAGGAAGCTGCGAGCTTATTTCCTAGCTCATCCTATCGTGGTGCTCACAAATGCACCCTTGAGAAAAATTTTGCACAAGCCAGAGAGTTCAGGTCGCTTACTCAATTGGTCAATTGCCCTCACAGAATTCGACATCGAGTATCGACCTCGAAAGGCGTTGAAGGCTCAAGCCTTGACAGACTTCTTGGTCGAGCTTATGTTCACCAAGGAGGACAGCGAGGTGCGAGTCCAAAAAGAAAAAGCTAAGGGAAAAGAACAAGAGTCCCAGCCCCTCACTACTCTACCCGACGATTGCTGGAAGGTCTACTCGGATGGGTCAGCTACAAAGAATGTCAGTGGAGCTGGGATTATTCTGATCGAGCGCAGTCCGGGGACAAGATAGCGAGGAGTCGTTGAGGTTCAAGTTTGACGCATCCAATAACCAGGCGGAGTATGAAGCCTTAGTAGCAGCCATCGAGTACGCCAAGTGCTTTGGAGCGACTAAAATCATGGCATACTGTGATTCCCAACTAATAGTCAACCAGGTTAGAGGCGAATATGAGGTACTAAACTCCACCTTAATCAAATACCACGACATGGTGAAGGAACTGATAAAAGACTTAGAGTTTTGGGAAATCCAAAGGATTGGTCGAGAAGACAATGAGTTGGCCGACTTGCTCTCAAAACTGGCCACTATAGACGAACCACATGAAGAACCCATCTCCTACCTCGAGAATCCAGCTTATGAAAGGGTTAAAATTCAATGTGTAGAAGACCCCTTGAGAAATTGGGTTTACAATAAGTGTTGGATCGAGGAAATGAAGGCATACCTGGAAACTGGCGAGCTCCCAAAGGACGAGAAGAAAGCTCGAGATATCAAAAAGAAAGCTCCGAGATACATTATTCAAGGAGGCATGCTATTCAGGAGATCATACACTAGACCATTGTTGAAGTGCATTCACCCTGAAGAGATCACTCAGCTAATGCATGAGGTACACAGTGGGATTTGTGCTGGACACCCGGGGGCCAGAACTCTAGCCGACAAATTGATCACTTTGGGGTACTACTGGCCACACATGAGAGCTGACACTCATGAATTTGTTCAGCAATGCGACCAATGTCAAAGGTTTACTAACC
This sequence comes from Adenophora triphylla var. japonica, assembly GCA_022495995.1. NCBI lineage: Eukaryota > Viridiplantae > Streptophyta > Magnoliopsida > Asterales > Campanulaceae > Adenophora > Adenophora triphylla. Next base: position 155,160 of record JAFEMH010001199.1, on the reverse strand, counting down.
TACCTCATCTGCCTACAACGGAGCAAACTCCAGTGATCGCTGCTTGGCCATTTGATATGTGGGGCGTCGACTTGATTGGACCCTTCCCTCCCGCCCGGGGAAATTGCAAGCATGTGATTGTTGCAATCGACTATTTCACCAAGTGGGTCGAAGCAAAGCCACTAGCTCGCATCACAGAGGAAAACGCTATCAACTTCATACACGACTTCATCTGGTGTCGATTTGGGATCCCCCGGGCTATAGTATCAGATAATGGGTTACAGTTCTCCAGAGCCTTCGAAGAAGAAATGAATAGAGTGGGGGTCAAACATTGGCAGTCATCCGTTGCATACCCCCAAGGAAATGGGCAAGCTGAGGCAGCGAATAAGCTTCTCCTATCCTCACTAAAGACAGGCTTGGTAGGTCGACGCAGCAACTGGTTGGACGAACTCCCCCTTGCTCTTTGGGCAGTTCGCACAACCACTCGGGGGCCTACGGGGGAAACCCCATTCGCTCTGGCATACGGGTCAGAAGCCATGGCTCCAGCTGAGTTGAGGTTTCCTACAGCTAGAGTGACATTCTTTGATCAAGAACAGAATGATATCAACAGATTGATCGACTTAGATCTGATCGGCGAGAAGCGAGAAACTGCTTACCTTCGAATGGTCAACTACAAACAGCGAAACAAAAGTTATCACGACAAGAAGGTGAAGACAAGATCATTCCAAGTAGGAGATCATGTGTTAAGAAATATCGAGGCAACAGGAAGGAGAACCCAACAGAATAAGCTATCTCCTAACTGGGAAGGCCCTTATATTGTTACTCGAGTCATCAAAGAGGGGACTTACATGATAGCTCACCCAGATGGTGAAGAGTTGAAGCATCCATGGCACGCCACTCATTTCATCAAATACTACTTCTAGTTCAGCTACGTAGTTCAGCTCGAAGGTTAATGCAATTTTCAAGCTTGAAATTGTCAATAGTTCTAGTTTTTAATTTGATGTAAGCATGTTCGTACTTTAATAAAAATCGCAGTTCTATTCGACCAAACATTATGTTACACTAATTTCAACAAGCTCGACTCTCAGTCAGCTTCGTTTTAACGAGCTCGATTCTTAATCAGCTTCGTTCTCTTAACTAGCTCGATTCTTAATCAGCTTCGTTCTCTTAACAAGCTCGATTCTTAATCAACTTCGTTCTCTTAACAATCTCGATTCTTAATCAGCTTCGTTCTCTTAATAAGCTCGACTCTCAGTCAGCTTCGTCCTAACAAGCTCGACTCTCAGTCAGCTTCGTTCTAGCAAGCTCGATTCCTAATCAGCTTCATACTATTAACAAGTCCGACCTTAGGTCGACTTCGTTCTAATAAGCTCGACCCTTAGTCAGCTTTGATCCCTCAAACAGGTTCGACTTCCAGTCAATCTAGTCTACAAAAGTATTTACAAGTCTAAGGTCGACTGAGTCATTAAAAGACAGCTCGACCAAAGTCTTAAAGCGACTTAGTTGCCCCATACAACTTAGCTCGACACACACATGCTGAAATTAGAAGCATACAACACACAAGGATATAAGGTCAGCTACGATTGTAGATAAATAAGTCTCCCAAAAGCGGGCCAAGACTTGAGCAAAATAAAAGTTACGAAGTATTAAGCCTCCCAAAAACTGGGCAAGGCATTTAATAGTTACAAATACATGAGGCAGAATTGTTTTAGGACTTGTTCCTCTACACATAAAGTTCAATAAATTCAAACGGCTGGGCCGGAGGCATCTGGGTCGTCATTGGCAGTTCAATCATCAATAATCGGTTCATGTTGCTGAGGGATTAAGGGTTTACCCGACTCTGAGTAGACTCACTGCTCCGGCTCGTCATCTTCCTCCATGGCTTCAGCATCTTCGAGCTCCTGCAAAACCACATCAAAAGTCCTGGGAACTAGAGCAGGAGCAACCCATGGTTCACAGCCATCTTCCCGGTCTTCTTGGGCAATAAAGGTAAGTCGTTATCAGAATAGGGCACGATCGAGTGACCACCGCGAGCTGCCATGTCGTATTGTGATTCAGAAGCCCAGCGAGCTAGCTATTCTAGTGAGACATCAGAGCTGGGATCGACCAGAGCCCGACGTGCCATATGGCGTTTGCCCAAATCCAAAAAGTCCTTGGCTTTAGCAACAATGGCATTATAATACTCATCCCCATCCTTGAAGCTATCAACAGCTTTCTTAGCAGCGACTTGGAGATCTTCTTGCCATTTCATCCGTGCAGCACGATGTTCCTCATTCAGCTCAATCAAAAAGGTGTCCTTGAGAAGTTTGGAGACTGTTGCTAATTCCTTCTTAGTCTCTACATGGGCTAGACGCTCAATCTCCCTCTCTGCCTTCTCCTCCCCAAGCTTAGCCTCTGCAGCCTTGAGGTCTTCCAAAGCTTTGCCCTTATCTTCCAGAGCCTTCTTCTTCACCATTTCCAGTGCGTCGTAAGAGTTGTCAAGATCATTGTATTTCTCTCCCAGCTCGGACAACTTCTGGGATTTCTTTGAATATTGGCTCATGGCCTGCCTCTCCCTCTCAATAGAGGCCCTCCAGGAGCTCTTAGCTTGCTCAACCATAGTGAGAGACTGCATCAAAGAAAGTCAAGGATCAGCTCGACATATACTCGAAAATTAAATTGACGACCTAAAAGAATACGCGATCTAACAGATATGGGGAATAAAGATTTACCTCGCTCTGCACCAGACCAGACCTAGCAGAGAACTCCTCAGGGGTCATCCCCTTATCAGCAAAATGGGTCAAAAGGTCAACATCAATGGCCCTCCGCACCACCACTTGACCAAGGCTCACCTCAGGATAACGGCGAGTCATACTGTTAACCCCAACAAGAGGAGGCACATCACTCAACCTCGCTATTCGATCCTCCAGGGATTCTTGGTCAATGGGAGAGGAGATTGGAGGAGGAAGTTGGCTTGAGGAGACGGCTTTCCCCTTCTCAGATCGCGATCTCTTCTTCGTGCTCAAAGGACGATCATCATCATCCTCCTCTATGTCATCATCATCAACATTGACAACATTCAAAGGGCTAGCCCCTGTCGTTCCAGCCCCGGAGGTCGCCACATTCGCATCATGAGTTGGGTCGGAGCTTAGACTTCGTCTAGCTGACCTCTCAGATTCATTGCCTTCCTCAGCTGCACCCTGGGCTTGGCCACTGCTCTCTAAGGGATCCTCTGTCCCAACATCCTCCAGAGGCACCATCCCAGCATTGTCTTTGGGTAGCAAATCGTTCCGTATCGCGGCTTCTCTTTCTCTGCTCGCACGGGCATTGATGGCTCCATGGGCCCTCTTGGCTTTCCTCTTATCTGAAACTCCCACTATACGCACCATAGCTGCCTCTTGTTCAGGAGTCAAAACTGCACAACATCAAAGCAATTAAGTATTAGCTCAGCAGGTCAAGATAGTTCTATGTACGAGCTGAATAGTTCTACATACGAGCAAACAATTGACGAGCTAAGAGATGCAATTCAAGATAGTTCTATGTACGAGCTGACTAGTTCTACATACGAGCAAACAATTGACGAGTTAAAGGATAAAGCCGAGTAAATTCTTACCACCAATATGTTCCCCATTGTCTTTACAGTAGTTGGCTGTTTTCTGACAAAATTGGCAATTCTCCTCTAACCTACCAAAAGCATGGGTGACCAGTCAGGGTATATCTGGCATCTCATTATGGTGACCAGAGGCTGCACTGCCCCTTCACCGGCCATCATCCCAGCTTGGATGTAATTGTATTTGGTCGTCCCCAATACTTCCCAACTGATAGGTTCATTCCTAACCAACTGGCATAACTTCTTATACAGAGTTTGGTGCCAAGGAGGCTCCCAGTAATTCTCCTCACTGATGACCCCAGATTCCTCATTGAGCAAGGGAAATTCCCATCCCAACCTGCTCTCCACCACAACTACATGCGAGTTCCAGCCACTATGCTTGTTAGGGAGGTTGACAAACAACTTTGGAGAGTTGGGTTTGGAAGGAGTACTAATTCCCCAATCAACACTATCAAGCTTAGCACCAAAAAATTCCTTGAAAACTTTCATACAGGGCTCATGGCCCAGAAATCTACACACCATGGCAAAACACACTAATACCCTACAAGTGTTAGCTCCAAGCTGGAGAGGAAGAGCATCCATACACTCAAGGAACTCATTAATGAAAGGATCTAATGGCAACCTCAAGCCAGCCTCAAATTGCCCATAAAAGAAAGCAACCCTAGTGGCATCTTTAGTAAATGTGCTACGATACTTGGCCATGAAATCTTTCTTGCTAAGGATGGTCACCCTAAAATCTGACCTATCTACCCCACAGAAGTTGTAGATCATGGCATAACGGGACTCCATATTCTTCTTCCCGCGAAGGGGTCTTTGAGGCACATAGCCCCTCTCATTTTTCCCCGGCACAACGGAAGACCCGAATGCATTCACTATCCGGGGACTGGAAGAAGTTGAAGCTGTGGCTCCTCCCTGAGCTGCCATATCTGTACAATAAAAAGAGGAAGCAGGGGAGTCAGTCCCATAATCACATTCAGTCGACCTACCTAAGGACAACCTAGACTCCCCTGGAAAACCTTTTCTGTTTCTAAGGAAGGAGGGTTTATTGACATCTCTAACGTAAAACAAAGCTATGTGGTCGAGCAATTCGTGGAAGAGATGAAAAGAGACAATGTTCGAGTCGTCAATTACTAAATTACCTATATCCTCTCCAATGGGCAATCCTATTTCACTAAAATTCAGCCCCCACCTTGATAAGATGGAGGCGCACTCATTCAAGGACATCTCTCTCCACTCACCGTTTACATGCTTTTGCACTCTACGGTTAACAGTACAGTATACATACCAGGCTCCTGGCTCACTACTGAAGGTTCTAGCCATGGCGAAATCAAAATCAGTGCAACAATCGAAACCCTAAAGCAAGAAAATAGAAGAATACCTTGATTGACGTCGGAACAGGAGGCTGTTGCCGAGGACGAAGGTCAAATTTAAGTCAGTTGTTTCCTTGTTATCTTCGCCGGGGTTTATCAGAGCTCATAGAAGGTAAAAATTCGAAATGAAGAAGGATTCTGGTATTTATATTTTCCAAAATTGGAAAGGAAAAAGGAAAATTCAAAAATTATTTTCCCAATTAATGGAGGAAAACAGTTTCCAAGACGGTTCTTCAAACGTCAAATAGTAATCATTGCGAAATACGGCGCTCCCTCATATCTGACCATTCGTCGCCAACGTCCAGGATTATGCCACGTCACTCTAGTCGACTAAACTTCAGAGCGAGTAGCGACCTGCGAGTCACAGCAATCCTCATCAAAATTTCCTTAACTTCCTTGTCGACAAAGTCAACTCGAAAGTTGGGGGCCACTGAACATACCAAAAGTATCGAGCTGGGCCAAGGGAGTAAAGCCCAGTCCTCAAGCAATTATGGTCACCACATTCTCAATGGGCTAGGCCCAATGATCACATGGCCCTAGGCCCGTCTTATTGATACGTCGACTTAAGTTCATTGTCCGACCTACCAGGTCCCGACCTAACTAAGTCCGACCTTATGATCCAAGTCATGTTATGGGTACGATCCGACTCTACCCGTCAGTCAGGTCGACCAAATCCCAAGCGTCGACCTCGACCTGCCAAGCTAGCGTCGACCTCGACCTGCCAAGCTAGCGTCGACCTAACAGTTGCTGAAGCACGTGGTTGTGCTCCTTCCATAACTGCTTCCCTACAAATCAGGGACCATTTAAGGACACGTTCACATGATGCATAACTGTCCCACAAATCTCGGAGCTCATGTAGCCCTGCCAAATAAACCACCTACATCAAACTATAAATACACTACCACTACAACGGTTCCAAGGTAACTGCAATTTTGTTATCTGAATATCGTCATTGTTCAATACATTTTTGCTCTCTATACATACATACTTACTCTCACGCCCGAGGGTCTAAGCCGGAGACACATCCGGCTAGTCGTGGGTTCTGGTTTCAGGTCAAGAAGTCAGGTGATCAGTCCTGCCACGTGGAGGAAGATTGATAAGCACAATTCCTGCGGCATCAGGCCATTTTGGGACACTTCGGTCGGGACGGAGGGAGTATCATTTAAATTTCCTTTTTATTATTATTTAATTTTATCTTACAATTATTCATTGTTATAGAAATCTATTTACTCCATCCTATAAAAATTGTTTTAATTAATTTTTTAGGATCACTTAAATTGGATTTTTATGCATAATTTATAAAAATTAAGTTTTTCAGAATTAAATTAGGAAAATTAAAATTTTACAAATCTTTAGTTAAAGTTCAATTATCTTGACCACGAAACAAAAAAAAAATGGTAGTGATTAGTCACGTAAACACACAAGTAAATATAAAAATAAAATATTAAATAACTAAAATATTAAATCTAATGTAAAATTCGAATTTCAAAAATCCACTTTTTCCATATTATACTTTTAAAAAAAGTTGTATAGTGGTGGAGAATGATTATAGTAATTAATTATCCATTTTAAACATCAATATTATAAAATAAAAAAATGCAAATAGAAAAAAAGGTAGCATGAATAGTTAGACTTTGAAAATTAAATAATGAACATAACATAACTTTTTAGTGGTTATAATGCATTAATCTTGGATTAACGAAATAATTGAAATAAAAACAAAAAATTATGATTAATCTGAAAATGTGCATTATATATTGTACATAAAAAATTATATTAAAAAAGTAATTTTATTTAGAAAAAAAATTATTTGTTTAAACTACATAAAAACAAGTTAAAAATATAAGAAATTACACATCGTGCATCGTACGGGTGCAATACTAGTTAGATATAAAATAAAAAAGTACGTTGCATTAAGTTGTCACTACATAGTACATTATTCTTTGTGAAACAGAGATTTTTGTTAAGTTAGTAATTGGATTATATTTTTAATGAGTTTGTTAATCAAATTTAACGACATCGAACCATGTTGCATTATTTAAAATAATATATTGCATTAAGCTGTCACTATATAGTACATTATTCTTTGTAAAATAAAGGATCATTGCATGATTCTTAGATAATTATTCCAATAAAAAATACTAGATACTTTGGTTTGGGAGTATAGAGGTAAAAAGTAAAGAAATAAAAAGTGGGTAAAAGTGGGTATGGTCAGGAACAAAGGACTAAAATTAGAGATTAAAATTAGAGATTGTAGGGTCACTTTCTTTATAATTTTGGGCTTTAAAAGTGTAACGCAGCTAGGATTGTGTTTCCTTCTTTGATGTTTCCTTTTTTCTTTGGATTTCTTATTTCCTTATTTGATGTTTCCTTTTTCCTTTGGGTTTCTTATTTCCTTATTTGATGTTTCCTTTTTCCTTTGGGTTTCTTATTTGCTTAGAGTTTCCTTTTGACTACAACTCTTTTGTAATCTCATATAAATCCTTCCTCCATGTGAGAAGAATAACAAGAGAAATTATTATCCCAATTTAAATTTCTACATGGTATCAGAGCTAGCATACACAAGCTTTTGATAGATGGCGGAACAAGCACCACCGGACGGTGGTGGTGATGGAAGACCTCCTTCGATTTTGAAGATTGAATACAACTCTCCTTTCTACCTAGGTCCCCAAGATCGACCTGGTGATTTCATAACTCCTACTCGCTTCCGTGGTGATAACTATGATGATTGGGCTGGCGATATACAGACCGCTCTTGAGGCTAGACGCAAATTCGGCTTCTTGGATGGATCTATTCCATCCGCCGTTTCTCCTTGCACCGAGTTAGATTGGAATACTATTCATGCTATGTTGGTATCATGGCTCATGAACACTATTGATCCCGAGGTTAAGAGCACGCTGCCCAAGTATAGGGATGCTAGGCGTTTGTGGGATTCTCTCAAATCTCGATATGCGTTGGTGGATGGACCTCGCATTCAACAACCGAAGATGTCAATAGCACGATGTGAGCGGACCAAGACCATGCCTGTTCTTTGTGTATTTCGGTAAGTTGACCGGATTATGGGAATCTACGCACAATTACGAGCCGCTTATAGATTGTTCTTCGCTGCGACAACCGAGACAAATGGGACAAGCACGCGGCACGAAGGGAGACCGCGAAGCTTCATGAATTTCTTATGGGTTTAAATTCGAATACTATGCCTCTCTTCGTACTAACCTCTTGTCTCGGGATCCCTTGCCCACTCTTGATCGAGCTTACCAATTGATAGCACGGGTTGAACGAGTGCGACTTGCTAAACCAATTCTTGATGAACCTCAGGATGCGGTTGGCTTTTCCCTCAAAACCGGTGGTCCTCGTGGTCATGACAAGCCCGATAAATCCCACCTTACATGTTCACACCGTCGGAAAAGGGCCATGATGTCTCTTCTTGCTTTGAGCTTGTCGGTTATCCGAGAATGGTGGGGAGACGGTAGCAAAATAAGTGCTCGTGGTGGCGGTCGTCCTCAACAAGGTCGAGGGAGAGGAGTTGCGCGGACCAACTCGGTTGCCCAAGTTGGTGCCGCCCAAGTCGGCATGGGCTGCCGGATCCGTCCAAGCCGGTTCTTCATCCTTGTTCTTGCGGAAACAATGGAATGCTTTGGCCGGCCTAGTTGGTAACACTCGTATTCACGATAATCGCCTTCGTAGTACGTCCGAGACATCTTCTTGGATCATTGATACGGGAGCATCCAATCATGTGACCGGAAACGCCGCTTGTCTCTTTGATTCATACTCTATACAAGCTTGCCCCCGTCAAGCTTCCTAACGGCACCTCTGTGTTTGCACATATTGAGGGTTACATTCGCCTGACAGTACACCCTTGTTCTTCATCATGTTCTTTATATACCAAATTTAAGCTGCGAGTCTTCTCTCTGTTTCTCAATTATCGATGATGTTCATTGACTTTGTCCATTTTAATACTTCTATGTGTGCTATACGGGACCGGTCGAGGAACTGATTGGAACGGGTGTTAGGCGGGATGGACTATACTACTTCGGAGGCGCACCTTCGCTTGTCACGTTTACGTCAACAATGCATCTGCTTTGCTCGAGTTGTGGCATAATCGTATGGGGCATCCTTCTGAAAAGTAGTAAAACTTCTTCCTCCGGTCTCTCATTTGTCGGGTAGTCTTCATCAACCTTGCGACGTTTGTTTTCGTGCTAAACATTCTAGAGATAGCTTTCCTATTAGTGAGTATAAATCTACTAGAGTTTTTGAGAAAGTTCACTGTGACTTGTGGGGTCCTTACACCTATGTTTCCTCTTGTGGTGCCCGTTATTTTTTGACTTTGGTAGATGATTATTCACGTCTTTGTTTGGATTTATTTACTAGTTGATAAAACGGAAGTTTTTCGCATGTTTATGGCCTTTGTTGCAATGGTGGATCGACAGTTTTCTCAAAAAATCAAAATTGTTCAATCTGATAATGGCACTGAGTTTAACTCCCTGTTTGATTATTTTCTTTCCACCGGCATTCTTTTTCAAACATCATGTGTTGGCACCCCTCAACAAAATGGGCGTGTCGAACGTAAACACCGTCATATTTTGAACATAGCTAGAGCCTTGAGGTTTCGGGCTCACCTTCCCATTTACTTTTGGGGCGAAGCGGTCCTTACCCATTGCTCATTTGATTAATCGAACTCCTTCCCCATTGTTGGATAACAAAACTCCCTACGATATCTTGTTTGGCAAAAACCCCTTTTATGATTCTCTTCGAGTTTTGGTTCGATGTGTTATGCTCATAATCGCAGGCTAGGGGTGACAAATTTGCTAGTCGCGATCGTAAATGCATCTTCGTGGGGTATCCTCTTGGTAAAAAGGGGTGGAAGGCTGTTTGATCTTGAGACCAAGAAATTTTTCGTCTCTCGTGATGTCAAGTTCTTTCGAGACCGTGTTTCCATACGCCGATTCTACTACCTGTTCCTCATATCCAGGATTCCGTTGATGTTCTTCTTGAGGAAGAAGCTTTTGGTCACATTGATTTTCCTATTGAAGAAGACTCCGCCGCTCCTTCGTTGTTCGCAGCTCGAGCCCGCTCCTCTATCCGATGTACGGGAAGAGGTTGCTCCGGCTCCCATTGATCCGGCTCCTCCGGCTCCCACTGCTCCCTCTGCATCAACGTCGGTCTCTTCTGATGACTCTGGATCCGATCTTTTAGGGAGGGGTATGAGACAGAAATTGCCTTCTGTTCGTCTTCGCGATTTTGTGGCCCTTACTACATCTTCTAGTCCATCTCCCGCCTCTCCGTCTTCAATCAGTTCCTCAGGTACTCCCTATCCTATAGCTCACTATATAAACTGTGATCGGTTTTCGCGAAATATCGTACCTTTCTTGCAGCTCTTACGGTGGCTAAAGAGCCGACTTCCTTTCGTGAAGCCGTGGCTCATGATGGCCGGAAACAATCAATGCAAGAGGAAATTCGTGCCTTGGAGGATAATGGCACATGGTCCATGGTGTCTACGCCTCCCTGGCAAACGAAAGGCTCTAGGATGTCAATGGGTCTATAAGATCAAGTACAATTTCGATGGAGCGGTTGGCCGAAATCTCGGCTAGTTGTTCTTGGCAATCATCAAAAAGAAGGCATCGACTGGCCACGTAAAACTTTTGCTCCTGTGGCTAAAATGGTCACTGTTCGGGCTTTCCTTGCTATTGCTGCTTCCAAGAATTGGGAGCTTCATCAGATGGACGTTCACAATGCCTTCTTGCATGGCGACTTAGCAGAAGAAGTTTATATGAAACCCCCTCCGGGCTTTGCGGCACCGAACACCAACACGGTTTGTCGTCTTCATAAGTCCCTATATGGTCTGAAGCAAGCCCCTCGTTGTTGGTTCGCCAAGTTGTTGACTTCCTTGAAAACTTATGGCTTCCTCCAGTCCTACTCTGACTACTCTCTGTTTACCTTCACCAAAGGTGCCATCCAGATAAATGTGCTTGTGTATGTTGACGATCTCATCATAGCCGGGAACGATTCCGCTGCCTTGCTATCCTTCAAAAAGTACTGTGAGTGCTTCAAAATGAAGGATCTCGGGTCTCTGAAATACTTTCTTGGCATTGAGGTTGCTCGCAATCCCGATGGCTCGTTTCGTGCCAACGAAAGTATACATTGGATATTATTTCTGAGGCCGGTTTACTAGGTTCGAAGCCCTCTAGCTTCTCCATTGAACCTAACCATAAGCTTGGTGTTGCTACCGGTGCTATCTTGGAAGATCCGGAACGCTATCGACGCCTAGTTGGGCGACTCATTTACTTGGGCGTAACTCGGCCGGATCTTGCATATTCGGTCCACATCCTTTCTCGGTTCATGAATGAACCTCGTTCCGAGCATTGGGAGGCCGCTCTACGGGTGGTTCGATATCTCAAAGGCACGCCGGGGCAAGGCATTCTTTTGCGCACTGACAGCGATCTCACTCTTCAAGGATAGTGTGACTCGGACCGGGCCGCATGCCCCATTTCTCGTCGTTCTCTTACCGGGTGGCTCGTTTTCTCGGGCATTCCCCCATATCTTGGAAGACTAAGAAACAACCTCTTGTTTCTCGTTCTTCCGTGAGGTTTGAATACCGCGCCATGGCGGCTCTTACATGCGAGCTTAAATGGCTGAAGGGTTTATTGTTGAGCATGGGTGTCCATCATCCCAAGGCTATTCCCATTTTCTGTGACAGTGAATCGGCTCTTCACATTGCCAAGAATCCTGTTTATCATGAGCGCACCAAGCATATTGAGGTAGATTGTCATTTTGTCCGTGACGCTATCTCCAATGGTCTTATTGCCCCTTCTTATGTTCCAACGAAGACTCAGTTAGCTGACATATTTACTAAAGCTCTCGGGAAGCAACAGTTTGATGTTTTACTTAGCAAGTTGGGCATTCTTGATCCTCACGCTCCAACTTGAGGGAGGGTGTAACGCAGCTAGGATTGTGTTTCCTTCTTTGATGTTTCCTTTTTCCTTTGGGTTTCTTATTTCCTTATTTGATGTTTCCTTTTTCCTTTGGGTTTCTTATTTGCTTAGAGTTTCCTTTTGACTACAACTCTTTTGTAATCTCATATAAATCCTTCCTCCATGTGAGAAGAATAACAAGAGAAATTATTATCCCAATTTAAATTTCTACAAAAAGTTTGACAATAATAATACATTTATGAAATATGAAAGTTACCTTCCACCTACTCGACTCTTTCAAATATTTTAATTCATATAATTATTTACTTGTCATAGCAATTAGTATTATACATTCACTCCAAAATATAAATCCAAGAATGATAACATATACTCCCTCTGTCGTTTCAGACCAAGGGTTCTACTTTCTCTTTTAATCCGTCCCAGATCAAGAGTTCCTTTCCATAAATGGCAAGTTTTTGAATATATTTATACCCTTATCATCTTATATTTACAAAAAAACCATTCATTATACCCTTATAATTTTAACATATTTACAAAAAAACCAATCATTAACTTACTATTCCTCCCACTCATTCTCTCTCCTATTAAAAAATCAATCATTAACTATTATTTCCTACCCCATATTACAAAAAAAAAAAAAAAAAACCATTCATTATATCCTTATAAAGTTAACATATTTACAAAAAAATCAATCATTAACTACTATTCCCTATCCCACATTTAACTTTTATTCATTTTTTAAAAAAAAATCTTAAGAAACGTGAAATCCACCCCGACCACCCTTGGTCTGGGACGGAGGGAGTATTTATTTTGAGATTAATTGCATTGCACAATTCACTACCAGCAAGAACAATTTAGGGCCTAAAGTGCCTAAATAAGGCTTGAAGTCTTATATAGCAGGTCCCTAATCGGAGTATGACTTTCCATTTTTAACAATTTAGGGCCTAAAGTGCCTAAATTTGCTCAATTTAGAGCATTTGGCGTAATACGTTAAAAAATTCGGTAAAATCTTCATGTACAATGAACATGCAACTTTATAAGGTAATCTAGTAATTTTATGGGGCAAGACCCAAAAATAAAAATAACAATATTTTACAATTTTCAAGCCCTAAATTGATATAAACCTAATTTTGGGCCCCAATTTGAATAGAGTACACCCCAACTCATGCCCCAATTCGAGAATAAATTATAAGTTTAGACCATAGTTTGTCATTTAACAAATAAGGTTTATAATTTAATTTCAAATTTAGGATTTTTAGCTTGCATTAATTTATAGTTTATGATTTAATTTAATATTTATGATGTACACATTAATTTAAGTTCTTTAGTTAATTTATGATAAAATTAGATGGAGGTCATTGAGTGTTATGTCTATAAACCTAAAAAAATGTGTAATTCCTTATCTCTAATTCAATCTTAGAATTTAATTTAATTATTTTATTAAAATGACAAGATAGACATTACACTCAATTAGAATTTATGATATACAATTTAAGTTCTATGATTGAATTAGAGTTAAGAAATTAAATTTTTCTTAAGTTTATAGCATTACATTCTATTACCGCCATCTAATTTTATCATAAATTAATCGAAGAACGTAAATTAATGTGTACATCATAAATCTTAAAATAAATCATAATTTCTAAATTAATGTGCAGGCTAAAAATCCTAAATTATAAATTAAATTATAAATCTTAAATTATTTTATTTTTTTAATGACAAGATATGATTTAAACTCGTAATGTATTCTCAAATTGGGGACTCGAACTGTGGTGTACCAAAGTTAGATTTAAATCAATTTAGGGATTGAAAATTGCAAAATCTGGTCAAATTGGGTCTTGCCACCATAAAATTACTGAATTACCTTCTATAAAGTTGCATGTGCGTGAACATGACGACTTAACTGGGTTTTCTAACGAATTTCGTCAAAAAGCCCTAAATTAACAAATTTTGGCATTTTAGGCTATAAATTTATAAATTGTCAAAATTGAAAAGTCGGGCCCCATACCTTATCAGGTGATTAAAAGGTGATATTGGTCTGGCACAGACGCACAGTGTCGAAGGACTGAGTTTCACCGACGCAACTCACAAGTTCGGCCATAAGATCAGCCTGGCCGCTTATGTGGCGGCCACCATGCTCAAAATTGGGTTTTCTTGTGATCAAGATATTAAAGATGTAAGTCGTCCTAATTAACTCCGCATATTATTTTCAACGTTATGTACAACCTATTTCATTTATTATTTGTTTATTCACTTACTATCCGGTTACGGAATAAAGTTTCTAGTTTGACTTTATATCAGAATAAAAAAAATATTATGAGTATGAAAAGTAAAATAGGAAAGAGAAAGTGTGCATGAAGTTTTTGTTATGGGAATGATAGGTGGGTTCCGTTGTTCGTTTTAAGTAATAAAACAACTAAAATCTTTACCCTGAGATAAACCAAAAAAGAAAGTAAAATTCTTACTTTGAAATGGAAAGAGTATTTGTCACTAATGTCGTATAGTTTTGATACATTACTAAAAAGTACGTTGCATTATTCTATCGTTAATTACGATTGTGTTCCATTAATTATTTATTTGAGTCATTTAAGAGTATTTTAGACATTTTCTTGACTTATCTAATTAAATCGTGGGAGATCAATGCAACCCGACTGTTGTTTCGCAAGTTGCACCGGCCACAAATAAAAAATAATGTACAATAGATGGGGAAGTCAGTGTTAGAAGGAGGAAAAATAGGATTTTTTTTCTCAAATAATTCTTTTTTAAAAATATAAATTCCAAAATAATTCACATTTCAAACTGTTTGTCAAAATGTCCCACTTTTTAAAAGTCGCTACACGTTGTAGCGATTTCAACATATTACAGTTAAAACTCACTACACCGTGTAGCGAGTTTAGGGTGATTAGGGGTTTAATGTTTGAATTAAGACATCGTAATTAAGAAAAGTGAACTCGCTACACCGTGTAGCGAGTTTGACCGGTCATGCTGAACTCGCTACACGGTATAGTGAGTTTAAGATGATTTCCAGTAGATAAGGTTTCTCTTGCAGATTCATTCTCATTCTCTCGTATCCCTCGTACTTACTCTTTAAAAAAAAAAACTCAAAACTTCACATCATTTTATTTCGTGTGAATCGTTGAAAACCAAGAATCAAGGTAAATTAACATCATTTTAATCATTGTTTTCACTTGTCTTTATATATAAATTTTAAGTTTTTAATTGTGTTTTAGTATATTATAGATATAAATGTTAGGATTTTGTTATGTAGGTTTTAACACTTTGATTTCGTAATATAGGGTTAAAGATGAATGAGGTTCAATCATTTTTTCTGGATGAGTAAGTACGAGGGATACGAGAGAATGAGAATGAATCTGCAAGAGAAACCTTATCTACCGGAAATCATCTTAAACTCGCTACACCGTGTAGCGAGTTCAGCCTGACCGGTCAAACTCGCTAAACCGTGTAGCGAGTTCACTTTTCTTAATTACGGCGTCTTAATTCAAACGCTAAACCCCTAATCACCCTAAACTTTCTACACGGTGTAGCGAGTATCAACGGTAATATGTTGAAATCGCTACACTCTATAGCGACTTTTAAAAAGTGGGATATTTTGGTAAATAGTTTGAAATATGAATTATTTTGAAATTTATATTTTTTAAAAAAATTATTTGAAAAAAAAAATCGAAAAAAAAAATAGAGGGAGGAGATGAGATAGAGTCGGTGGGGAATCAACGCGGGATTGCATGATGCACATGCACTACACGACGGGCCACAAAATTTAGAGCCATTTTATTGTACAACTAGTACATGCCCGTGTTCAAGGACACGGGTGTTTTTTATTTTTTTTAATTTAAAAAAAAAAATTTAAGGGCAAAATGGCAAAGGGACAAATGTATGAGGACAAAATTGGAATTTCACCGCTTGAAACTATTCACAGTACTGTAGCAAACACCACTCTAATTTATACTATAGATGGTTTTTGCAGTGCAGTGATTTCCAACTGTGACCCAACATCTTCTTCTTTTATGGAGTTTGCTATTGTGCTCGATTCATTTTCAAAATCTTTTTAAAATTAATTTTTTTAATTTTTTTTTTATAGATGAGGAAGAGAGATTTTATTAGACCACAAAGTAGGTATTCAATAAAATCAAGCGCTTTAGTAACTATCCACTTACTATTTTTTATTCCACATTCTTTCTCTTACTTCACTTTTTATATTCACAACACTTATTTTACTATACGCTCTCCCTATTTTCCGGGAAAGACCAATTTTATGTCTTTTCTCTGATGGGTCGAAGGAAGTACATATTTTGGGACGATAATTAAAATTATTAACATAGCCAAAATTTAAAAAAAAAAAAAAACAGTTTTTTAAAGCTAAAAATAATGATTTTTTTTATATCGGAACGCTGACTGAACTACTCCGTTGCTTTACTTTCAGTTTCATCACTTTTTTTGATAAGGACCCAATATTTCCTCTTTCTTCTCGTACTCTCAAGCCTATTCAATACTCCCTCCGTTCCATGATAATCTGCAAAATTACCCATTTTGAACGTCTCACAATAATCTACACTTTTTTAAAATGGAAATGAGATCCACTTCTCTCTACGCACAACCATTACCGCCACTTACTCCACTTTCTCTCTCCTACCCAACCATCTATACTCATAACACATCACCTTTTTCACTTTTCTCCTTAATTCTCGCACCCTCCAAAAAAGTACATACATTTATGAGATGGAGGGAGTATATAAATTTTCAAATCCTAACCACTCTCCGTATGGATTAAATATGCAACTAACTCTCTCTCTCTCTCTCTCTCTCTCTCAATCAATTGAATTTCTCTCCCTCTCTTTCTTTCATTTACTGGCTCATTCTCATTCTCTCTCTCTCTCTCTCTCTCTCTCTCTCTCTCTCTCTCTCTCTTTTGTTGTTGTGTGAATTGTGAGAAGATGGTTTATTCAATTAAAAATAAAATAAAAAAATATGTGCATTAAGCTGTCACTACATAGTACATTATTTTTTGTGAAATAGAGATTTTTGTTAAGTTAGTAATTGGGTTATATTTTTAATGAGTTTGTTAATCAAATATAACGACATCCAACCATGTTGCATTATTTAAAATAAAATCAAAAAGTATATTGCATTAAGATGTCACTATATAGTACACTATTCTTTGTAAAATAGAGAGTCATTGCATGATTCTTCGATAATTATTCCAATAAAAAATACTCCCTCCGTCCCCGGAATATACGCACTTTTTATGGTGGCGCGGAAATTAAGGTAAAAAGTAAAAAAGGTGATGTGTTGTGAGTGTAGATGGTTGAGAAAAGTACTTTTTTCGTCTTTAAAGTACTTTAAGTTATACCTTTTCGTCCTTCAACAAATTTTTTTTACTTAAGAATCCCTAACCTATCGTTTTAAGGTTTATGTAGTCCCTCGAGATAACTGGCATTAATTTCTCCGTTAACTTTGGCTGAGTTGGCGCTTACATGGCGTCTTCCATCTACATGGCGATGAATCAGCATAGGGGCTTAAAAGAAAAAAGAAAAAAGAAAAAAGAAAAAAGAAAAAAGAAAAAAGAAAAAAGAAAAAAGAAAAAAATTAAAAATTAAAAAGAAAAAAGAAAAAAGAAAAAAGAAAAAAAGGAAAAAAGGAAAAAAGGAAAAAAGGAAAAATGGAAAAAAGGAAAAACGAAAAAACGAAAAAACGAAAAAAAGGAAAAGCAAAAAGCAAAAGCAAAAAGCAAAAAGCAAAAAGCAAAAAGAAAAAAGATAAAAGAAAAAAAAAGAAAAAAGAAAAAAGAAAAAAGAAAAAAGAAAAAAGAAAAAAGAAAAAAGAAAAAGGAATAATAATAATAATAATAATAATAATAATAATAAATAATAATAATAATAATAATAATAATAATAATAATAATAATAATAATAATAATAATAATAATAATAATAATAATAATAATAATAATAATAATAATAATAATAATAATAATAATAATAATAATAATAATAATAGCAATGTTTCTTTTCATAAATATAACTACTTAAAAATTACACTTAAAAATATTTTAGCATTTGCTTTTCATGAAAAATTATAACAATTATTGTATATTATCATCTTATTTTGTAATTAATTTGTCTCACTAATTTATTATATACTATCATCTTAAATATTAAAGAGTTAATAAACAAATTATAATCTTTTTTAATTCATTTCTTTATCCATATACAGCCACCATTACTATCGTCGCACAACCACCACCACAGCCACCACCACACCGCCGCATGACCACCACCACAGCCACCATCACACCGTCGCACAACCACCACCACAGCCACCATCACACCAACATCGCCACCACCACTATCAACACTAAATCAACCCACCACCGTCACCATCCCTAGTATCACTATCAACAACCACAACACATCAAAAATCACTATGGAGCTCAAATTCAAACCAATAATCTCAGATCTAGGGAGAGAGAGAGAGGGGGGGGGGAACCGTCGAAATCTCAGATCTGGAAACCCAAGTGCGCCCCCAACCCCTTCATCCCAAATCGTCACCAATTTCCGATGGCTAATCCACACCCTTTCGTCTTCCACCCCAACAAAGACAAATCCGACCGCCACAATATTCTTAATTTCACACCCAAACAATTGTTGCTCCACCGTGTATTGCTCCACGCTATCCCTCTCCAATCCATCTCCCAAAGCGTCGAACAACGCTGAGTAGTAATGGAGCGCCTCCACGAACCGCCCAAGAAAATTACCGCCGTGGCGCAAATCTTGTTCCACAATCGTAATCAACTTTGGCTGCAATGAATTAAGCCATGGAGGAGGGGAAGATCGGCCATTGGAAGAGGAAGAAAAGGGGGAAGGGAGAGATGGGGAAAATGAAGGGTTGGTTCAGGGAGAGGGACAGAGGGTGGGTTATGTGGGTAGTTTTAATTAAGTATTTTTTTTTTCCTTTTTTCTTTTTTTTATTTTTTCGTTTTTCTTTTTACATAATTTTTCTTTTCTCTGTTTTCTTTTTTCTTTTTTCTTTTTTCTTTTTTCTTTTTTCTTTTTTCTTTTTTCTTTTTTCTTTTAAGCCCTATGCTGACTCATCGCCATGTAGATGGAAGATGCCATGTAAGTGCCAACTCAGCCAAAGTTAACGGAGAAATTAACGCCAGTTATCTCGAGGGACTACAAAAACCTTAAAACGATAGGTTAGGGATTCTTAAGTAAAAAAAATTGTAGAAGGACGAAAAGGTATAACTTAAAGTACTTTAAGGACGAAAAAGGTACTTTTCTCGTAGATGGTTGGGTAGGAGAGAGAAAGTGGAGTAAGTGGGTAATAGTTGTGAGTAGAGAGAAGTGGGTCTCATTTCCATTTTAGAAAAATGCAAATTATTGTGAGACGTCCAAAAGAAATCTTTTTCATATTATCGTGGGACAGAGGAAGTACGAGATACTTTGATTTGGGAGTATAGAGGTAAAAAGAAAAGAAATAAAAAGTGGGCAGGTCAGAAACAAAGTACTAAACTTAGAAGTTGTAGGGTCAGTTTCTTTATAATTTTGGGCTTTAATGTTTGACAATAATAATACCTTTATGAAAGCAACCTTCCACCTACTCGACTCTTTCAAATGTTTTAATTCATATAATTATTGACTTGTCATAGCAATTACTATACATTCACTCCAAAATCGGACACTTATTTAGGAAACCACAAAAAAAAAAAAAAAAAAAAAAAAAAATTGACACATGAGGTGGATAGACTATAAAATGAGGTTATTCCCCTAAGGTTCATCACCCAATCTCTATTTCTTAAAAACCACGGGCATTGGTTTGGCTTTGGAACTTTCTAACTATTAACATCTTGAGTTGAGAAACCATCCCCAACTCTCTCTCTCTCTCTCTCTCTCTCTCTCTCTCTCTCTCTCTCTCTCTCTCTCTCTCCCCAAACCAACAATTTGTCATTCTTGTGATCTCACACCCCTATTTTTGTTTTTGAGTTTTGTGGGTATTATTTGAAGAACCTAGATAGTATATGATCTAGATTCTTCAAGCAATTCTCCGTTTTCGATTTCCTTTGGATATCCCATTTAAAAAGACACATTCACAAAAATGAAAACTTTTTTAATTCTTCTTTATTCATGAGACTCACTTGTCATATTCAAAATAACTATCCACTTACTATTTCTTATTCCTCATTCTCTCTCTTACTTCACTTTTTATACTCACAACACTTATTCTACTATACACTTTCCTTATTTCCCGTGCAAGATTCATTTTATGCCTTTTCTTATGGGACGAAGAGAGTACATATTTTGGGTACGATAATTAAAATTATTAACATAGCCAAAAATTAAAAAAAAACACTAAATGTGATATCCTAAACTCTCGTGCACCTGCACAATGATAGCTCTGAGGTCATCAGGTAGCCGGTCATCCGTGAGCAATGGAAGTAGCCTATCTCTGATCGCGGGTAGTGGCTCTGGATGACCATGATGATGTGGAATGTCAGCTGCGGGCTCATGTATCGGATTACTAATCCGAACATGACTCCTAGCTCGAAACCACTCCATATAGTCTGGAGTCACTGGAGGAGATGTAGTCACTGATGGCCCCAAACGACGAACTGGATCGTAAGCCTCCATGTTGTACTCCATCCACTCGTCCCAAACATCATCACGATCGCCATACACCTTCTTGTACCCCTTCCGACCTATATCAAAATGCTGCACGTCGAGATAGAGCGGGGGGACATCTCAGGGATCCTCTGCCATTGGATAAATAACCGCTTGCTGGTCACCCGGTCGAGCATATACGCCTCGGTGATGTCTAAGAAGCGTATAACACCTCGAAGTATGAAACCGGTAAAAGCGCATCCACCCCGGTACCATAAGGCGTCCAACATACCTATAACTCACTTTGTTAGCAAACATGAACAGAATACTTTCAATGGGACGGAGGGAGTATAACAATTTAAATATAAAAAGCTCACCCTCTCAACAGGCATCCTCCAGGGTGCGCGAAACTCGAGCAGATGCTCCATCTCACTGCCGCGGCTCTATCGGTGCGTGACCATCTCCGGGCTCTCATTTGCCCTCCCGCCAATCCGGGCTCAAAAGTCGCCGGAAGTCCGGGAAGTACTCGTATATCCAGGCACGAAAAGTATTTTAGAAATATGTCAAAAAAGACGTCTCGTTTAGGGAAAAAAAAAAGGAGTAATAAATAAATATTAAATATTACCTCTAGGAGAGTCGAACAGCCTCCCATCTCGAGCGCATCCGGATACGGACGCCTTTCCCAACTCGCGATAGATGTACGCCAGCGGCTGATCCCCGGGCGAGACGCCCAAATCTCTCAAGATCCACGCGGGGAAAGATAAGGCTGCGGGCATCTTATCCCGACTCTTGTCCACAAACAGGCGTGCAACCCAAGAGGAACAGAGATAAGTGGATGCACGCTGGTCATCTCGACATGTCCGAACGGGCCTCAAAGGCAAGACGGAGCTCACGTAATGTGTAGGACGTGCCCTCGGACGGCCCGATGAGGTGTCTACGTATGCAGCGTAGGTCGGAGCTCGGATCCGCCGTCCCTAGCAGGGAAAACCCGTACAGCTGACACCTATAAATTGTAAATGAAGAATATGTCATATGCAGTCAACCAAAGCTCTACATATTGAAAATGAAAAATATAACAACAATATACCTAGAATATGAGTGACGTCATGCATCGTAATCGTCATCTCCCCCCACGGCATGTGAAACGTGTTAGTCTCAGGAGACCACCGTTCCACAAATGCCGCCGCCAGCCGCCAGCTAGTCCGGCGAATGGTGGTATCATGCAGGTGATGGATACCGTAGCATCGATGCGATCAGCCAACCATGCTCGATCATCCTCGGCCAGTCTATCACGCGAGAACCTGTTTAAAGATTTATAATTAACAATTTTTAGAATTTCACAATAATGATTACATTAAAACCAATGTTTCGTCAAAGTTTATTTTTGTAAACAAATAGCTTACCTATCGAGATGCTGCTGTCTGGTATGGAACTTCACCACCGACTGGCTAGTGGGGTTGCCCCAAATCTCTCGGGCTCGGTGATGACCGAACCCGTATAACAAATCACAAACCTTTGGGCCACCACTCCGGGTCGCTCACAATCCGCCGTGATGGTGGCTCCTCCTCACCCGCACCCGCGCGCTGCCTCCTCCTCCGTCCACGCCTCTAGCCACATCCTGACCCCTCCTCCTCCCATGCCTCAATGGTCTAACATCACGTCTCTCCGCCTCCGCCTCCGCCTCCTCCTCCTCCTCCTCCGCCTCCTCCTCCTCCGCTTCCTCCCCCTCCTCCTCCTCCCTCTCCGCCTCCCAGTCGCCTCCCCCTCCTCCGTCGCCTCCTCCTCCCTCCTCCTCACCAGTAGTCGGGAAACTAAGACCTCCGCATCTGCCTCGGGAATACCTGTCTCATCATCATCCTCGGAACTCTCATCAAGCAAAACTTGCTGTCATGTTTCTTTTTGGTGCGTCCGGAAATTTCGTTCTGCCTTCTCGGCCTTCCTCTTCTGTTAGACGCGAGTCATACGTTCACGTCCCTACAAATTTTTAATAAGATAGTTAAATATAACAGTTCACAGTTCACATTTCGTGTGCCTATACACGAAATGTAGTGAGTTATTTCGTGTAAATTCATACGAATCATATGGAATCATTTCGTGTATAGGCATACGAAACACAATGAAATAATGTTTAGTTCATTTCGTATGACTATACACGAAATGCTAAGAACAATTTCGTGTACTTTTCATGCGAGATAGAATGACCAGTTTCGTGTATAGGCATACGAAACAAACTAAACATTGTTCCATTGTGTTTCGTGTGCCTATTTACGAAATTTTTGGAACCAGTTCGTATAATTTTACACGAAATGTTGTGAAACAGCACGTGTAAAATTACACGAAACAATCACATTCCAGAAACATATTTCTCAATACAATTTCAAACCCAGTTCATCAATGGAAACAACAAATTCAAACCCAGTTCATAACATCTCATTTTAAAACCCAGTTCATCAAACTAATTTTTGAGTAATAATGATACTCTCTTTGACCTAAACTCCAGAAAATCGAGGCCGGGGAGGGAGGGATTACCTTCTTTACAGGCACGGTGGTAGACGATGTTCCGGCGGCCATGGCAGCGGCGGTAGCGGCGGCGGAAGCGCCGGACTTAACTGCCGAAATTTTCATTCTCACCATTGTAGCGTCGTTCGTCGTTCGTCGTTCGTCGGTTCGTGTACGAGAGAGAGAAGAGAAGCTTGAACGTTGGAGGGAACGAGAGGAATGAAAAAAAAAAAAATTATATATAAATGGGCATTTTCGTCATTTCCATGTGCCTTGCATTTTTCATGCCTTGCAAATAAAATTTACCGTTTTGTATACGGGAAGGCGCGTTGAACGACTCCGCCGCTTCCCTTTCAGTTTCATCGCTTTTGATAAGGACCCAATATCTTCTCTTTCTTCTCGTAGGCCTATTCAATACTCCCTCTGTCCCATAAGTCTTAAGAAAACTTTCTATTTTGGGCGTCCCATAACTCTTAAGAAATTTACTATTCCCTCCACTCATTCTCTCTCCTACATTATTTTAATACTCACAACACATTATAATTTACTATTCCCTCCACTAATTCTCTCTCCTATTCAATTTTTCACACTCACAATACTTCTTTCACTCATTCTCTCTCCTAATACTATAATAATATTCCTTAATTCCCGTGCCAAATAGAATCTTCCTAAGCTCTATGGGACGGAGGGAGTATATAAATTCTCAAATTCTAACCACTCTCCACACGGATTAAACAACTTTATTTCCTCTCTCTCTCTCTCTCTCTTTCACACTCAATCAATCAATTGAATTTATCTCCCTCTCCCTCTCTCTCTCTCTCTCATATTCACACTCAATCAATTGAATTACTATTAATGTTCGTAATTGAATACCATTTCCCCAATTCGACGATGAGGACGGTGAACTAAAGCAGCCAGCCAAGAGTTGTACCCCAATTGACCATTTGTGCGTTACAGGCTCATTCTTCCTCTTTCTCTCTCTCTCTCTCTCTTGTTTTTTTTTTTTTTTTTTGTTTTTGTGTGAATTATGAGAAGATGGTTTAGTGGAATGAGTTTGATTATTCAATGCGGAATAAAATGGGTATCATGAGTGGTTGAGTTTGAAAGGTGAGTAGAGAGATATTAGATTTTGCTATTGGGGTGGTGTTAGTGCATTGTATATTTTGAGTGCAGTACGTTTATGACTAAGTGTCAGTGTACATGTAAAAAGAATGTTAGTGTTAGTATAAAAAAATGTCAACGTTAGTATAAAAAAGTGTCAACAAAAATGTAAAAAAAGTATTAGTGTAAAAGATTGCCAATGTTAGTGTTAAAAAAGTATCAGTTCATATATTATTAAGTGCCAGTATAAATGAATATTAGCGTTAGTGTAAATAATTGTCAACGTTAGTATAAAAAGTATTGTCGGGATTTGGAATGGAAATACCCAAATCAATGCTTCAATGCAGGTTGATTGAGATATGTAACTGAAAATAGTTAAATAAATAATAAGATTTCAAAATCCATTAGATTTCTTAAAAATTTCATTAAAAGGATATGTTTTATAAGGAAATGTTAGTTTTTTAACAAATTTGGTTAGTTTTTAAATGAGTTTAGTTGGTTTATTAACTAAATAATAACAAAAAACTAGCTGTAAAATGGTTCCAAAGTCATGGGTTTCACGATTCACGTTTCCCAATTTCTGGACCACCGATTCCCAGTTCTGAAAATGGTGGACCGGTTTTAGAACCGTGGAACCGTAGGTTACGGTTCCCATGGTTTCCGGTTCTTTCACGGTTCCCGGTTCTTTCACGGTTCCGGTTCTAGCGGTTTTTCGATTTCCGATTTTACACGTCGATTTTCTCAATTATCAGGTATTCTTGAGCATGTCTAATTTTACTTATCTCCCATATTACTTTTCATTCTCCAAAAAATTAATCCAATTTGAGGCGGGACGGGAAATATACACCAACAGTACAGAGTACTTTAAAAACGAATGTAGGTGTATTTAGAAACTTTTTTTTTTGTAGAAGTATTTAGAACCGGGTTTTGGAATGGAAATACCTAAATCAACGCTTCAATACAGGTTGATTGTGATATGTAATTGAAAAATAGTTAAATAATTAATAGAATTTCAACATCCATTATATTTGTTATAAAATTCATTAAAATGATAGATTTTATAAGAAAATGTTAGTTTTTTTTAACGAATTTGGTTAGTTTTTTAAAATAAATTTAGTTAGTTTATTAACTAAATAATAACAAAAAACTAGCTGTTAAATGGTTCCAAAGTCATGGGTTTCACGGTTCACGTTTCCCGATTTCAGAATCGCTGATTCCCGATTCTGAAAATGGTGGACCCGTATTCGAACCGTGGAACCGCCGGTTACGGTTCCCACGGTTCCTAGTTCTTTCAGGTTTCGGTTCTAGCGAATTTTGGTTTCCGATTTTACCCGCCGATTTTCTCGGTTCTCAAGTATCTTTGAGCATGTCTAATTTTACTTATCTCCTATTTTACTTTTTATTGTCCAAAAATTTAATCCAATTTTATGTGGGACGGGAAGTATAGTACAGAGTACTTTAAGAACGAATATAGGTGTATTTAGAAACTTTACTTTGTTTTTGGTAGAAGTATTTAAAATCGGGTTTTGGAATGAAAATATCCAAATCAACGCTTCAATACAGGTTGATTGAGATATGTAACTGAAAATAATTAAATAATTAATAGATTTTCAAAATTCATTGGATTTGTTATAAAATTTATTAAAATAATAGATTTTATAAGAAAATGTTAGTTTTTTAACAAATTTGGTTAATTTTTTAAAATGAATTTAGTTAGTTTATTAATTAAATAATAATAAAAAATTTAGCTGTTAAATTATTTCAAAGTCATGGATTTTATGGTTCACGTTTTCCGATTTTAAAAAAGAACTAAAAAGCTATGGTTATTTTTCTTTGTTTAAATCTATGTGTGTTAATGTGAATAAAAAGGTGGCTATTGGTAACGACTGATAGTGACACTTGAGGTGTAGTTAAAAGGGAATGGATAATTTGAATGTGTGGTGTGTGTGCGTGTCATTTCAAAATTTCTTAAGTGAAATTTGGGACGGAGGAGTATATCTATATATATCTCCGTCCCGTAACAAACAACGCATCTGTTTCGCACGAGAATTAAGGAAAAAGTGAAAAGGTTGATGTGTTGTGAGGGTAGATAGTTGAGTAGGAGAGAGAATGAGTGGAGAGAATAGTAAATTATAATGATGTTGTGAGTATTAAAATAATGTAGGAGAGAGAATGAGTGGAGGGAATAGTTAAGATTCTTTGCCATTTTAGGAAGTACTTATTAGTGGGACGCCCAAAATGGCAAAGTGTGTCACTTGTTGTGGGAAGGGGGGAGTATACTCCATATATAAAGGCACAAGTACAATTTAGTGCTAACTTTTTTCTCAAAAATATAGATGATTTTAGAACATTGTTTTATATTTTAATTTATTGACATGATCAAACTCCAACACTCTAATTATACAAGTAATAATTGTAGACCATTAGGCTCTAATTATTAACACTAACTACCAACTAAATTTGTTTTTTATTACTATTATTTTATAAAAAAAATATGTTTCGACTACAGTATATATTATCAGTCCGCTCTATATTACATAAAATGATAACTTTTTCATTTAAAGTTTTTTTTTTTATCATTTTAAGTTGAAGTAATAATTTTTTGAAAAAAATACATCATGCAAGTATAAAATAAAATATCAAAAAAAAATAAAAATTGACAAAATCATTTATGAACACAATATAGAACAAAAAAGTTATTCATTTTAGAACAAAAAAGTCAGATTTTGGGACGAAGACAGTAGTAATTTTTTTTTTAATAAAGCATACTCCCTCCGTCCCAATAGTAGCTTCCCATTTTGCTATTTTGGGTGTTCCGTTAATAGCTTTCACTTTCCTTTTTTGGCAAAGGAATCTTTACTATTCCCTCCACTCATTCTCTCTCCTACATTATTTTAATACTCACAACACTATTATAATTTACTATTCCTTCCACTCATTCTCTCTCCTATTTTCAAATTACACTCACAATATTTTTACTTCTCCCTTATTTTATTAATTTGCGTGCAACCCAAAAATTGGGCAGCTACTATTAGGACGGAGGGAGTATATATCATGGACTCTCTTCTATTATACAACCATCATTTTATACAAGTATATATAATATAATATAATATAATATAATATAATATAATATAATATAATATAATATAATATAATATAATATAATATAATATAATATAATATAATATAATATAATATAATATAATATAATATAATATAATATAATATAATATAATATAATATAATATAATATAATATAATATAATATAATATAATATAATATAATATAATATAATATAATATAATATAATATAATATAATATAATATAATATAATATAATATAATATAATATAATATAATGTAATATAATATAATGTAATATAATGTAATATAATGTAATATAATATAATATAATATAATATAATATAATATAATATAATATAGATATGGTTTTTAGTTTTTTTTTTTTTTTTTTGAAGTCATATTTTTTCTACTTAAAAAAAATCATATTTCAATACAAAATTTTTGTATTGAAGTATTGGGAATAGAAATTCAGAAGTGAACAAGTTACAAAATGAATGTGGCTACTTTCTCTTCTTCTTCTACATTTTATAGATCCCTCAACTAGGTAATGTGATCAGCAGAGGCGGAGGTAAGATGGGGCAAGCAGAGGCAGTAGCCCCACCTTAATATTTTTTTTTAATTATTTTTAAAGGCAAAAGATGTAATATGCTATGGGTAGCATAAATATAAGTTTCGGTCCAAAATAAATTCAAAATAGCAAAACAGAAAAAAAAAAAAAAAAAAACAAAAAAAACAACAACAACCCTGCTTGCGATTGTGACGAAAGGGCGGACGGACAAGGGAGGGAATGAAGCACGATTCAAGGATTTGCTGAAATATAATCTCCTTAATTCTTCTCTATTCAAATATTTAGATAAGAACTTCATCTTTGTCAATTTTTAAATTTTATTATGTTGATTTTTAAATTAGAATTAAAATTTTATTTTGATTTTGATTTTAATTTTGAAATTCTCAACTCAATTGAAATTTTTAAGGATTTGCTAAATCTCATATACTCCCTCCGTCCCACGATAATATGCAAAAAGACTTCTTTTGGACGTCCCACAATAATCTGCAATTTTCTAAAATAGAAATGAGATCCACTTCTCTCTACTCACAACACTTTTCAAATTTACTATTATTTCCACTCATTCTCTCTCCTATTAGAGCTAAGGACCCTAAGGCCCACTTTCCAAATCAATATCCCATTTTAACCCATCTGAGATTAAAATCCCAAATAAACCCAAGGGCCCATAAGGAGATAACGGAGTAAACAGAGAACGGCTGTTAATTACCTAAAATCACTCCGTCTCCGTGATTTCTGGTAGTCAAGTCGTAATCCAAACCTCAATTCCGGCCAAAATCAAACACAAATCCACGCGAGGGAGGTCATCGGCGAAGAGATTGAAGATCGCCTCTGATAACATCCGTTCTAGATTGAAGAGATTGAAGATCGCCTCAATTCCGATTTTGTAAGGTATGCTTTCATTTTTTTTTTAATTGGAATTCGTTTTTGACAGTGTTCAACAATAGATAGAAGATGTTGTTGCTGAATTAGGTTATAAATTTTTTTAACAAATTTTTGAATAAAAAAATTATTTCATTCCCCTTTCAAACCTAAATTGAATTTTGACCTTGTTTATGAAATGTGAGAAAGGACTTTATCAAGTCTTATAGACAGTGTTATAGGTCCTGACATTGTGTGAAAAAAAAATTTTTGAGACACTTGAATGGTCCGATAGCAAATGGTATCGGACCTTTCAAAGGCATTTTGATTGTGTTTGTTAATGTCTTATGTGATCTGTAACAGGTCTTATAACAATTGCTATAGGATCTGATATAGTTAGAGCTGTCAAACGGGCCAGGCCGGGCCAGCCCGGCCCAAGCCCACCGGGCTTCACTTAATGACGGGCCGGGCCGGGCCGGGCCTAAACATTGCCGGGCCTAGTAAAAGTCAAGCCCGGCCCATGTGACCATTGGGCCGGGCGGGCCGGGCCTAAAAGAGTATATAACACGTAATAACTCAAGGATTGGGCATAACTCAAGGGCCTAACAGAGAAAGTAACAGCCTTAATTTATTATGTACAAAATTTGTATCTAACCCATGTTATAACTCTGAGCACTTTATTTAAAAAAAATAAAAAAATGTGCTTCTGAGAAAACGGAGATATTGTATGTCCTCTATGACAATGTTGGTTTTGTTTACACACCATTGATAGCTTTGTCCAATCTGCATTACCAATCACAAGGATATGGCATTTGGGTAGTCATCGGTATAACTTACCGTATTATAATTATTGTTATTATTATTACTTGTTATTATTATTGTTATTTTCTTCTCGAAAAAAAATGAATAAATATGTAGGAATTAATGGTGACATTTTACTTTTTAGACTTCTTTGTAAATGTGGGGAAGCCCAATCTGCAGAGCTCCATACAAACCGTAATCAAGCTTTATTAAGTGAAAAACTATAGTATTAATTAACTAACCTTCTGTTATGCAAGTTACACACCATTACATGGAGCTTAGAATCTTAGTTGCTTGCGTTTCTATGGAAAAACTAACTTATATTAATTAACTAACCTTATACATTCTATCGGAATCTCATAGCCATCTTTTGCTTATTATATCTTTTTCGTATTTTAGGTTTTAGTTTTACGGGCCGGGCCGGGCTTTTTCGGGCTTTTTCGGGCCGGGCCGTATGAGCCCACGGGCCTAACAGGCCGGGCCAAAGAGGCCCGGTTTTTTTCGGGCCGCCTGATTTGAGGCCCAGGCCCTTAAAAACTCGGGCGGGCTAGACCGGGCCCACGGGCCGGGCTCGATTTTGACGGCTCTAGATATAGTGTTTATATGATTCTGAGTTAACATGCTTCATTTAGTTTTAGATTATTTATGTGGCAGAGGACCTGTTCCAGGTCCTATACCATTTGTTATAGGACCTGTTCCAGGTCATATACCTGCTCTATTTTGCTTTTTGATTTGGATTTATCTTGATCCAGTAACAATTGTTATATAAAATAATGTATACATGAATTGTCCTTTAACATGCTTCATTTTGTTTTCGAATATGTATGTTGCATAGGACCTGTACCAGATCCTATATCCTTTGTTATAGGACCTGTTATAGTGTGCATTTGTTTGGAGATGATTTGATTCAGTTTGATTGTTTGATGATGTGGTATATGACTTGTAATATGTCCTATACACCTTGCTAAAGATCTGTTGTAGTGTGCATATGATTTTGAGTCAAATTTCTTGATTATATTTTTTATTATTACTATGACAGAGGACCTGTTAAAGGTCCTATAACCTTTGCTATAGGACCTGCTCTATTTTGCTTTTTTAATTTGGATGTGCCTTGATCAAGTAACATTTGTTATATAAAATGATTTATATCATTATATATGAATTGTCCTTGTTTGTGGCTTATGTTTTATTTTTGTTTTTTTTATGAAAAGGTGGAAAACTACGATGTCTGCAGATAAGAGAATGACCCGTATGCAGACAGGAAAATCAAGTGAAGATGAAACAGTTAAATCAACAGATGTTACACTGTCTCAAGATAAGAGAATCGTACGTTACTCACCAAAGAAAACGACAGAAGCAAAAAAAACAAAAGCAAAAGGAACAACTAAAAGTGCAAAGGGACTGACCTGGATCCCTTGTTTCAGATCAAACCTCCATTTTATATCATCTATCCTGACAGAGGTTGATTTAAGGGAATCTCATTTAAACAGGTTGAAGATATCACCTTTCTTCAACCTATTCAATTCTATAAACTCAAACAAAGATGTTAACTTGAGGAAGATGGACTCAACAATAGAAGATTTGTTCAGATGCTACAAGCCAAAGGAAAAGAAATTTTTGCTAGGCAAAGTTTTGGTTGGGTTGAGTGCAAGTGATGTAACATCTATATTTGGGGTTGTTTCTGAAAGTGAATTGATAGATATGAAGAAAAAAAGGGATAGGCACTCACTTGGGATAGTTGAGAGGCTATTCCCAAACTGTAAAGCAAATGAAATAACCATGAAAAAAGTGAAGGAAAACTTGAGAAGGCTGGTCAGTAGTGATAGAGAAGTTGATATAGGAGACGTGGTGAGATTCTTGAATCTCATAGCATTGGGGTCTGTGTTCTTTGCTTTAAAGGGTGAGGTAATGTCTCCGGGGTTTTTATATTATGTGGATAATTTGGAAAGAATGAAGAGCTATGATTGGTCAAGAGCGATTGTAGATAACTTGATTCAGTCTCTAGATGAGAAATATAAATCACCGATCCTCGTTGTTGGATGTGTATCAATCTTACCGGTAATATCATTTTAAATTTATATCTCTAATTTTATTTTAGTTACTATTATTTACTATAAGTAAAATTATATATGACTGATCATATTTCTCTTTATTTTGTAAATGTAGTATTGGTTTAACGAGCACACAAAGGTGATCAATGCAACAAGAAACTTGCTTCCAAGGTGTATGAAGTGGGAAGTATCAAAGAAAATTGCCAATTTCAAGGATTTTATCAAAAACTTGAGAAGCGATCAGGTATAAAACACGTTGACGATGTTATGTAGTAAATTGTTTAGTATTATCATATCCTATACCAGTTGCTATAGGACCATTCATAGTGTTTGATATCAGTTGATATAGGACCTGCTCTATTTTGCA
Source organism: Adenophora triphylla var. japonica (assembly GCA_022495995.1). NCBI lineage: Eukaryota > Viridiplantae > Streptophyta > Magnoliopsida > Asterales > Campanulaceae > Adenophora > Adenophora triphylla. The sequence goes on along the minus strand of JAFEMH010001199.1, from coordinate 123,342 downwards.
TTGAATGGTCCTATATCAACTGATATAGGACCATTCAATGTCTTATAGAATTGGTATATGATTTTTTTGAGGTCCTATATCACTTGATATAGGACCATTCAATGGTTTTTTAGCTGCGAATATAAGTTTGTTAAGTCCTATACAAGTTGATATAGGACCCTTCATAGTGTTGTCATGTCCTATACCAGTTGCTATACCATTTGCTATAGGACCATTGAATTGTCTATATTATGTTCTCATGTACTATATCATTTGCTATATGACCATTCAAAGGTGTTATAGCATATGTATGGGGTATTAGTAGTTCTTATAATACATGTATTCAGTTCTTATATCAGTTGTTATCGTTAACTATATTCATTCGATATAATAATTTTATCATAGGTTGAAGTTGAAGAGCTCGCATTGACAGATGAAGAGAAGGTGTTGTTGATAGAGAAAACAAATGAAGATGGAAAAGACGATGATTTTGAAATGTCAGTTGTAAAACATGGTACTGAAAAAAAAAATTGGGGGAGGGGATGAAGGTGAAGGAGAATGTACGAATCTTCAAGATTTAGTAGATAATTTTGAATTAATGTTGGGGACCAGTCTGACACCTACTGATAAAGGTCAGGGGAGTGGGTCAAACGAATTGATTGAGTTGAGGAGTGAAAATGAAAGTTTGAAGCTGGAAAAAGCTAAGTTCTTTGGAACAGATAAAGGAGTACGGCGAAAACAAACAACGCGATTGAAGAGGGACATGTTTTTCTGGCTGCTGAGGTTGAGATGAGGAGAACTTTTGACAACACGCTTAAAGAAAAGGACAGAGAGATTGAGAAACTTAAAAGTTTGCAAGAGGAGAAAGACAGAGAAATAAAAATTTTGGAGGAAAAATTGGCTGAAAATGATAAGGACAGTTTGCAAAAGAAACCAAAAGGGGTTGAAGAGAAGTGTATGGACATTGTGGCTATGGGAAACCAGGACAAGAAAGTTGATAATATGGGCTCCATGGAAAGAAGAGTAAAGGAAAGAGGGGATAAGAGGAAGAAGAAGGTCGATCCTGATTACACATACGACAGAAAGAAGAGGAGGCCACAAGTTTCAAACATCGAGGGAAAGAAGAACCCAGAAAAAGAAGGATTGGGTGGGAGTAAAATGGTTTTAGATGTTGATGACTTGGAAGATAACAGTGCTTTGTTACCAACATTTAATGAGAACTTCAGTCTCACAACCAAGTCCATGGATGAGGCAACCAAGAGAAAATTTACAGATTTATGCGGAAGACTCGCACGTCCGTAAGTACCACTTTTATTAAAAATTATTTTCATTTATTAAAAATCTTGATGATAATAGAAATGTATTTTATTTTAATTTTTTTTTTGTGTTTCCAGTGATAGTGTATGGTTCATTTCGGGATTGCATGTGGCGATGTGGCAACTATGGGAATTGGCTCATGATAAGATGACCGAAGCTGCGGTACAAACATTTTTTATCACTGAACTATTTTGCATGAATGCTCTATTTTGCTTTTTGATTTTGATGTGCCTTGTTTGCTTTTGCTTATAAAATTTGCTATAGGACATGTTCTACTGTTAATATGCTTCTGAGGTAACATGCTTCAATTTGTTTGCAATTATTTATGTGGCATAGGACCTGTTCCAGGTCCAATAACATATGCTATAGGACCTGTTATGGTGTGCATTTGATTTGGAGATGATTTGATTCAGTTTGATTGTTTGATGATGTGGTATAGGACCTGTTTCAGGTCCTATAACATTTGCTATAAGACCTGCTCTTTTTTGCTTTTTGATTTGGATGTGCATTGATATAGGTCCTATAACCTTTTCTATATGACCTGGATGAGTATTGATCCAGTAACAATTGTTATATTATTAATGGAATTTTAGGTGATGGATGCTTACCTAAACATTTTGAGGGATAAATACAAAGAACTCCCCCCTCCATCTGGTGGACGCCAAAGGCCAAAAGTTAATTTTGTCTCAAGTTTTGCTACCGTAAGCCTTATTTATTGATTTAAAAGATACTTACGCCTCACATTTTTTTTAATTAAGGTTAATTATCAGCTTCATGCTTACATTTAAAATTTATTTATTTCCAGCAATGGTTGAAGGACAAGAACTCAGAAGAAATACAGAGAGGAATCAACAATGTCATCAAACAATTTGCGGATGATGAAACAATTTTTATATTGTTTCCAATTCACTCATCAAGGAATGATCGTGGTGTCAGGTGTAACGATCATTGGACATTGCTAGTGCTTGACACAGAAAATGGGGAGTATAAATTTTACAACTCCATGAAGAGGAAAAAAGGAAAAGACCACTACGCAACACACGGAAAACTAATGGTAATATTTTATATATGAGCTGTAATATGTTGGGTATAATGTTACAAGGACATATAGCAACTGCTATAGGACCTTTAAAATGCTTTATAGCTTTGTATATGACGGTGTCAGGTCCTATACCAACTGCTATAGGACCATTCAAATTTCTATTTTTAAACTTTGAATTCAGCTGCCTGGTGTTTGATTTCACGTATAATAATCGATTGCTTTTTTCTATTTCAGTTTGATCATGTCAGGGCACTGTACAAACGAATAGAGGAGACTCAAAAGGACGTGGATACTTTCATAGATTTGAAACGCGGAGACATTCCACAACAGCGAGATGATAGTTTGGATTGTGGAATAATCGTCCTAATGGAAGCAGAGGAGATGTTTGATAAGGAGTTATTAGCAAGACATATGAAGATGATGCTGTCTCGAAGTATAGGGGGGAAATGATACATGACATTTTAGCAAGTCCACATTGTCCTCATCATTAATAAATTAAACATCTTAGTTTCTTTTGATGGAATGATAAAAATTGATGGTTGTTGAACAGTTTAGTTTTATATTTGATATATGTTGGTTAAATATATTCCAAATATTTTTAAGGTCTCATAGTGGGTTTTCTTTATTAATTCTTTATTGAGCTCTGGTGCAAGTGGGCGGTCGCCCATGAGGGGTGTGGGCGGTCGCCCATCACAACAGCAACTAGTTTCTTCAGCAAACATCACACCTGGGCGGTCGCCCATCTTAACATGTGCGGTCGCCCACTCCAACAACGGTTTCAAGGCTTGGTAATCTCTAGCTTGGGCGGTCGCCCACCTTGTTCTGGGAGGTCGCCCATGACGACAGTGGCTTCATGACTTTGATGCTCTCAGTTGAACTGCATCAATTGTCCTATAGCAAATGGTATAGGACCTTTCAAAGGCATTATTGCTTGGTATATGATGTTGGGAGGTCCTATACCAATTGCTATAAGACCAATTAAAGGGCTAATAGCTATGTATATGATGTTGACAGGTCCTATAGCAATTGCTATAGGACCAAATAAAGGGCTTATAGAGTTTTGTATGATGTTGGCATGTCCTATAGCAAAGGTTATAGGACCTTTCAAAGGCATTATTGCTTGGTATATGATGTTGGGAGGTCCTATAGCAATTGCTATAAGACCAATTAAAGGGCTAATAGCTATGTTTATGATGTTGGCAGGTCCTATAGCAATTGCTATAGGACCAAATAAAAGGCTTATAGAGTTTTGTATAATGTTGGCATGTCTTATAACAATTGGTATATGACCAATTAGAGGATTGTTACTACAGTAATAAGCCTGTTACATTTTCTTTATACGTAGGTAGAAAAAAAAAACAATTAAAAACAAATATTTTAGGATATCGAAAAAATCAATTAACCAAAATTCTGAAATTAAAATGATTGTATAACATTGTAATGAACACGTGTGTAATGTCAAATAGGACGTTTAAAGAATTAAATTGATAATTATTTGAATAAGAAAACAATGACCCAACTAAAAGTAATTTGCAATGGCTCCTTGCATGATCTTTTATTGTGATAACCTTCTTTTCCGCATCGACGACATTTCATCTTCCTCTTTGTACCTTCTCCTCTAGAAATGTAGCGATTTTTCCTTGGCCTAGGGCGTTTTGTTTCGGGAGGAAGAACCACGGATTCCCCATCAACAACGGGAGGACATAATGTAGAAATAGTTTGGAATTGACAGAGCATAAGATTCTGTAATTCCTTACCTTGAAATAATCTTGAATGAAAGAAGAAGAATTGTTTTTAAACCTGCGAAGACGGATATGGAATGAACACACGGAAATCCATTCTGTCGCCACATCCCACATGAACATGTGTATTCCTGTATGTTGACAACCATAGAAGGATCTGAATGAACTTCAAATACATATTCATCGCAAGCATGAATGATCCATGACCTTCCTTTGTCTGCACATTCCAAGTATACCTTCTGGATGGATGGACACAACACATTTGCCCATGAATTTGAGTCTTGTTTACGTCTGCACATTCTTGACATAATCTTCAAACGTATATTGTCTATCAACTCTACAACAGGGAGAGATTTATACTCCTTTATCATAGCATTAAATGACTCAGCCGCATTTGAGTACAATTCTCCATAACGATTACCTCCAAAATAAGCAGCTGCATAGTTTTCTTTCGGAAGATTGTTGAAAAACTCAGACACCTTCGTACCACCCTCATTTATGATTTCGTCCAGAAGAATCTGAAAGTGCTCAGGTGTTGGAGCTTTTGAAAGCTTAGAAAATTTGTGAAGAATATTGGACCGCACCTCCTTCGATAACCCACCAAGTTTATTTCTAAGGTTGTTTTTTAAATGGAATATGCAGAATGAATGGTGTGAAAACGGCATAACCTCATGAACCGCATTAATGATACCCTGATGACGATCCGAAACAAATGTCACTCCTCGCTCAGTTATGTAAGGACAGAGATTTTGGAGAAAACACGTCCAATTTTCAGTATCCTTCGATCCAACCACAAAGAAAAGCAACATGGAATAGGCCTACAATCAAAACAATTCATAAAAAATTAATTTAGAATCATAAAATATGAATAAAAATAAAAACCAATATACAAAATGTTAAAACATAAATAAGTTGTCTCATATCACATGGACTAAGACATTTGATTGGTCATATAGCAAGTGATAAAGGACCTGGAAACATCATAAACACAGCTAAAAAGATATTTGAATTTTTCTTTAGCAAATAATATAGGACACCTTAGCGTAATATACAAAACTATAAGACCTTTGAATGGTCTTATAGCAAGTGGTATAGGACCTGGCACTTCATATATAAAGCTATAAGATCTTTGAATGGTCTTATAGCAATTGGTATAGGACCTGTTAACTTCATATAAAAAGCTATCAGAACCATTGAATGGTCCTATATCAAGTAGTATAGGTACTCACACAATCATATACATATGTTATAAGACCTCTGAATGAACCTATATCAATTGGTATAGGACTTAACAACATCATATACAAAGATCTTATACCACAAACTCAACTTAATTCTGATGCTACATATAAAAAAAAAATTAAAAGCATTAATAATAAAATTCTCATACCATTATCTCCATCTTTCGCTGTTGCTGCAAGTAGGGTACCCCAAAACATTCCAGTCAAAAATGTTGCATCCAAAAAATAACAAGGGACGACAAAACTTAAATCCCCGCAAACATGCCCCAAATGCAAAAAAGCACCGCTGGAAACGAGAAGTCACAGGATCAGACTCAAACTTCACACAACCATCTGGATCCACCTCCCTAATTTTATCTGTATATGCTTTAAGCTTATTATAAGCGAACTTTGCCTCACCAAAAATAATGTTTTTCGCCTTCTCAACTGCTCTCCAAACAACCTTGTAATGAACAGTGAGGCCATACTCTGTTAGCAACAATTTTACAAGAGAAGCAGGACTAACATTTGGATCATCTCTAACTTTATCACGAATAACACTGGAAAGAACTTCACATCCCATCCTTTGCCCAAAATCACAACTAATTGCATCCTTGCATATATGATCAGGAATATATTTCCTTATGTAGAAATATCCACTGCATTTTTCAATTGAGGCATGTATCTTCCATGGACAACCTTTTGATTCTTTGTGTGAGCATACGGTAAGTAATCTGAGTAGGTTCATTTTTCACATAATTGAAATCAAACCCCACTTCCGTTGCAAACTTACACAATGCATGCCTAAATTCACCAGAGCCACCTTCAAATATCTGCCCAATATTTTGTATTGTGTCTGCCCATTCCGCACTTCTCATTCTCTTTTCTTTGTGATAGAAGAATTTGACATTATCATCATTCTACTACTACTGCCTTCACATAAAGTGAAAAATGATTTCTCGAAGGAATCACTGACATTACTAACACATATACTCATATCATTCACATTTATTTCTAGTAGCTCAATATTCCTACGAGCAATCATAACACCCATACAGATGAAATCTTGTTCACTAGACAACATGCACGACCTTTTCTCAGCTAACAGATATGACATCGAGATTGTCTCCTTTTTCAAACTGTTCCATCTGTTGCAACTAAATTCAACAATAGATTCATAAGAATCAAATTGATCAAACCTAGTAACAACAAAAAAATCTTCCATAATTCAACATCAACATCACATTAGACTCCATTGAAGGTAAAGTTATTTTATCTGTAAATAATTTCAATCAAAAAATTCATCAAAACTCAAAATTCTGAAGAAAAAAAAATGAAAATTAATACAAAATATAAACTGAATTCAATCAAAATCATAATTCGGATGTAATACCTTTTTTCCGGATTGATTCAATTGGATGAAAGAATTGCAATTTCAAATTTCTTCGTCCGAATTGCAATTTCAAATTTCAAATTTTCGGAATAGCTGATCCTTAAGAAACGGCATGAATTATTGCATGGATTAAGCGATCGCAATATTAGATGTTAACGGCGCCGTCAATTTCTTCGTCCGGAATATAGCATTTTGGGGTTTAAAGGGATTTTGATTTGGAGTATAAAAGGGAGTTGTCTTTTTTAATTTGGGATGGGTTTTTTTGGGTTATGATTTGAGAAATGTGGGTAAAGAGGAATTTTTCCTTTACTTTTACACTTACAACATATCATCTTTATCACTTTTTATCTTAATTTTCGCATCGACATAAAAAGTACATACATTTGTGGGACGGAGGGAGTAGCCGGTAATTTTATGTCTATCAGTGAATTGCTTTTTTGCTACAGTAATTTGTTTTGACTTTTGGTACCATTTTTTTTTTTTACTTTTATATGCTGGACATCTCCATGTGCTAGCTCATGCCTTTTGTACACCATTATTTATTATTTTTACTATGTTGTCAGACTTTTCTTTACTTTTCTGCCACAACACGTGACACTTGTTTTTTTTTTTCCTACAATAATGACTTTGATTTTATTTTTAAAAATATGGGTACAAAACAAGTAAATACTCCCTCCGTTCCGCTACAAACTGTACATTTTTCTCATTGGGCATCTCATTACAAATTGCATACTTTCTAAAATGGCAAAAAATCTTTACTATTTTCTCCACTCATTCCCTCTCCTACATTATTTTAATACTCACAACACCATTATAATTTACTATTCCCTCCACTCATTCTCTCTCTTATTTTACTTTTACACTCACAACATTTATATAATTATTTTTTTCCTTAATTCCCGCGCAAACAGTAACTGTGCGATTTCTACCGGGACGGAGGGAGTATTTATTAAAATTTTTGTATTGATTGCATGCAAAGCGGACTCACAAACCCAAAACATACTTATCATCTTCTACTTTAATAACCCTATAATATAGCTAAATGTGAAGTTACTTTTTTGATATTTTTTTTCTCAATTCACGAAAAACATTGAAAAGGTAGTGTATACTCCTTCTGTAACGACCCGAGCCCGAAGCCCGACCCGCTACGTAGGCACCACACACTGGCCCACTAAGCACCTCCTCAATTGGGTCAACCACAGCCCATCACAGGCCTCCAAAAGTCCAATGAATGATTTGATGCTTAGTAGAAGTGTATGGGCCTTCTATATATCACACTAAATTCCCACATATTTTCGATGTGGGATGGGGATATCACAATCTCCCCCACTCAAACTCTTGCCGTCCCTGGCAAGGTCTATCAATACCCAGATCGTACCCCCGGGCTAGCTCGCAAGCCTTAAGGCCGGGGTTCTGCTCTGATACCATTTGTAACGACCCGAGCCCGAAGCCCGACCCGTTACGTAGGCACCACACACTGGCCCACTAAGCACCTCCTCAATTGGGTCAACCACAGCCCATCACAGGCCTCCAAAAGTCCAATGGATTATTTGATGCTTAGTAGTAGTATATGAGCCTTCTATATATCACACTAAATTCCCACATATTTTCGATGTGGGATGGGGATATCACACCTTCCTTCCCAATAAAAGCTTCACCAATTTTTTAAAAGGGCGTCCCGTTAGAAGCTTCATCTTTCCTAAAATGGTAAAGAATTTTTACTATTTCACCCACTCATTCTCTCTCCTATTTTACTATTACACTCACAACATTTTTTTAAATTTACTATTTCCTCTACTCATTTTTTCAAATTTACTATTTCCCGGGTTCGGTAGCCATTTTTGAAAACCCGTCGGGTTCGGGTTTGGGATCGGTATTCCAATAGTAACCGCCCCGACCCGAACCCGACCCGAAATGAATTTTGTATGAAATTAATAAAAATAATCATGTTTCTAGTGTTAAATTTTATTGAATTTCAATAAATATTTTGCATTTAAGTGTACTTCGTAACATTTAAATATATAAGTACTTAAAATTATATTTTATTTATTTATAAATTATTTTTATCATAATAAAATTATTTAAAATATTTATTTTAAAAAACATTTTACTCATTTCGAGTCGGGTTCGGGTTCGGGTCGAGTTCAGTCATTTCGGGTCGGATCGGGTTCGGTTAGGTCAAACCCGACCCGTTGCCATCCCTAAAAATATTCATTTAATAATTGCGTTGTATTATGGCGAAAAGAATATAGTGGGATGGCCCGCCTTGACACGCCCCAAACCCGTTTTGGCTTACACCCATACGGGTCAGCCCGTGTTGGCCAACTTTTATTTGGATTAGTAGTTTTAAAGCCCAACCTGAAAGAGTGAGAATTTAGAAAATATTGACTTTCCTAATTTAATACCAATTGATAAGTTTGATAAGTTGATTTTGTGACTTCCTTGGTAAAGATATACTTTTCTATATGGAATAGGACATTGTATATATGTAAATATCTTTTATTTATGGACATATATTTAGACTAGAACTAACCTACTAATATATCTCTTTCCTTGTGAGTGCTTTATGTTTCCTTGTAGGAATTGGATTGTACAAGAAAAAATTTGATTGATTGAAGATCTTCTCAAGGGTGCTTATAAATACAAGACTTCAACACATAGAGAAGACGCGACTTTAGAGAATTATTTGGAAGACAATTGTTTTTGTTCTTCACGGATTCAATATTGCCTTTTAGGTTGTGAGTAAGATTGTCACTACTAGAACAGCTTCATTACCGGCGAAAATTTATCGACGGACCGTGTCTGTCGGTACTACCGACAGACAAAAATTAATCATTTAAAATGACTAATTTTTTTTTACCCGATCAGGGGAGGCAGGGGGTGGTGCTGGAGAGTGGGATGGGGAGTTGTTAAAAATAAATTTAAAATGATTAAAAAAATTGACCCGACAAGGGGGGGCATGGGGGCAAGGGAGGGAGTAGGGGGTGCTGGTGAGTGGAATGGGGTGGGAAGTTGTTAAAATAAATTTAAAATGATTATTTTTTTTTACTCGAGGGGGGGGGGGGGCAGGGGGTGGAGGGGCAGGGAGTGGTAATGGTGAGTAGGGTGGGGGGTGGTGGTGAGCGGGGTGGGTAAATTTGTAGTCAACCCAATCGAACATTTTTCGAAAAATATTTTCTTATCAAACAGTCGAAAACATGTTTATCTCATTTTTCAAAAAATATTTTCATTTTTCGAAAAATATTTTTCAGGAAATTATTTTTCGAAAAATGTTTTACGCTAAACAAACGAAGCCTAGTAATGGATGGTAATGCCTTTTTTACTTTAATTTTTGTTTTATTGTTCGATTGATTTGAGGGATTATTATGCCCCTATCTTTCTTTCTTTACTTAGTAATACGTATATAACATCACAAAAAGTAAAATCACATGGACCACACCAATTGCCTTAATCATTAATTTCTTACTTTTTTAAGTTTAAAATAATTGTCAATTTTTTTTATTATATCTTCACAACAAAAACTCTCTACCCACATTTTTTTTCTATTTTATTTTCATACTTACAACATTTACTTTTTCTTAATACTCATGCCAAATCAAACTAAGAACATTGAATCGGGAAGGAGGAAGTATTAAATTGCTTTGTAGATAAATATATGGAGTTTTTACCAAAAACTACCTAAAAAAGATGTTAGTTACAAAATTAAAAAAGAAAAAAACATGTAATAAGTGATATTACAAAAAACTAATTTTTTTTTTTTTTTTTGTCTTTTCAATTAAAATACTAATAAATGTATCATTATTAGGACGGCCTTTAAATAAAGAAGCGTAGCAATTCCTTCTATGATTTTTTTTACCCTTCACCCTCTTATCTAAACTAAGCATCTCCCTTTCTTTTCATCTCTCTCTCTCTCTCCGCTTTACTTCTGAATATTATGAAAACAATATAGAAACAAAAAGGTTATTCATTTTAAAACAAAAAAGTTATTATATATTTTGGGTCGGAGGAGACAGTAGTATTTTTTTAATAAAGCATACAGTATATTTCATCGACTCTTCACGTTTCTCTCTTCTATTATACAATCATCATTTTATACGAGTATACTCCCCCCGTCCCGTTTATAGTTTCACCCTTTTGAGCATGACACGCAAATTAAGAAAAAAAAGTTAATGGAGAAAGTGTTGTGAGTATAAAAATAAAATAGGAGAGAGAATGAGTGGAGGGAATAGTAAAATTGATTGGTGTTGTGAGTATAAAAGTAAAGTATGAGAAAGAATTAGTGGGTGAAATAGTAAAGATTCTTTGCCATTTTAGGAAAGGTGAAACTTTTAACGGGACGCCCGTTTTGGCAAAAGGTGAAGCTTCTAATGGGACGGAGGGAGTATATAATATAATATAATATAATATAATATAATATAATATAATATAATATAATATAATATAATATAATATAATATAATATAATATAGATATGATTTTTAGTTTTTTTTTTTTTGAAGTCATATTTTTTCTACTTTTCTTTTTTCCTTTTTGGTCCGTTCCAGACTAAGAGTCCAATTTCATAAATGACAAATTTTGAACAGTTTTTTTTTTTTTTTATATTTATACCCTCATATTGTAAATATATTTACAAAAAATCATTCATTATGTCCTTATAATGTTAACATATTTACAAAAAAATCAATCATTAACTTACTTTTACATTCTCTCTTCTTTAATCTTCTACACATTTGCAATTCTTTATTCATTTTTACATTTTCTCTCCTTTAATCTTTTATCCACTTGCAATTTTTTATTTAATTTTTTAAAATTTTCTTAAGAAACATAAAATATTACCACATGACCCTCTTGAAGTGAAGTGGGAGAGAAGGGAGTACTATTTATTGAATAAATAAATTGAATTCTGATTTGATTTGGCATCCGCTCCTTCTCCTATGTCCTATGCAGCTGGATCCCATTTTTAAAACAAGGAGGGAAAATTAAAAAAAAAAAGGGGAAAAGCTTTGGATGGATTGGATTAATTCAAAGTGTGGGTCCATCCACACATAGGTCTGTGATGAATCTGTTTTTCTCACTCTTCCTATCCTTTCTTTTCATCTCTCTCTCTCTCTCCACCTTACTTCTGAATATTTCTCATCTCTCCCTCTCTCTCTCTCTCTCCTTTCTTTTGATCTCTCCATCCGCACATGGGTCAGTGCTGCAGCAGTCTGTTTTTCTCTCTCTTCCTATCCTTGTTTGTTTGTGCTCTTTCTTTTCTTTTTTTTCCTCATTTTTTAATTGCTAACTTTGATATTCTAATTTAAATTACTCATTCTATCAAGGAATTTACATATTACTAGTATAACACTAACTTTATCACAAAAAAATTTATGGGGTTAAAAATTTTATATAGTGCAGATTTTAATCAAAATTACGAGGTCAAAAACTAATAAATTGACATTTTAATACTAAAATGACATTTATTAAAAATTTATAGTGCTAAAAGTGACAATTTTCAAAATTAAGGGGGTTAAGTGACTCCCTTGTCACTAAGGTGGCTTCTTCGGGTAAATCAAATGTAACTTTTTGTAAAATGGTCCGACCACACTCCATAATAATATTTTACTCTTTAAATGTCAGTAAAAATGTCACTATTATATAATATTAAATTATTAATTAATAAAAAACAAATTATTTTAAAAAATATCACTTACTTGGGTTAGATTATCAAAAAATCAAGGGTAAATTATAAAATAGGGCATAACGTCTAGGAATGGTACAATTTTGGGACATGACGTCCAAAATTTAGCGAAATAGGGTCTAACTTGTCACTTTACTTGCAAAATAGGGTTTTTTGACGGATTTCATTAGAAAAATCAGTTAAGGCACATGTGATTTGAACGTGATGTAACATATTGGATTAGTTTGAAAAAGAAATTATACTTAAGGGGTCAAATGCAATATTTTTGAAATGAAGGGGAAGGTGAGTAAAATAAAAATAATGTCAATACAAATAACCCAATCTCCATTTTAATACTATAATATAGATATGATTTTTAGTTTTTTTTTTTTTTTGAAGTCATATTTTTTCTACTTAAAAAAAAATCATATTTCTATCGTGCTCTTTTATTTTGTTATCTTACCAAAATGAACACTATCACTTAAAAAAACATTTTTGATACAATTTTATCTAGATTTTTTTTCAAAATTTGTAATATTAATTCATTAACATTAGCGTCAATTTATGAAAAACTATTATTTTTATCTTCGTCTATAATTTTTACAGCTCTCATACCAAAATTCAACATTAGTGCAAAGGTTTAGGCTTTCTTGATTTTGATTATGAACTAAATCAGTCATAATATCAATTGCTCCCAACTTCAACTAGCACAATGATTTCCTCTTCATTTCTCGGAAGTTACCCGTTAAGGCGTTAAACAAAGTCTCATATCCTTCACCCTCTTACCTAAACAAAACATCCTCCTTTCTTTTCATCTCTCTCTCTCCCTCCACCTTACTTCTGAATATTTCTCATTCTTGATTGCTCCTCTTCTTCCTTCTAATCTTCTTATAATGGCGGATATGTTTGTCTCTCCGTTAGTGTCGATGCTGATAGAGAACTTGGCCTCTTCTGCTTTGTCCTTCATTCCCTCTGGCGATATTCATACCAAGCTCAAGAAATGGACTGATATTCTGCTGACGATTCAGGCGGTGCTAAAGGACGCGGAAGACAGTCAGTTAAATGACGAGCGTATTCAACTGTGGCTGAAAGATGTTCAGAATCTGGCTTTTGAAATTGACGACGTCGTAGATGATTTGCTCACTGAAGCTGGGCGTCGCCCGATGATAGCAACACCTGAATCAAGCTTCTCCGGTAAGCTGCGTAAGATTTTCTCTATATTCAGTCCTAAAGCTATTAGCTTCGGTTATGATTTGGATCGGAAGATTGGTGAGATCTCTGATAGTTTGAAAGAACTTGAAGAACGAAAGATTTTTATGAAGCTGCAAGAGTACGTTGGTGGAAAATCTGAAAAGCCAGGATATCAGAAGCTTCCGTCAACGTCCTTGCCGGATCGTGTTTATGGCAGAGATGAAGAAAGCAGTGCAATCCTCAAATCGTTGCTCGAGGACAAAGCAAGTGATCACGATGGCCAAGTTCAAGTTCGCGTCATCTCCATAGTGGGAATGGGTGGTATAGGTAAATCCACTCTTGCTCAGTCTCTCTACAATAATGAGGGAGTGAAAGACTCCTTTGATAATAGTGCCTGGGTAGATGTTCCAGAAGATTTTGATGTTCTCAACATAAGCAAGATAATTTATGTGAAGGTGTATAATGAGGGAGTGAAAGATGATATTCATAATATGGACTTGGATATGGTTCAAGTGAAGCTAAGGGAGAAGCTTTCCAATAAAAAGTTTCTTCTTGTTTTAGATGATGTATGGAATCAAGAAAAAGCTAATGGAGAAGTTTCTTTTTATGAAAAATGGGATCGTTTATGTAAACCTTTTCATGATGGGGCACCTGGAAGCACTATTATAGTCACTACTCGCAGTCACGAAATTGCGAAAACCATTGGTTCTAAGGAAGTTTATGATTTGAAGGTGTTATCTGATGGGGATTGTCTCTCTCTTTTAGCTCAACATGCCTTGACAAATTTCAATGATCATCCTGATTTTAAAGAAGTTGCTGAGAAGATAGCAAAGAGATGCAAAGGCTTGCCTTTGGCAGCAAAGTCACTGGGTGGCCTCCTCCGTACTAAAGGAAGCCTAGAGCAGTGGGAAAAAGTTTCAATTAGCAAGATATGGGAGCTACCAAGCAATAACATTATCCCTGCTCTAAGGTTAAGCTATCATCATCTACCTCCGCATTTGAAGCCTTTGTTTGTATACTGCTCATTGTTTCCAAAGGGATACGAGTTCAACAAGCAGGAGCTAATTATGTTATGGATGTCGCAAGGTTTCTTGAAGCAGTCATCAAGAGAGCAGGAGCAGATGGAAGAGTTGGGTTCTGAGTATTTTGATGATAAAATGGTGAGTAATGAGCAGTACAAGGTTTCTGAAGAGGCACGACACATATCATTCATTTCCCATCTCTATGCTGATTTCAAAACATTCAAGGCTCTTAATGCAGCTCGGGGTCTTCGCACCATTTTACCAATACGGGGAATGTCAGATGAATTTTCTTACTTAAGTAGTCTGGTTTTCAAAGACTTTCCAAATTTACCGTGCTTACGAGCACTGTCTTTCAAAGGGTATTTCATAAGTGAGGTTCCAAAATCAATAGGTGATCTTAATCACCTCCGATATCTTGATTTTTCAAGGACTGACATCACAGACTTGCCGGAATCTGTTTGTGACCTCTATAACTTGCAAACACTATTATTACGTGGCTGCAGTAAGCTTGTTCAGTTGCCCTCAAACATTCATAAGTTGATCAATCTACGACATCTAGACATTGTTGGTACAAGCTTAGAAGAGATGCCATTGGGGATTGGTTTGCTGACTCACCTTCGCACACTGTCAAAGTTTATTATTGGCAAGGGCGACGGGCATAATATAACCGAGTTGAAGGGACTACACCATCTCCAAGGAACGATTTCAATAATTGGAATTGAGAAGGTGATTAACGTGCAAGATGCTATGGAGGCAAATTTATTGTGCAAGGAGGGTCTTCATGGATTGGAGATGAACTGGAGTAACAACTTCGGTGGTACTCGAGAAGGACGACTTGAGCTCGAAGTACTTGAAGCGCTAAAGCCTCAAACAGGATTGGCAAGTCTGAAAATTGAATTCTATGGTGGTCAGAAATTTCCTAGTTGGGTTGGGGATCACTCGTTCTGTGATATGGTGAAGGTGAGACTGATTGGTTGCAAAAATTGCACATATTTACCGCCACTAGGACAATTAACTTCACTCAAGGAGTTGTGGATTGAAGGCATGGATGGGGTGAAAGTAGTGGGTCCGGAGTTTCTGGGAAGTTGCTTTCCTCATATTGTTGCTTTCCAGTCACTCATAGATCTAAGCTTTAGAGATATGAAAGGTTGGGAGGAATGGTGTGTTGATGAAAATATAGGAGCATTCCCAAGCCTACAAGAGCTGAAAATGATAGAGTGTATGGAACTTAAAAAGGTTTCACTTCCAAAGATTCCATCACTTGTATCGTTAGAATTGTATGGTTGTGGGGAGATGATTCTAAGGAGTATGGTTGGGGTTGGCTCTGTTAAGAAGTTGGAGATTTGGAAAATATCAGGGCTCAGTAAACTAGATGAAGGGATTATTGACTGTTTGGGAGGAGTTGAGGATCTAATTGTTTTTTTTTGTTATGATCTGAGATATTTGTGGGAAGAAGAAGTTGCATGTCAGATACTAAGGAAATTGAAATCGCTTAGTGTAGTTAATTGTAGAGAACTTGAATCGTTGGGAGATGAAGAGCAACTGCTACCTCACACTCTTGAGAGTTTGTATTTATCGATCTGTCATAAGCTTGAGAAGATGCCGAATTGGCAAAACAATCTCACGTCTCTGAGGCAATTGACCATCGATAGTTGTAAGAAGCTGAAAGATAGCTTGGTATCAACAACATATTTGGAGCATAAAATTGAAAAGCAGGGGGAAAGCAGTAGGAGGAGCTACAGAAGACTCGGAGAATATGAATTCTCTAATCCCGTGGATGTTGTAATTTATTGATGTCCAAGTTTTAAATGGTTTCCCATGGGCAAGAAGCTACCCACAACTCTCAGGCATCTCTCTGTCACAATTAGGGTTCCTGCTGATTTGGGGATAACCATTGGAATTGGAAGATGGTTGCAGTGTTTCGTTTTGGGTTAAGGGAATAAGTTGTTAGGAAGCGTCGTCGTTTTGTTCTGTTAAGGGCGTAGCCTTTTTTCCGTTGTAGCTGAGCAAGGTGAGGGGAATGAAACGGAAATGATAACAATATTTTTCCTGAATCTTCTTTTCTCTCTCTTAATCTCTCTCTCTAATTTCATCTGTTTCTTATCCCCCAATTCATAATTCACTCCTAAATTGATAATTCAATTCTAATTAATTGGATTATTTCTATCTCTTAAACCCAACCCATAACACTCTCAATTGGTAATTGTGAGAATTTAAACCCAACCCATAACACTCCTAAGTTGATAATTCAAATTCTAATTAAGTTGGATTATTTGCTCTTGCTTGATTTTGGCCTTTTATAATTGTTAGAATTGGGTCCTCATCCCCTTAAAAGGCCTTGTTAAGGGGTGAGGTTAACCAACATTATATAGTGGATCATTTTTATTCTCCAAGTTGATGTGGGATACATGGGACTTCAACACGCCCCCTCACGTGTAGGCCGGTAACTTGGCACTACACGTGGACTTCAAACCCAACACGGGCACCCAACACGGGTTAACTTAAGCCCAACATCAACTTGGGTCAGCTCTGATACCATCTTAAAGTCTGAGGTTCCACCTTAAAACCAATTGGTGATAAGGGGAGTAGCCCAGGATCTTTATATATTATAGGCAAGGTTTGTTAATTCCCAATGTGGGATAATATCTCTAACACGCCCCCTCACGTGTAGCGGGCTTTGCCAAAGCTTACAACGTAGACTTATCAATCGGGTGGCGCGGAGTAACATCGTGGGCCGTTTGGCCTGCACGAGTAAGGACCTGCTCTGATGCCATGTTAGAATGTGGAGAGGAGTAGGATTATAATTTCTATATTATTTCACTCTCATCTTTTACAATTGTCCTAAACACCTATTTATACTACTTTTAGAGTCCTAATTCTAATAGGAGATACAATCCTATATATACATAATAATCCTTCTTTGACTAGGATTCTATTTTAGCTATATATTCTACTTTCCTACTTAATTAAGGAGTCTTCCTAAAATATAAAGCTAACATTAGGAAACAAGTACTATTTTCTTGCAAACTCGGTCCGCTCCATCGGTCTAGATCCGTTTCACTCGGTCCGATCCATGTCGCTCCACCATATTCTCCAACTCCCCCCTCAAGTTGGAGGATCTACAACGTAGATACCCAACTTGCCAAATAAAAATTAAAACGTTTTAAAAAAAAATTCTTTCACTTCGACATGCGACATCTGCGTCAAGTTCTTCCTTTTTCGTGTTGCAGTTCAAGCAACCTCGGGTTCGTCTTTTTTTTTTTTTTTTTTTTTTTCAACAACAACAAAAATTTGTTCCAATATCTGAAGAGTCATCCACATCAGGTCTTCTTTTTTTTCAATTTTGTGCACAATTTGTGCTCGCACATATCTTCTTTTTCTTCAATCTCCGTTTTTAGAGTGAACGACACTCGATAATCGTTTTTATAGTGAACGACACTCAATCATCGTTTTTATAGTGGACGACACTCGATTATCGTTTTTATAGTGGACGACACTCGATTATCGTTTTTATAGTGAACGACACTCGATTATCGTTTTTATAGTGGACGACACTCGATTATCGTTTTTATAGTGGACGACACTCGATTATCGTTTTTATAGTGAACGACACTCAATCATCGTTTTTATAGTGGACGACACTCGATTATCGTTTTTATAGTGGACGACACTCGATTATCGTTTTTATAGTGGACGACACTCGATTATCGTTTTTATAGTGAACGACACTCAATCATCGTTTTTATAGTGGACGACACTCAATCATCGTTTTTATAGTGAACGACACTCGATTATCGTTTTTATAGTGGACGACACTCGATTATCGTTTTTATAGTGAACGACACTCAATCAATGTTTTTATAGTGAACGACACTCAATTTTTTTTTTTTTCAAGGGATAGTGAAGTTGGTATAATCAAAGGGATAAAGCAACAATCGGAACCCTAGGTTTTAGGAATTCGTTGCGGAAGCGAATTGGGTAATCATGGAGGAGACATTAAAGATAAAAAATTTTAAGAAAGAAAAAAAAATTCGAAGGGGAAAAATTTGAGCCGAGGGGGGTTTAATTACAAAAGAAAAAAATTGGGTCGTAAGGTTTATTGGTGGATGGCTGTCAACCGGGAGATTGCTTCTGTTTTACCATTCTGGTCATGGTTCACGGCAAAGGCACTCATATTCTCAGAATCGCAAGTGAATGGCAAAGGAACTATGACGGTGATGTGGTTTGGGGCGGCTTAGGGTTTTGCCGCTAGGGTTTTGGCGGAGAAGTTCTTCTATGGCAAAGGAACTCTGATACCATGTTAGAATTGGGTCCTCATCCCCTTAAAAGGCCTTGTTAAGGGGTGAGGTTAACCAACCTTATATAGTGGATCATTTTTATTCTCCAAGTTGATGTGGGATACATGGGACTTCAACAATAGTCCTGCCAAAATTTCTCAACTTCTGCCTACATAAAATACCCCTGTTCCTGTTTTCTTTGCATTCTTAAGCCTATTTTTTTGTTTTTTGTAGCTACAGGAATAGGCTAACGTCTCTAAGGATTGACCATCGACTCCAGAACTTGCCACATCAGCAATGATTGCAGCCAAGAATTGAAATCTATGGGGTCATGGACATAGCTCATATCTTATACCCTTTGCCACGAGCAAGAAGCAGCTCATAATGTCAAACTTCTTTCTGTTTATGGTTTCGGAGGAGTCGGAGCCTGACAAGGTTTATCAGTAGTTCTTGTTCTTAATTGGTAAGTTACTAGATTCTCATGCACATATTTATTGCCATTTCACGATCATTCTCCTTTCCTGAACTTTATCCAAGTCTCCTGTCTTTGGGTGCAAGCAACTTTACGGAAGATCTCTATTGCAGAATAGCAAATGTGATTATTGATTCCCCAGAAATGTAATTGAGGCATATGAAGCAATTTGAGCGAATGATAAAGGTAAATACGCTCATATACTATATTATCTCTAATAGAAACTAATGCTCATGTACTATTTTTTTATTAACGGACTTCATTAATATGTTAATCTCTAATGGATACCTTATTCATTTAGCTTCGGAATAAGTAAACAAAAGTTTGGATGCTATGCATATTCCTGATTTATGAGCTGGCGGCTACTGAGCTTATGTGCATGGAGGCTATGACCAAGAAGCAAAACAAGGAAAAGGATCATGGAATTATGTTGGTCAAACTACACTGCAATCTTTATTTGTTCTTTTATGTCCCTCTTGTTTTCTTGTCAAAGGTTTGTTTAACTCATTTATTAAAAAAAAACCGGACTCATCTTCATGCATGCCATTCTCTTAATTTTATCTTGTTTGAATGTTGAAGCAGAGACTTGCGAGTAAAATTCAAGAATGAAGGGAAGGTGCTGCCTCAGGCCCCACATTGAAAGAAGGCAAATACACGACATACAGTCCCAAATGCGTGATCTTTTCAAGACATGACTTTCATCGTCATGACTTTCCAATTGTGCCAGTCAATTTTCATCGTCATGACTTTCCAATTGTGGCCCGATCTTCTTGGCTGCTTCAAATACAAAAACATGCTCCGGCAGTGTCAGTATTAATGGGGCAAAAATCAATGACTATGGGAAGGACAAAGATTGTGTTCGTCAACCTCCATTTATGTTTGGGAAGACTCATTTAATTGCTTCGTATCTCCAAATACACATGGATGGATAAATATATTTCAGTCCCTTCCTCTGTTTTTATGCTTTTCTTTTGTGAATAACAAATATAGTAGAATGTGGTTAACTTGACCATTTCCTGTACGGAAAATGGAACGTTTGGGGTTCGTAGTGACTTTGATGTGGCTTATATGATTCCATTCATCTATGAAATGGAAATCTGTGTAATTCTGTCAGAAGTATTATATGATGAAGATTTTGTTCTAAATCAGCAATAAACAGTATTCATTTGAGATACCTTATGTTTTAGTTTTCTTTGCATTGCACCATTTTGTTACCAGAAAGAACAGATTATATATCAACTGAACTATATTTCTTCATTAAGACTGGGATTTATTGAGGTAGCCGAAATGGCTTATGTATATCACACTGGATCTATTCGCGAGAGAAGGAAACTAAATGTTTAGCTTACTGCAATACGAAGTATTCTGCAGTATTGATAATCAAGTTCTTTACAGGAGAAAAGGCTCGCTGTAACGTGAAACCATACTGCTGTTGCAGAGTTTAAAGACAAATGTGTTTATGAAGCTGTCTGAAATCAAACTGCAGGAATTAAACTTCATTTTATGCTCAAAGTTCGATCATCTCCTAGACCACTTCCGCAAATAGACTAGAAATAGCAGTGGAAAGGGCAGTCAAGATCTTCTGGACAAGAACCATTTTGAGACGGCAAACAATCCGTTAAAAATCGACATTAAACGGAAAAAAAGTTCGCCTTGCTTCGCCTCATGCTCCAAAGATGTGAATCCGCGTCAGTCATGTATTCAACCACTTCGTTCCTCAAAGGTGGCTCAGCTCGACTTAACCGTGCAGACACTATATTGACAGCTTGGTGACGTAGCATATCGAGTTGCATCACGGTCAACGGCCTAACATAGTACATTTTAGGTAAAAGGGGACGGGAGTATGTATACATCATGTTAACCATAGAAGTGCACCGAAAACGTATGGCCAAATGCAACGCGCCCATCTTCTTCACACCAGAAGGATGAAGGACTAATAATAGATATGTGTGTGTATAAACTCGCTCCGTCTCTAAAGTAGAGATTCGAATTCGAACCTTTTCCGATTCTCGCGTCTCTGGTACTATTTGAACTTGATTCACCGAGCTGGCTGTTATCAAGAACCCCAACTGTAAGAACCGTAGAGGGGTCGTAAACTTCCCAAAAGTACTGCTCATTGAACTTAGGGTTCAAACTGTCAATTGTTCGATTCCGAACACATTTGTGTCCATATTTTGCTACACAATAAGTATCAGCTGTTCCCCTTCCGTCTCTGGTTTTCATGGGCTGGCGTCCATTAGCATTAAGAATCCCAAGCTCCAAGATACCTATAGATGGCTTCCAAAGCTGCCTCGCAGTTGGCCGGAGATCACTGCTGTAGTGAGTTGACTCATCAAGAACGTGGTACCCTCCGTCAAGACAGACTAGGAGATGAACCTTCATAGAAAACTTATTTTTATCTTTCTTCTACTTCTCTTCCACTTCAGTAGCATTTGGTTACTTATTTGCGCCTTTACAAATACATCTGGAAAACGAGCTTTATCATCTATAACCAAATCTTGGACCTCGATCACATTAACACGAACGTACCGTAATCTTGTGACACGGGACTAAAATAATATAGTAGACAAACGTTCTTCACACAAAAGGAAATCTGTATTAAAACTCAAATATCAGTACAATAATAATCTCCTTACAATGAAATAAAGGCTTATTTATAGGCCTTATGAATACAAGAAAGGGCCTGAATCAACAGGTACAACTGTTGGAAAAAATATGTCTGTTAGTTTTCAAAAAGGATGGCAGTCATAACTTCCTTTTACCAGATAACTACCACTCCACCAGATAACTGCCTTTTTCCTCTAGAGATAACTGCCCTGTTACTTGATTAATGGCTGCACAATCTTTATTTGTTCCACATCATCTTGGAGAATGGTAAACTTTTGACCGGAGAAATGTGGAGGAGACGGAGCTATCAGTGATGGATGCATCTGAATGCCAGGCATCAGGAAAGGCTTCTTCAGCTTGTGTGCCTATCCAGACTGCAAACATAAGCTCTCCCTTTGTTTTTCCCCTTGTCTGTCCTCGAGCCGATACCATTCCGGAGCCAAAGGATTATCTGGTGGGACCCGCGTCGGTTATCACGAAGTTCGACACGAACAAAGCCAACATAGTCATCTTTCATTATATCCTTATCCTTAACCACAAGGTCCAACACAGATGACTGCATTCTCTCTTTCGAGAAGGCGAAAACTATATTCCACTCGGGGTTAGAAGTTTTCTCAAGATGACGTGTGACTCCTTTATAGTTTCCAAGTCTCACTTCGACATAAGGGTCAAGACTCCCCGTGACATCTTTGGAGGGTCCCGTGCTTTCACGACTCGAACAAAAAGAAACTGCATTGGCTCAACAAGATCATACATGCTGGCTCTCTTGTCACCATGCACAACTCTTCCCCCAACAAATTGTCCACCTCCAAGAAACGGGCTGGTTTCTTTAAGTGCATATTCAAGTGGCTGTGATGAAGAGCCTGAGTACATACAAACTGTTTTCGGAGCCTGAGGATTAGCTCTCATCTGCTCAACCCCATGCTCCTGGCTGCTGTGTGGTTGAAAATTGTGGCTTTTGCTGAGGGTAATTTGGGTTTGGTAAATGATTAAATGTGTGTCTTGAACCTCTCGACTCATACACATCCAGCACATAGTCGGACACTTGCTGGACCGGTGTTTGGCTTTGACCTTTGGCTAACCGGGAGGTTTTGTTGTAAGAATGCTCCATTTCAGGAAGAGGGTTCGAAGATCTGATAGTTGGATTATCAGTGATGAAAACTTTTAAGCCAAGCTCACCAGAAACACGAGAGAAAATGCCTCGTTTTTCTAAAGGGTAATGTAAGACTACAACATCAGAGTAAGGAACAAAAGATGTTCCATTGATGTGAACTTTTCCAAGAAAGGACCTGGAATTGCTGCCTTTGATGTTGTTGTAGACAAAAGCAATAGGGTAAGGTTGGATAAATTGTTTGGGTCGGATATATTGAAAAGGAAAGTCTCATTCCAATAAGGATTGAGATCTTTCTCTTTGATAGTGGTGCGGTATTTCTGATGATCGAAGTGAAGCTCAACGTAGGGCTCGATGAACCTTTGCCATCTTTTGGTAGAAGGTTGTGAGCACTTTCTACCTCCACTCCTAGGTTGAGATTTCTCATTGAATCTTGTTTGAAGATTTTTTCAGAGATGAAAAATGGGGGAAGTTGAAGCTCCTATAGGATACCGCCCCTGCGAAGGAAAGATTATTAAGGATTGAGGATTTTCTAGTTGTTTTTTTTTTTTTTTTTGGGTAAATGTCTTCGATTATGAGACATTACTATTTCCTAAGCTTTGAGCATCCGATAGGTTTGTTCGTAATGTCAGTGTCCACTCAATTTTGCCCCTCGTGTTTCAAATCACAGATAAACAGAGTTCTTCTCTGGTGCTATTATCAGATGACAATCTTATAATCCATTCAGTGTTTTGCCTGTTTATGAAGTAAATACTATATGTGATTTTATACATTCTAATAATTTATCACAAAAGTTAAAAAACCGGAAAAAGTACGCAACAATATTGAAAGGGCAAGAACTTTGGACTATGCATCAGACCAAATAATATCCATCTCCCCCCAATTATTTTCAGGTACATGCAAGGCTTTACATACACCTACTGAGGCTTCAACAATGTTATTACCACATGGAGGCTGATAGTCATTGTCTACGTTACATCATGTGGTTGAGTCACACACATCGATAACTTTGGCAGTTACGCTTCGTCCGCTAGCCCTTATAGTAATCTTTTGCAGACATCTTTCACCTCTGTTGTACCAACCACTTGAAAGTGCCACAATAAGATCATCCGCTCGGTGGTATTCGCCATCACACGATGTTGAAATATCTCCGCCGCTTGGGAAGTCGCTTAGTTTTTTTAGCATTTCACGAGGATGATTAGAATGACATTAATGTTGTGGGGTCAATGTCCACTTGTTTTAACAAAAAAATAGGCAAAGTGGCCAATATAAATGGGAGGCAGAGAGTATTAGTATACTTTTAGCCAAATTTAATAACTAATTAGTTACTAATTGTATTTATTATTCAATCCATCTGTCTACATTATAAGATTACTACTCATAATTAGTTAAATTAGACGAAGCCCGATTATGATTTCCATTTCATTCTCCGCTATACTGGTTTATGAAATTAAGTATTTCTCCGCTTTTATTTTAATTCCTCTGATCACCTCACTTGTTATTTCTCCGCCTTAATCACCTTTCTAATCCATCCTTCTCATCTTGTAAACAAAAAATCAATATAATGGACATTGCTGAAATGTTTGTCTCTGCTTTAGTGTCGCTGCTGGTTGGCCCCTGGAGCCTTGTCATTCATTCCCGACGCCAGAATTGATGACAAAATCAAGGAGTGGAGAAATAATTTGTTGATAATTGAGGCGGTGCTGACGGATGCTGAAGACAGACAATTTACAGAGCCGTCTGTTTAACAGTGGCTGCATCTTGTTCAGAATCTAGTTTATGAAATTGAAGACTTTGTGGAATCAAGACTATGCAAAATGGGACCTTCTGTGTGCTCCTTTTCATGGTGGGGCCCTCAGAAGCACAGTTATAGTCACTACTCGCAGTCATGATGTTGCAATAACCATGGATTCTAAGGAAGTTTATGGTTTGGAGGGATTATCTGTTGAGGATTGTCTCTCTCTATTAGCTCAACATGCCTTTGAAAGACCAAACTTCGATGGGCATCCAACTTTCGAAGAAGTTGGAAAGGTGATAGCAAAGAGATGCGAAGGCTTGCCTTTGGCAGCAAAGTCGCTAGGGGTCTCCTCCGCACTGAAAGAAACCCAAAGCAGTGGATAGAAGTTTCAATAAGCAAGATATGGGAGCTACAAAGCAATGGCATTATCCCTGCTCTAAGGCTAAGCTATCATCATCTTCCTCCGCACTTGAAGCCTTTGTTTGCATTTTGTTCAATATTTCCAAAGGCCCACGAGTTTGACCACCAGGAGCTAATTATGTTATGGATGGCGCAAGGGTTCTTGAAAACACCAGAAAAGCATAAGCAAATGGAAGAGTTGGGTTGTGAGTATTTCATTGAGCTTCTATCAAGGTCTTTTTTCCAACCTTTGATTGGCAAATCAATGTTTATCATGCATGATCTTAATAATGACCTAGCTCAGGTTGTTGCTGGGTTGACAAGTCTTAGGTTGGACAATAAAATTGTGAGCGATGAGCAGTACAACATCTGCAAAGAGGCGTGACATGTATCATTCGTTTCTCACGAATATGATGATTTAAAAAAATTCAGCGCTTTTGGTGAGGCTCGGTGTTTGCGTACCATTTTACCAATGCATGAAATTCTTCCGATTTTTCTTACTTAAGTAGTCTTGTTTTGAAAGACTTGTTGAATTTTCCGTACCCGAATTGGCGAACCACAAGTAATAATAACACCACTATTATTATTACTTAATTTATAATTGCAATGGACAAGATACAAGTGATAAATGCCTATACTAATATACTCTTTGACACACTAGATTATTACTCACAAAAGGAGCCCTCCAAAGGCACGACTCACACTCTGGATTTCTTCCAGATTGTTAGACACACAAACAAAGACCTTGACCCTATTTATAGTTACTCTAAGGCGGTGAGTATTTCTTCTAGATCTCTCCGGTCCAAGTAGCTGACTACTCAAGTGATCTGAGCTTTTGGTGTCGTCGGTGAGAAGCTTCTAGACTTAGGGTGTATGGACTAAACTTTGGCTCAAATTCTGAACCATCAAGAATGGGCTGGAATAATGAAGAAGCCTCCGGACATTTCCTGACAAATGATTTTCCCGAATTATCTAGAAGGGAAAAAGAGGCGGTGGTGATTTCCAACACTCCCCCTCAACGCCGACTCTTTCTTCTTGAACTTTACGAACGGTTTCCTTTGAAGCTGAGCTTCAACCTCGAGTTGTTCTTTTGTGTCGCGGTATGACTTTTTATGTAAGTCATTACTATTACCATCGTAGCGAGCAACTTCTTGGTCATCACATTGTCGTAGCCAAAGTTCGTGTTTCACATTTGTGCTTCTTGACATCTCGAACGAGCACATGTTAGACATAGGTAAAGTCTTTAACGTAGTAGACATACCTTGCTCAAGTGCCGAGTGTTCTTGATATTGCTCCCCCTTAGTCTTTGGCTTCTTTTCGTTTACGAGATTTGGATCATCCAAACTCAAGTCGGCCAGTTCAAGTGTCTTTTCCTTCGAACCAACTTCGACCATGCTTGTTAATGCTTTTAAAGTGTCGTTATCGTATAAAATGTCCATACATCCAATGTTGACCGTGGCAGCTACATCTTCAAACCATCGACCTTCATTAAAGTCAATCTCTTCTTCGCTTTCCACGTTGTCATCAATACAACATTCTTCGGTAGTAACTGGGTAGGCGTAGTCCTCAAACCATTCTTCCTCTTCTGGGTCGTCTTTATGGATCCTTATATCTGCGAAGGAAGCTTCCAAGTCCCATTCTTCTTCACTATCATAGGGATCTTGATTGGTAACTACATTTCCTTCGACAACCTTCTTCCTGAATGGACAATCTTTTAGAAAATGCCCTTTACGACCGCAGTTGTAACATTCATTGGTTCGTCTCCACTCATCAAGTCGAGAATCATCTTTATTTTTCGGTTTTGCTTCCCCTGCGTGAGAGCATCCTTTGTACCTCGGACCTCCATGCTCGTCTTGGATCTCATCTTTCTTTTTCCATTCCGCAACAACACGTCCTTGTTGCCTTCCACGACCTCGGTGGCTAAAGAGTGCTTCCTCTGAATCCATTGGTTTTGGCGATGAAGACCTAGATGTATGTTTGTCTAGCGTTTCTTGGCTGGCCAGCAAACTCTCTAACTCTAAAAGAGATGGTTGTGTGGCCCAACCACGAATCGCCGTAACTAACCCCTTAAACTCAGGTCTCAACCCGTGGATGATTATCCTTTTCATCCTTTGCTCATTAATCTTTGAGTCCACATCTAACTTCGAGATTTCATGGCATAAAGATTTAACTTTGTTGAAATATTGACTTACAGTTAGATCCTTCTGCGTAGTCGATATAAGCTCATTCTCGAGCATCTGGAGACGAGCCTCATTAGTCCTCGAAAATAACATCGCATATGTATCCCATATCTCTTTTGGAGTTTGTGCATCCTCGACATGCTCCAAAAGTTCGTCCTCGACGCTAATCTTTAGCGCGTACATAGCCTTCCCGGCTTTCGCTTCCCATTTTCGGAATGCTTGAGTGTCCTCCTTTTCCGGTGGCGTGGTCTCACTACCACCCACGACATTCCATAACTCTTGTCCTTGTAAGTACGACTGCATACACGTTCGCCAATACTTATAATTGCCATTATTGAGTCTCCTGACTCCACCAAATGCGCTTGCCGGATCTACCATCGTGACTTGGTACTGCCTCCGTGCACGTCACCAAGTAAGCCTGGTCTCTCGCCTCGAGCTTCACAGTCTCCTACTGTGCACCTGCAATGATCCCGAACAACGCCTCAACAACGGTTTCCGCGATCCCGGGTCGTACCGCTCTGATACCACTTGTTGAATTTTCCGTACCCGAATTGGCGAACCACAAGTAATAATAACACCACTATTATTATTACTTAATTTATAATTGCAATGGACAAGATACAAGTGATAAATGCCTATACTAATATACTCTTTGACACACTAGATTATTACTCACAAAAGGAGCCCTCCAAAGGCACGACTCACACTCTGGATTTCTTCCAGATTGTTAGACACACAAACAAAGACCTTGACCCTATTTATAGTTACTCTAAGGCGGTGAGTATTTCTTCTAGATCTCTCCGGTCCAAGTAGTGACTACTCAAGTGATCCGAGCTTTTGGTGTCGTCGGTGAGAAGCTTCTAGACTTAGGGTGTATGGACTAAACTTTGGCTCAAATTCGAACCATCAAGAATGAAATGGAATAATGAAGAAGCCTCAGGACATTTCGACAAATGATTTTCCCGAATTACCTAGAAGGGAAAAAGAGGCGGTGGTGATTTCCAACACTCCCCCTCAACGCCGACTCTTTCTTCTTGAACTTTACGAACGGTTTCCTTTGAAGCTGAGCTTCAACCTCGAGTTGTTCTTTTGTGTCGCGGTATGACTTTTTATGTAAGTCATTACTATTACCATCGTAGCGAGCAACTTCTTGGTCATCACATTGTCGTAGCCAAAGTTCGTGTTTCACATTTGTGCTTCTTGACATCTCGAACGAGCACATGTTAGACATAGGTAAAGTCTTTAACGTAGTAGACATACCTTGCTCAAGTGCCGAGTGTTCTTGATATTGCTCCCCCTTAGTCTTTGGCTTCTTTTCGTTTACGAGATTTGGATCATCCAAACTCAAGTCGGCCAGTTCAAGTGTCTTTTCCTTCGAACCAACTTCGACCATGCTTGTTAATGCTTTTAAAGTGTCGTTATCGTATAAAATGTCCATACATCCAATGTTGACCGTGGCAGCTACATCTTCAAACCATCGACCTTCATTAAAGTCAATCTCTTCTTCGCTTTCCACGTTGTCATCAATCTGACATTCTTCGGTAATGCTTGGGTAGGCGTAGTCCTCAAACCATTCTTCCTCTTCTGGGTCGTCTTTATGGATCCTTATATCTGCGAAGGAAGCTTCCAAGTCCCATTCTTCTTCACTATCATAGGGATCTTGATTGGTAACTACATTTCCTTCGACAACCTTCTTCCTGAATGGACAATCTTTTAGAAAATGCCCTTTACGACCGCAGTTGTAACATTCATTGGTTCGTCTCCACTCATCAAGTCGAGAATCATCTTTATTTTTCGGTTTTGCTTCCCCTGCGTGAGAGCATCCTTTGTACCTCGGACCTCCATGCTCGTCTTGGATCTCATCTTTCTTTTTCCATTCCGCAACAACACGTCCTTGTTGCCTTTCACGACCTCGGTGGCTAAAGAGTGCTTCCTCTGAATCCATTGGTTTTGGCGATGAAGACCTAGATGTATGTTTGTCTAGCGTTTCTTGGGCGCGACAAACTCTCTAACTCTAAAAGAGATGGTTGTGTGGCCCAACCACGAATCGCCGTAACTAACCCCTTAAACTCGGGTCTCGGCAGTGGATGATTATCCTTTTCATCCTTTGCTCATTAATCTTTGAGTCCACATCTAACCGAGATTTCATGGCATAAAGATTTAACTTTGTTGAAATATTGACTTACGGTTAGATCCTTGCGTAGTCGATATAAGCTCATTCTCGAGCATGCCGGAGACGAGCCTCATTAGTCCTCGAAAATAACATCGCATATGTATCCCATATCTCTTTTGGAGTTTGTGCATCCTCGACATGCTCCAAAAGTTCGTCCTCGACGCTAATCTTTAGCGCGTACATAGCCTTCCGGCTTTCGCTTCCCATTTTCGGAATGCTTGAGTTTCCTCCTTTTCCGGTGGCGTGGTCTCACTACCACCCACGACATTCCATAACTCTTGTCCTTGTAAGTACGACTGCATACACGTTCGCCAATACTTATAATTGCCATTATTGAGTCTCCTGACTCCACCAAATGCGCTTGCCGGATCTACCATCGTGACTTGAGTGCGCCTCAGGTGCACGTCACCAAGTAAGCCTGGTCTCTCGCCTCGAGCTTCACAGTCTCCTACTGTGCACCTGCAATGATCCCGAACAACGCCTCAACAACGGTTTCCGCGATCCCGGGTCGTACCGCTCTGATACCACTTGTTGAATTTTCCGTACCCGAATTGGCGAACCACAAGTAATAATAACACCACTATTATTATTACTTAATTTATAATTGCAATGGACAAGATACAAGTGATAAATGCCTATACTAATATACTCTTTGACACACTAGATTATTACTCACAAAAGGAGCCCTCCAAAGGCACGACTCACACTCTGGATTTCTTCCAGATTGTTAGACACACAAACAAAGACCTTGACCCTATTTATAGTTACTCTAAGGCGGTGAGTATTTCTTCTAGATCTCTCCGGTCCAAGTAGCTGACTACTCAAGTGATCTGAGCTTTTGGTGTCGTCGGTGAGAAGCTTCTAGACTTAGGGTGTATGGACTAAACTTTGGCTCAAATTCTGAACCATCAAGAATGGGCTGGAATAATGAAGAAGCCTCCGGACATTTCCTGACAAATGATTTTCCCGAATTATCTAGAAGGGAAAAAGAGGCGGTGGTGATTTCCAACAAGACTTTCCAAGGTTGCCTTGCTTACGAGCATTGTCTTTCAATGGGTATTACATAAACGAGCTACCCAAATCAATAGGTAATTTGAATCATCTTCGATATCTTGATTTATCCAGGACTGACATCAAAGAGTTGCCGGAATCTGTTTGTGGCCTTTCCGATTTGCAAACACTATTATTACATGGATGTCATGTACTTGTTCAGTTGCCTACAGGCATTCAAAAGTTGATCAATTTACGGCATCTGGATATTGCTGATACCCCAAGATCAAAAGTGATGCGAATGGGGATTGGCTTTCTGGCTCACCTTCGCACATTGTCAAAGTTTATAGTTGATAAGAGTGATGGGCGAAAAATAACCGAGTTGAAGGGACTACACCAACTCCAAGGAACACTGTCCATAATTGGCATTGTGAACGTGATGAAAGTGTAAGATGCTATGGAGGCAAATCTATCGAGCAAGGAGGATCTTCACAGACTGGAGATGATCTGGAGTGGCAGCTTTGGTGGTACTCGAGAAGAAGGACTTGAATTATAAGTAGTTGATGCATTAAAGCCTTCAACACGATTGACAAGTCTTAAATTTGAATTCTATGGAGGCCTTAAATTTCCTAGTTGGATTGGGGATCACTCATTCTGTGATACGGTGAATATCAGACTGATTGGTTGCAAAAATTGCACATTTTTACCGCCACTAGGACATTTATCATCACTCAAGGGGTTGTCTATTGAAGGCATGATGTGTTGATGAGGATTTAACAAGAGCATTCCCACGCCTACAAAAGCTGAAAATTCAAGGATGTATGAAACTAAACAAGGTTTCACTTCCAAAGATTCCATCACTTCAAAAATTAGGAATGCATGCTTGCAGCGAGGCGGTTCTAAGAATTTTGGTTGGGCTTGGCTCAGTGAAAGAGATGTGGGTTTAATATGTGTCAGGGCTGAGTAAACTAGATGAAGGGATTATCTGGTGTTTTGGAGAAGTTGAGTATCTACAAATTTATTGTTGTTACCAATTAATATATCTGTGGAAAGAAGAAGTAACATGCAAGGTACTTGATGAAAATGAAATCATTGAGTGTATGTTATTGTGAACAACTTGAATCATTAGGAGATAAAGGGCAACTGCTCCCTCGCAATCTTTAGAGTTTGGAGTTGTTGAGGTGTGATAAGCTCGAGAAGATGCCAAATTGGCAAAACAGCTTCATGTCTCTGAGGCGATTGACCATTTTGTTTTGCGAGAAGCTGCAAGACAACTTGAACCACGTGGTCAAGGACATGGCGCAAAGCAGCAGCGGTGGAGAACACGGGAAACATGAATTTTCTAATCTCGAGTACATTTATATCTATCGTTGTCCAAGTTTGAAATGGTTTCCAACTGGGAAAAAGCTACCCACCACACTCAGAAATCTTAGTGTTTTGAAATGTGAGAATATGGAGGAGGGCATGTCTTTGCCTTTGCTTGAATCGGTTTTTATATACAGTTGGTCAAAACTTAAATTGTTACCAAAAAGGTTGGCTCATCTCACTCGATTAGAAATAAGTTTTTGTTCGGGCATAGAGTCGATTCCGGAAACATGTCTGCCCCTCACTCTCATAACTCTTCACATCGAAGGCTGCTCAATCTAAAGTACATGTGTGCCAACGAGATGCAAAGCCTCACCTCTCTTCGACGTTTGGAAATCGATGGTTGTAAAAATATGGAGGGTTATCCAAGTGTAGGAAGGCGTTGTTGGCCTCCAAATTTAGTGTTCCTTGAAAAGGGGGAAGTAAAGCATCCAATTATGGAGTGGGGCCTAGCAACCCTTCCAACCTCTCTTCTTGTGCTCAGATTAGTTGGAGAATTTCCACTTCTAGATTTTCGAATCTCTGGTCTGGAGAATTTGGAATCTCTTGAAGAAGGCCTTCAAAACCTCTCCTCTCTTCAACACCTCAACATCAACGGCTGTCATAAGCTTCACAAGCTGCCAGAAACTCTGCTTCCCATGCTTTCAAGTCTTCAAATTAAAAGATGTCCACTTCTAGATTGCTCACCCTTTGCTCTTATTTTAAGTGTTAGAGAAATACTCTTTTGTGGGGAGTCTTTTTGGGACGGAGAGATTATATTAAAGAAATTGTTGTAAAACAGTTCTTAGATTGCTTATTAGGTTGATTAAACCATTTCATACTTGCTTTTGTTGGCAGGTTCAATTCCATGGACTACTCCAGTTAATAGTTATGATGGCATACTGTTTCCACATTGAAACAAAGGCTTACATTAATGGAGTTCTCGAGCATGCTATTACAAGGTTAGTGTCACTCTGTTCCCTTGTCTAACAAAGCATACAATTTTTAAAGGAAGTGCCAATTTATTTCAACAGAAAGGCCGGAAATTATCCTGGAAACTTGGTTTCTAATTTACTTCCATTTACATGTGTTTTCTATTTTAATACAAAGGTGTCTACCTCTTTTTCAAGATATTTCAGTCTCATTTCAAAATTTAGGTTCGTGATCTTTTATAATATTTGTTCCGTCATTTTCGATGGAGCCAAAGACTCAAATATTTTTTTTTTTTGCTTGAGAATATGATGGAATAAAACAAAATGGCTCACTAAATTTTATGCATTACTTTTTCTTTGTCATGAAGCAACAGTCGGTCCTTATAATTTCGAGGCAATTTTCATCATGGGTCATTCGGAAACATCCTCTTTGTACTGATTATAATAGCCTGATTTGGAGCCACAAAAAGTATTGACTAGAAAAGTATTTTCGCAGGCTATTTCAATAATTTCTCAACTACGACACTTTGGGAAAGGAGAGTGCAGTTTCGTTTGGGTATATCACTTTTAAGTGTTTTTAATCATACTTCGTTGTGTGATTTGGTTGTTTATCAGGTGGACGGTGGGGCTAAGAAAAAGAAAGGTAGTGGTTTCATGGTGGGAAAGGAGATTGAAGATCAAAATGACTCCCTTGGATAAGGCTAAAGCTGCCCAAGCTATGGAAGTTGACCAATGAGGTTGTAGTTGAGTTGAAACTAGGACTATCTCCAATCTATGTTCTGCTTTTATGGAATTTTTGTCTTATGTACTGTTTTGTTTCATTGAAAGTAAATCTTATGTTGTTTAAGAAAATTTATAGGTTACCCGTTACTGATAGTTCTTCAACTTGAGCAGAACACCATTCTTGCATGTCGAAGTTGTTAAGCTATCGCATCCTTATGCAATTTCTTTCTTTCTTCCTAATTGAAATGTGGCTCATCTGCGTACAGTCAATACTACATTTTTGAGCTAATGCAACACTAAAAATCGTTGCGTTAGGGGCAATTTTATGTTGCATTAGCTCTAATGCAAACCAAAATAACCGTTTCATACGGTTGCGTTGCATTAGATCTGCAACGACAAATTAATCTGATGTAACGCCTTTACCATGTCGTTGCATTAGATTGAAATCTGATGCAACAGTCTAGTTTGCAACTATTTGGTTAACTAATGCAACGTTTCATTTCTATTGCAACGACTATCAAAACACCTGATGCAACGGCTACATATTTATAATATTAATAATATAATTAGACCTGATGCAACGGCTACATATTTGTAATATTAATAATAATGATTAGAATAATAATAAATGCTAAATAAATCATTAAGTAATAAAAACATAATATTGACATAAAAAGTAACATAATATATACAACAAGTTTCGTGCCAAATACCATTACAAAAGATAATATAATAATTACATTAATAAGTTTTTTTTTTTTTTGATCAACACATTTCACCGCTCCCCCCTTGATGCACTTCACAGAGGCACCTAGCTATGCTAGGAAGGGCAATGTCATTCCCTCTAACCACTGGTGGGGGAATCGAACCCATGACCTCCAAGTTGGAAGCCATGAACTCTAACCATCAGGTTAAGACCCCGCGTGCTACATTAATAAGTTTTGTGCCAAATACATATTGTTCCGTAGTGTGTTTCAACCCCCAAAATGATGCAAAAACAAAAAAAACACATTCAACCGCTCCCCCCTTGATGCACTTCACAGAGGCACCTAGCTATGCTAGGGAGGGCAATGTCATTCCCTCTAACCACTGGTGGGGGAATCGAACCCATGACCTCCAAGTTGGAAGCCATGAACTCTAACCATCAGGTTAAGACCCCGCGTGCTACATTAATAAGTTTTGTGCCAAATACATATTGTTCCATAGTGTGTTTCAACCCCCAAAATGATGCAAAAACAAAAAAAACACATTCAAATTGGCCTCCACCGGCCTCCACCAAAATGATGCATCACAATGTACCTATAAGTTAAAACATGCAATAAAATTAGAACAAGATTCAAAAAAGTTGACTTGGTCCCTTCAATCATTTTTTTACCCTAAGCTAAATATTACTTGTACTTAGTTAAAAACCTGGACTAGATTCAAAAAAGGAAGTAAGTAAATGTCTATACCATAACAATGAAATTTTTGTCTGTTCTTAAAAAAGAAATCCCAAAAATTTCTCTGAAGAACAAAACAAACTTAACTTATTTCATAAATTTTAATTATATTAACTTGTAATTGAATCCTAAGTTGATATGGCAAAATTACGAACAAATTAAGTTGAAAAACCAATATTAGTTTGAAATACCCAAGTAGAATTCTGTTAAGTTGATATGGCAATAACCATAACAAAACAAACATAACTTATTTCATAAAAGAGTACTTATCTCTGTTAGATATAATGACAAACAGCGCTCGACATACAGCCATTTATAGTCTCTCCATTCCCCGCATGCACAGTCAGACTCTCCTTGTGCATTTCTGGCTCCAATCGTTCGATTAACCCTCCTTTTGAATTATTATGCCATTCTGAACTAGGTATTCAGTCACTCATCAATTAGATAAGGCCAAGCACCTTCCGCATCATAGTTTGAAAGTGCAGGATCCACAATCTACATTCACACATTTCAACAAAAACAAATATCAACTCATGCTATTACCCCTCAACAAACACAAATGCTCCAGAAAATCAATGTGTCATGTTTAAAGAATCACTCTTATCCGCATTGCCCATGTATCAGATCAAAGTACACTCTCTGATCTCCATTTTTTTTAAGATTAACAATGTTTACATCATCTGCTGATCACTAAGGAAATAGAGTTCTCATCTGATATCCAAGGTAAAAAAATCAATCGCCTTAAGAATATTTTCATTGATTTTACTCCATTCCCAGTTAATTTTTTATTCCCCCCCCCCCCTCAGATTTGAGCAAATGGCAACACAGTTACCAGACAATTGAACAAATTTACTTTAATGACTTTCCTCCTTTAACACTGTTAGATTCCTTAGTCAAAGGTTGTGCTCCATGAAGTGCCCCAATTACCTCAAATATATACAAAATCTCTCTATATACACACACAAAAAATTCTCAGACTTCTAATGGTAGGGAAAAATGGTATCCATATTAAAAGAAAAAAGAGAGGAAGAAAGAGCTACACAAGGTTACCGAACAGAACAACAAAGCAAAGCCATCACCCGCTTTAAACGGCCCCGGTTACTCGGTTAGAGGAACATTTGGTTAAAACAAATAGAAATCATTAACAATTTGTGAAACACGCAAGTTTATATTGGTAAAACTAGTTGGGCAATTAGTTGACTGGCCAAAATAAATGAAGCTTCCGACTGGATATTAGACCATGTACACATGGCTTTTGTAGTCTTTGTGAGCATGAATCAATAGGACTAGCTAGGTGAATATGGGAGATGGAACAAATCAAGCATGTCCAAATAGCATCTGTAGAAGTGAATGAGTATATTAGACAAGTTGATAGTTGTGTCATATCTTACCCTTGCGAATTCCAGGAGTTGGGACCAGGTGTCCCGAGAAATGGCTTTATTATGTCGGGCCTGACATGAAAATCAGTTAGTGACAGTCATCTGAGCAACTTAATTTATTATGTTGCTGCTAGTTGTTAAGTAACATCCAGATTTAGTTGAAACTGATCAAATTACTCGTTCTTAAGCTAACCTGTAAGAAGAGGCACCAATGACCAACCAGTGGCCACTGCTTTTCTGCAAAGAGTAACTGCCACATTCCAATTGCCGTATCCAATGCCAGTGACTTCTGACCCTACAATTCACAAATGATTGTCATCACCTGCACATCATAAAGACATGCAAGCTAATATGCATTTCATCATGTAAAATACCTTGTTATAGTGTTTATAGACTAGCAGCCAGTACTTCACAAACTCCATGACAGAAAGAAAAATGGGCCATTATTCCTGTAAAATTGCAACAGACTATTCACCACTAAAACTGAAAGTTACTGCTGAATCATCATAAATTAAGGATGCTGTATCTGTACAACTCCATGGTCAAATTCAACAGATGTTGTCATGTGTAGCCTTTTTCTATCAGTATATTATTCCGGAGATCTAAATGTACTTTGCAGTTAATTCATACATAGTCCCAATATAACATCTAAGAAACAAGACTGAACCACAATAGTAAAAGGTCCAGATTGGCTTGGATTATTTGGTATCACCCACATTCCTCTAAGTGCCATCCTAGAAAATAATATAAATTTTCAAATAAAGTTACCAAAATGGCTATTAAAATAAAGTTATTACCTGGAGGCAAATAGTTAATATTATAAGCATGTAGCACAAAAATGGACCAAATAGTTAATCAAGTTACATTCAGATGAACCAATGTCTGTTACATACCTTTTCACATTGTTCAGCGCCATATCCACTGTAACCCTCTATTGTGGATAATCCATGTGATTTATGTCGAGAGATTTAAGGTAAGAAACAGAATAGCAATTCCCGAACCCGACAAGCTCGACGACAGGCCTAATTAGTTGGTAATAGCATTTGCCTGAAGAACAGCTAAACCAGAATCAGAAAAAAAAAAAGAGAAATGAAAAGAAAAGAGACATGAACACACTGAATTCACTGCATTAAAAGCCCTCACAATTTACAAAACCAAAGATTAAATCACTCCATACATTAAAAAAGACTGCTACCATAATCTCACAAACATACTCTTTTCATCACTGACAGTGTAATTAAAAACACAAACCAAAAGAACCCCTCAAAACGCTGCCGGCCCGCCGCTTAGCCGGATATGTCAATAGACTTGACCTCCGGCTTCTTCTCCTCCTCTTTAGGCACCTTAACCGTCAACACCCCGTTCTTCAGCCCCGGCACATCGGCTTTGAAGATGTGCGCTTCCGGGGTCTCTTTCAAGTAGATGCGAGTGTTCGCAATCGCGGTGGTTTCACGATCGCCCTCCGATAAGTTGCCGATGATGTTAGATAGGCCTTAGAATGGGCGATTTAGGGGAATTGGCGATTTGGGAAGACGCAATTGAATTTTTTGGGTGAAGGGGTGCGGGAAAATGCCCGCCCATGTTTTCTACTCCCTCCGTCCGGCCGAAGTGTCCCAACTTTCCATTTTGGGCGTCCCATTTAAAATGTCTCATTACCAAAAAAGGAAAGTTTTTTTACTATTCCATCCACTCATTCTCTCTCCTACTTTACTTTTACACTCACAACATTCTCTCTCCTAACTATTCCTCCCACTCATTCTCTCTCCTATTTAATTTTTCATACTCACAACATTTAAACTTTTCTCTTTCTTACCTCACTTTCCTTAATTCTCGTGCAATTGTCCTTTCCGGACGCTTCGGCCGGGACGGAGGTAGTATTATTTTTATTTTCTTTTTCTTTTTCTTTTTCTTATTTCTTTTCTTTTTTTGTAGTTTTTTTTTTTGTCTTTATTAATTTGAAAATGAGACAAATTTTTTTGGACAAAGAAAAAGAGAATATGTGACTATCATTTTGGGATAGAGAGAGTATAAATTATTGATAATAAGTAATAATTGAATAATACGTGTTAAAAATAAGAATAATAGTTATTAGAAAAAAATGATTTAGAAGAACAATAATAATTTAAACATTAAAAAAATTAATAATATTTATGAATATACCCAACCACTTAACCGTAACCCATACCCTAAACCATAACTTATATGCCTAAACCATATACTCCTTCCGTCCCACCCGAGAAAGCTCTTTTGGTCAATTTAAGCTTTGACCCAAACATTAATACAAATCTAAAATAGTCTTCTTTATCCAAAAAAAATAGAAGAAAATAAGAAGTTAATATACAGTATAGAACTTAACAGAAACTGTTAAAAAGTTAACTGTTTTTTTAAAAAACTGTTAAAAAGTTAACTTTTTTATTCAAAATTAGTTAGAAGTAAATGCTTTTGGTCGTAGTGGTAGTGGTAGTAGTGGTAGTGATAGTAGTGGTAGTAGTGGTGGTAGTAGTAATATTAGTGGTGGTAGTAGTATAGGTGGTAGTGGTAGTAGTAGTGGTAGTGGTGGTGGTAGTGGTAGTAGTGGTAGTGGTAGTAGTGGTGGTAGTGGCAGTAGTGGCAGTGGTAGTAGTGGTAGTGGTCGTAGTGATAGTAGTGGTGGTAGTAGCGGTAGTAGTGGTAGTGGCGGTGGTGGTAGTGGTGGTAGTAGTAGTAGTGGTAGTGGCAGTAGTGGTGGTAGTGGTAGTAATGGTGGTAGTGGTAGTGGTGGTGGTAGTTGTGGTGGTGGTGGTAGTGGTGGTAGTAGTGGTAGTGGTAGTAGTAGTAGTAGTGGTAGTAGTAGTGGCAGTAGTAGTGGTGGTAGTAGTAGTGGTGGTAATGGTAGTGGTGGTGGTGGTGGCGGTGGTAGTGGTGGTAGTAGTGGTAGTAGTGTCGGTAGTAGTAGTAGTGGTGGTAGTAGTGGTAGTAGTAGTGGTAGTAGCGGTAGTAGTGGTGGTAGTAGTAGCAGTGGTGGTAGTGGTAGTGGTACTGGTTGTAGTGGTGGTGGTAGTGGTACTGGTAGTAGTAGTAGTGGTATTAATTCATTTGGCTTACAGAGGCGTTGCATTACTAACTAAGTTGTTGCATTAGAAAGATCTAATGTAACGCCAAATATCCTAATGCAACGCCGAGGTCGCAGCTGTTACATTAACTCAAAATCATCGTTGCATTAAATTCGTTACATTAGCTCAAAATTGTAGTAGTGAGTCTGCATGATTCCCAAAAGGGTAACTATAAAGATAACAAATGTAGAATATCCTGTCTATATTCCATATTCGATACTAACTACTTCCAAAACTTCTGCTATTTTTCTTTAATCTGTGTTATCGAGCAAGTTCTATTATGCAGAAGATGTGGCCCTACAACTTAATTTACAACTTTCTTCTGTTGTTGTATTCAAATGATCTGAATTTAGGAATGGTAAAGGGTTTATAAGGAATCATATGATGTACAGAGAGATAATGATCGTCGTATTTTGACGGGCCATAAAGGGCCCCACCCTGTTCGAAACTGTATAGAGTGAGAAGTGCTTTGGTAGTGTTGGATAAGGGCGGCCATTTGTATGTTGTGTATATCTTGCCTTGGACGCAAAATTGGTAGTCTTGGACTTCAACAGGTGGCGGCTTTCGGCCCTTGACTCTACCTCTTGCCTTACAAGGTTGTCAAGCTGCATTGACTTTTGGTGAGGGCGAAACATTGTGGAAAATAAGGATTACGAGAATTAATGTCGTTATGAACCCGAGTTTTATCATATTTCACTCGCCTATGTGAATTTATAGCGGGCGAGGGGGTGGGCCAGCGAGCTTTGGTAAAGGGGTGGTCGTGAAACCCCCTTTTAATGTTGACATGTAAAAAAAAAAAAAAAAAAAACTACTAAGCGCACTCCCACTTACTCACCACCCCTCGGGGAAAAAAAGGAAGAATCGATGTAGGTAGTAATGAAAAATAATTATTTTTTTGAAATTTTTGGGTAATGTAATTTGTGAACCCCCTCCATTTTAATCTTAGGTCCGCCATGATAGCAGGTTGAAGAGAGCACTTCTTATAAGATTGGCCGAAGCGTAAAACAATCAGGATTGTGGTCAAGAAAATTGTCACACTAATGCTTCATTGATCATAATCTTATTTTTTCGGTCACCAAATAAAAAAGGAAAATTATTTTGGAATAGATGAGTACACAACTGTATTATTTTGGGAATAATTACGAACTTATCCAACTGATTTTATTCTAGTTTGCAAATAATGCGATATATTCGTTATTGACAGCTAGACAACATATTTTTGAATTCGTAATTAAATATTGCAATTTTTTATTTATTTTTTTACTTACGACGTCTGGCACTCTATAGTCTGCGTCAATGACACCACATCATTAACGGTGATTCTAATGATGACATGACACTGACGTGGCATTGTCACACCATCAACTCTGCTAGTTATTTGACGTCGTAAGTAAACAAAATATACATAACCCATATGGTACTGATGAGG
The DNA here is from genome assembly GCA_022495995.1 of Adenophora triphylla var. japonica. NCBI lineage: Eukaryota > Viridiplantae > Streptophyta > Magnoliopsida > Asterales > Campanulaceae > Adenophora > Adenophora triphylla. Next base: position 82,492 of record JAFEMH010001199.1, on the reverse strand, counting down.
TTATACTAAAGTTACAAAAAAAAGTCATATAATTTGGTTTATAAAATAATGTATCATAATTATATTGATACTTTTAATTATAGTGTGGCGGGTCTACAATCGATATAACCAATAAAATATGGTCACCTCGTTAGTGCTTACTAACGAGTATGATGTGTATTATAAAAGGGCAAATGACAATTTAGGGCCTGAAGTTTACGAGGAGGTACCAGATTGGGGCCTGAAGTCTTAATTATGTCAATTTAGGGCCCAAAGTTACTATTTTGATCAATTTGAGGTTTTTTGACGTTTTTGTCCAAAAAGGCTGTTAAGTGACCACGTGCGATTCACGTGAGATTGAGTGAGGGCATTTTGGTCATTTCGCGTTCCTCTGGTACCTCCCTGTAGACTTCAGGCCCTAAATTATCATTTGCCCTATAAAATAATAAATAAAATTATTTATTTTTATTACAAAAAATAATTAGTAAATTTAAAACATTGAGATAAATAATATATATATATATATATATATATATATATATATATATACATATATATTAAGATAAATAATTATAAAAAAAAAATTTAATTTTTTTTCAATATTTTAAATTTACTAATTATTTTTTGTAAAAAAAAAACTAAATATTTTTATTTATTATTTTATAGGGCAAATGACAATTTAGGGCCTGAAGTCTACGAGCAGGTACCAGATTGGGGCCTGAACGCGAAATGACCAAAATGCCCTCACTGAATCTCACGTGAATCGCATGTGGTAACTTAACGAGCTTTTTGAACGAAAAACGTCAAAAAGCCACAAATTGATCAAAATAGTAACTTTGAGCCCTAAATTGACATATTAAAACTTCAGGCCCCAATCTGATATTTCTCGTAGATTTCAGGTCCTAAATTGTCATTAACCCATTATAAAATTATGTTGCATATGTTTGTAGGTGATTGATTTGTAAAATACTATTGTGTAATTATAGGGTTTGATTTGTACTATACATAACAGTGAGGGGTCTGTAAGAAACATATTTTAATATTTGGAAACAACTTTTTTAAAGAGAACGCAGAATCAGAAAATAGCGTGCAACTCTCGAGCACCACCTACCTTAGATTGCCATTGTTCCCCGCGTCGCCACTCGCCGGTAACCTAGCCGCCTGCCGTCCAACGCGCCGCACGGTCACCGGTCAAGAGCTGAACCCTGACGGTAACTAATTTTTCTCTATCGAATTAATTTAGGTCTCAATCAATTTAGGTCCTTTTAAAATTGATTTGTCTTCTTATATTAATTTTATAGTTCACATGATTGATTGTAAGTATTAATTTATTGACGATGTTTTCGGGTTTCAATTTAACAATTAAATATTAATTTCTACTTAGGGTTTCACTCTATTTAGTTTTTGAAATTGGTGAATTTTGACTACTAATAAAATATTATCCAACTTTATTTCTATTATTGAAGTAATTTGATTTTAGCTTTTGTAATACTAGCTACAATGGTACATATAGTGTGTTCATTTAACATAATTTTGATTCCCAAATATAATTATATGAAATTAAATTAAATTGGCAAGGATAAATACATAATTAATTAATATTTAAGGGGGTGATTTGGTTACTTTTTGCTGGTTCCAACACTGTGTGTGCACAGAGAGTTACGAGTTTCGAGAATGATTTATAGTGTCTTCCTTATACAATATCGATATGATGCTTAACTTTGTGAAAGTATCTGAACTTGTTTGATTATATAAATTGTTTTAATTTTGTAGTTTTTTTCCTTATACTGACAAATGGAATATACATAAAAAAGTTCCAAAACAGATTAGCAAACATTTGACTCATTCATGATAATAATAATAAAAAGGGGTAAATCATTTTAGAACCGAGGGAGCAGGACCGTTTGACTCATTATCAAACTTTATGGGATATGTTACTGTTCTTCCTACCCCAATCTTTCAACTTCCCACACTTTTGTCAATCCGCACAACCAACTCCAATCACTCTTACTCCACTTCCACTATCAAAATCGCAATTCCAGTTCTTCCATTACAAAGCCATGCCAATTCCTACTCCAATATTTTAATTCCCAAGAAGAACAATTCCCTAATACCACAAGATAAGGTCTGTTGCTGAAGAACAAACCCTAAGTGTCAATGCAAATACCAGAGAGAGAGACTTGCAACCCGTTCATGTTCCGGTTCCCCTTTCGACCTCCTCATTGGACATTCTTCATCAACTTCACATGACCAAGACAGAGAACATAGCGATGAGACTTGCAGACTTCGATTGAATGGCCGGAGTTGAGATGAAGCCTAGAGATCAGACAGATTTGGGGTGTTGCACATAGATGAAAGCTATGATGCTTGGACTCGAGTACAAGTGTCCGACACGGGTACGGATCCGAGTGTCGGATACTTCAAATCTCAAAATTACGGACTCGGGGACACGGATTAGAAGGGTCCAAATTCTGAATATGGACTCGACATATAAAACACGTATGATGTATAAAAAAATAATCCAAATACTAAAATGTAAATTTATTATGGAGCGAAAAGTAATACAACAGTTACCATGTGTTCAATACATTTAAAATGAGTACCCAATTTAAAATACAATAACAACAAAAAGTCAATTTTTTAAAATGTGCACGGTCTAACATGTGGATAGCAGCTATATCAAATCCTAACCACTCATGAAACCCTTTAACTTCTCTCTGTTGTTCGTGAAATTTCTCTCTCCTCTTCGCCCCCTCATTTTCTCTTTTACATTTTTCTCTTTTCTCTCACCTCTGCATTTGCATTCCCATGGAGACCTCAATTTCTCTCTATCTATCTATCTATCTTTAGATCAAGGAGACCTCAATTTCTCTCTATCTATCTTTAGATCTTCAAACGTCGACCATCATAGATTGATGACCCCAACAACCTTTACCAATTGACGACGGCGACCTCGACGACCTCAACAATCGAGCCAATTTCTGAGGTAAGTGCTGAGTTCGCTTTCTCTTAGCCACGTCCGACACATATCCCGTGTCTGTATCCGCGTCGTGTTGTGTCGACACGGGTACGGTGCCCTAAGATGGTGAGTCCGAGCATCACACGATGAAAGAATATGTCGGCTTTGTTCTTCCAGATCGCCGGCCACAAAATTCGACAACATGGAAAAAGGAGAGGAGTGACCAGAGATGGTTGAGGGTAGAGAGAGAGAGAGAAAAAAAAAAGAGTGTGTGTGATTATGGGTCTTGTTTGATGACAATGAGAGTCGGAGAATGTCGCCAAAGGTAGGGAAGGGAGGGGGTCGCCGGCGACGGGGAAGGGATCGCCGGAGAAAGTAGAGAGAAAGAGAGAGAGAGAGAGTGTCTGTGTGTCGTGTGGGAGGAGAGGGGAGGGTGGGCTCTATTTGGGATTAAAGGGTAGTGCTGTCATTTAGGTAAAGTTAAATGGCTTTTGGACCCTATGGTAATATTGATACTAAACACCGGACTAATTGGTCAATTTTCAAAATGTTTGTTCTAAAAGGTAGTTTCACTTAGGGTGTGGATTAGACAGTAATAACCCCTTTAAATTAATATTATCAATCAAACTGCCACCATCATAATCAATTCTTGAATACATTCACCGAGACCAACCCTTCAAATCCTGATTTCAGCTGATTTGAAGTGACGCGTAGTACACGAGAATCTAGTGGAACTCGTACAATAGCGATGAAGGACAAATTTGGTAAAAAACAACAATACATAAGACTGAAATTGATCTAATATATTTTAAAAAATAACGGACAACAAGAAATATGTACTACTTGAATCATGTACATTGTGTTTAGAATTATTACTTTGATTGTGCGATCAGCAGACCCTGTGCAGAACCAATCGTTGCTTGGATCAAATGCAATCGATCTTACCCATCCCAAATGGCCACTGATCACCTGTACAAGTTGACATTTGAGATATAAAAGAATTCAGGCCAAAAGGGGGGAAACTCAATGCATAAGCTCATTTCGAACCAAGTATAAATAAGAACGAAGATTTAACTGGTATCGGTGCATTGCAAAAGAACATATTTAACTTATGAGATTAATATGATTCTACCACCGAGGAATTTGGCAAGCTACTTTGCGGATGTTAACATAAAATGGGTAAAATTAATAAATCTGGATAAAATCTTCTCGGGCAAAATTGACATATTCATGCATAAATGTTTTAGGCATGACTCATGAAATAATATTTACAGCTAGCTACTCTAGCTATTATCTTTATCATATACAACATGATGTATATAATATATCCAAGCAGATCAACATTAACACATTTGCGGGGTTGATGATGAGGCAATGCATATTCTGTATGTTTGATTCAGCAAAAGAAATGTGGACATAATCACATCCTGCAAAGAAGCTATAAAGAGGTCCACAAAGACTTACTAAGCATATATTCCATCAATGAAACAAATCGTTGAGCTTAATAAAAAAAAAATTCCCTACGTCCTAAAATGACTTCCTACTTCTTTCGTGGTTAGTACTTTGAGTAATAATTTTAGGTTGATTTAATTATCCGAATGAACATCTAAATATTGTTATTGATAGTATTTATAATGGGGTATCAATAACAAGTTTTTAAATTGGGAGAATGCCCCATAAGTTCTAAAAAAGTTTCATAATGTCCCATAAGTTCCTTTTCATATTGTATTATCATGATGTATTATTATGTAATAATACTGCATACTCATATAATACAATATCGATGTTGACAAGTGGCGCCGACAACCGACGACCGTTAAGGATGTTGTATCATAATTTTTAAATACTGCATATAGAATGCAGTATAATATAATACTGCATAAGAACTTATGGGGCATTTAAATTAATGAGGAACTTGAGGGAAGTGATTTATCCCAAAAGAAACTTATGGGTAAAATTCCCTTAAAAAATTCGTTGGGATAATTAAATCAACTTGTAATTATTGCTCAAAATACCTTCGTGTTAAAGACAAAAAAAGTAGGAATACCATTTCGGGATGGAGGGAGTATAGATTGTAAAGAGCATTTTCAGAATGAAGGACAAATAGTCTATGAGAAGCATGTAGAGATCCCATTACGTAATAGACTCTGCAGACAAAAAGAAGCTTCGTACCCTGTAGTTTTTCCATGGAGCACGCCACACAGGACGTGGCCACCTACTTGGTATTCTCTCCATAAGAGCTGAAGTTGAGAGATTTCTGAAGACAAGACAGCAGATTGTGTTAAGACGGAAACAATCACATCTAACATGGATGGTGAATGCATCATAATACAGTTTGTAATATAAATAAGTGGCGTTTGTTTGGAAATTCTACCTCACTGAACGATAAAAGGAAGTGGTTCAACACAGTTTACATAACAACTGTTTAACAAATCAGAATAAAATATGCTTCAGACTCATATTTAATTCTAAGCTCAATTTATTTATGAATATAATGAAATCAGATTCATTGACAATGAAACAATGAAAAAAGATTAGATGCCTTGATGGACAGTTTATCCATGCTAAGAAGCAACACCACAATGTTTTCTGATGTACCTATGAATCATGCAGCAAACACCAGAATGCAACAACAACAACTAAGCCTTGGTCCCAAAGTGATTTGGGGTTAGCTAACATTAATCGACGTATGGTCACTTCAATAAAAAAGTGAGAAAACAATGAAAAAGTGGAGAGGTGGTAAAATATAAAAATGTAAAAAATAAAATTTGTGAAAGCTAAGAAGACATTTAAAAGAAGACATAAGTGTTATTACTTGCCAAAAAAAGTTTATGAATGAGCAATTCAAACCAATAAAGGATTATTGAAGTGTTGCACCACCTAAAACAAAACCGCGGGGAAAATTAAACCAAGTACACTCAAAAAGTGCAGAGAAGAGGAAGTTCCCAAAACCTTTCAGATGAACCATGAGCAGGAATAACTGCACTGCTTCTGCCAGCTGAACTAGAATCAACACTGTAAAAAATATAAAGCATAGTTAAAAAAAAAATGTGCTTGCGGGTAAGCAGAAACGGAATGCAGGCATGAAAATCAAAATGGAATGAAAAATTATATAAGTGCCATCTGTCCATGAGCAGTCGGGAGTCATGAACAAGTTGACATTCTTAAAGGTCAATATACAGTGAACAAGAGTTTTGATTTAGAGCGAAATGCTTACTGGCCCTTCAGTTGGATGGAGGGAGCAACAACTAAATCAGTTTGAGAGCCAGTCTTGTGAGGATCTCTCGAATTTTCAGGCCCTGCACATCAAACCCAAATTTGAATAAAAAGATAGTTGTGCTGCTCTAGGCTCACAAAGTCAAACGTAGAACTGATATTTTTCTTTCCAACTCTTTATTCATACATTACTTCTTTAGTATCTTGCTTAATCTATGATCTATCTAGTGATAATATACTTTCTGCTCTAGGCTAAAACCTGTTGAGACACCTTTCACAGGACCAACCATAAGTGAGATTTCAAGATATCATCAAATTGCAACATATACAAGAACTGGAGGATAACTCCATTAATTCCATTTTATCCACAAGCAATATTTTACCTTTAAACTTAATGTTTTGACCCCTTTTGTACTAAGAAAAATAGCACTATATTAAAAAAAAATTCCCCCCCCTTTAACTAAATTTAGTTAAAGGATTATAATATTTCATAGTCAAAATATCTTGCCCCCATTTATAAAATCTCTGGCTCCGCACCCTCTTAAACTAACTCCCAACCATCCGGTCTACAAGTACTAATTACAAGCCACCTTGTATATTCTTTCCAGCATCCTAATTCACAAATAGGGCTGCCTTCATCTACAGTACCAAATGACATACTTAACCAAGAAAAACATGCTTAGGTCTCTCATTCTCATCTACATAATTAGAAAACTAGATAATAAATCAAAATGCATCTTGTAAACAAGAAAAAAAAAACTTAACAAGTACCTGGAAGTGCAAGGGCATTCGAAGGGGTAGAAGTTAGTGTAGCTTGATCAACTGCTTTAGACTGGGTAGGAGGCTTTGTTATGCTCTTGATCCCACCATAGTATACTCCAAACTTAGCTTCAGCACCAAAAAGAGCCGGGGAAAGAAAAAAAATTAGCACCACACTTATAACCAAGTAGTCATCATAACTGTACAATTTAGAAAAATAGATGTCGAAATTGTTACACCGAACGCACACTACGCACAAATATAGAACTGTTTAATAACCCATGAGACCCTTCTCAAGAAACATGTCTGTCTTGCCCTCTCACCACCCATACACACACATTTAATAACTCATAGTCCCTATCTAAATTGTCAGATGCACACACACACACACACACACTCCTACTCCCTCTGTCCCGGAGTGAATGTCACACTTTTTTTTTATGTTAGTGGGAAGTAACTTGTTAAGTTAATTTACTTATCCTGATAAAAATATAAAACTTATTATTGATAAACCATTATAAATACTATCAATAACAACTTTGAAATTTTCATTAAAGTAATTAAATTTACGTAAAATTATTGTTCAAAAATCTTTCATACAATTATAAAAAAAGACATATATTCTGAGGTAGAGTGAGTATTTGATAATCCCAAACAACCAATTATTGGTTTGATTTGTTAACAAACACACACATATTGACAATAACTGACTAACCTTATGGCTCAACCGAATCTTCTTGCAGCAATCCAAAAACAGCAAATCAAGAATCACAAAATGTCAAAGTAAGAAACTTTGGAATTGAAACAGCGAATTAAAGCTAAAATCATCGAGAATTATTAGCAAAATATTGGGAAAATTGACAAACCTTTCAGGGTCTGGAGGAGGGAGTTGAGAGTGAAGAGGGGAGAAGAGATCGAGAGAACGCTTTAGGATTTTGAAACTGAGCTTCTTCAATGACTGTGGCTCCACCGGCAAGTCCATCTCCATTGTCGGCCCCGACATCAGCTCCGGCGCGTTCTTCCTCGGAAACCTACTCAGTACAGGAAAGAGGATTGACCGACTCTTTGCACCCATCATAATTATTATGTATACCTACGCTTTAAATACTCTATAATAAATACTACTTACTCCCTCCGTCCCGCCCGAAAGGGCATTTTTGTGTCATTGCACGGAAATTAAGGAAAGTGATGTAGGAAAGAGAAAAAGTGTATAGTGAAATAAATATTGTGAGTGAAAGGTGATGTAGGAAAGAGAAGTTAATAGAAATAGTTAGTGGATATTTATTGTGAGAGTATGACAAGTGGGTCCCACAAATAAAGAAGTAATAAAAAACTTTCCATTTTTGGGTTGTGCCCTTTCAAATGGGACGCCCGAAAAGGAAATTTATGCCCTTTCGGGCGGGACGGAGGGAGTATATTATTTTGATTTTGAAAAAATATATGAAAAATTAATTATCTACATAATATTATTATAAAAATGTTTATTAATACCCCCTCCGTCCCATAGATTTAAAGACTTTTGCCAATGCACGGAAATTAAGGAGGAAATATTATATTGAAAGTGTTGTGAGTGTGAAAATAAAATAGGAGAGAGAATGAGTGGAGAGAATAGTAAATTATAATGGTGATGTGAGTATTAAAATAATGTAGGAGAGAGAATGAGTGGAGGGAATAGTAAAGATTCCTTTCCATTTTGAGAAAGTTATATATTATTGTGGGACGCCCAAAATGAAAAGTTTATATATTATTGTGGGACGGAGGGAGTATATTAATATAAATACTATTCATAATTGATGTCGCAAGAATCGTGCTTATCAATATCCGTCCAATCAGCAAGATTAATCACTTGGCTCCTTGACCTGAAACACAGAACCCACGACTGGCCGGAATGGTCTCCGGCGAAGACCCTCGGACGTGATAGTAAGTATGGTGTATGAGAGCTCAAATATTATAATGAACAGATGTATTCAAAATAACAAAGAGCAATTACCTTTGAACGGTTGATGTTGCCTTGTATTTATAGTTGTTGATGAGAATTGTATTTGTGGTAGGATTGCATGAAATTCCATAAATTGTGGAACAGATACGTGATTAGCGATCTTATCCATAAATAACTCCTGATTTGTAGGGAGTCTTGTTACACAAAGAATTGTAAGTACGCCAGGACTCTGTAGGTCAACGTAACGATGTAGGTCGAGGTCGCCCGTTGGGTCTAGGTCGACCTGACTGATGGATAGGGCTTGACCGTACCAGAATAACATCTGGATCGTTAAGTCGGACCAAGCTAGGTCGGGACTTCGTAGGTCGGACAATGAGCTTAGGTCGACTGATCATGTTGATGGGCCTTGAGTTTAGCAATAATTGGGCCTAGCCCACTGAGAACGTGGTGGCAATAATAGGTAGATGACTGGGCTTTACTCGCTGGGCCTAGCTCGTCACTTTTATTCTGTTCAGTGGCCCCCAACTTTCTGAGTGGACTTTGTCGGCCAAAAAGTTATAAGAAATTTTGATGAAGCTTGAAGTAGATCGTAAGTCGATGCTGGAGTTGATGTTGGGTCGACCAAAAGTAACGTGGCTCAATTCTGGCCGTTGGCTGTTGGACGGTTGGATCATTGAAAGCGCCATATTTTTTGTAATCATTACTGCCTCGAAAACCGCCCGGGATTTAAAAGATAATTAACCGTTTGAAAACCCTTCACTTTCCGTTTCAGTAAGGATTTGGAGAAAGAAAAACCCCTTCCCACTTGGATTTGACGAAGCTTCCTACCTCAGGCGTATATTTTCCTCAACAGATAAGGCGAAGTTCTTGATTTCCGGTGCCCTTTGTTCTTTTTCTTGTTCGCCCGACCTTCGTCTCCAACTCAATTTAAGGTATTCTTCGATTTCCTTGATTTTCTGTTTATTTTTGAATTTTCCTTTGATTTCTGCCATGGCTAGAACCTTTAGTAGTGAACCTGGAGCTTGGTATGGCTACTGCAATGTCAATCGTAGAGTATATAAACACTTGAACGGAGTATGGAGAGAGATGATTGTTGATGAGTGCTCCTCAATTTTGACCCGGTGGGGTTTACGTTTTAATGAATTAGGCTTGCATGTAGGAGAAACCCTAGGTGCTTTAGAGACAAACGACCCAAGAGTTGTCTCCTTTAACCTTTTCCATGAGCTGCTTAACCACATAGCTTTGTTCTACGTACGAGGTCCTAACAAACCCTCCTTCCTTAGGAATAGAAAAGGATTTCTGGGGGGAATCTAGGTCACCCCATAGTATGTCCCTTAGGTCCCTTGAAGCTGTATATAGGACTGATTCCCCTATTTCCTCTTCTTCTTGTTCAGATATGGCAGCTCAAGGGGGAACTACAGCTTCAACTTCTTCAAGTCCTCGAATTGTGGACGCCTTCGAGTCCTCCGTTGTACCTGGGAGAAATGAAAGGGGCTACGTGCGTCCTAGGCCGCTTCGAGGGAAGAAGAATTCTTAATCTCGAATAGATATGGTGTACGACTTCTGTGAGGTGGATAGCAAGGAATTCACTGTGACCCACTTCAACAAGAAAGAATTTATGAAATTGTTTGGTGATACCTTCAGTAAAGATCCTACTAGGGTGGCCTTCTTCTATGGCCAATTCGAGGCTGGCCTGAGGTTGCCATTAGATCCATTCATAAATGAGTTTTTGGAGTGTATGGACGTCCTACCTCTCCAACTGGGAGCCAACACTTGTAGAGTATTGGTATGCTTTACCATGGTGTGTCGCTTTCTTGGGTACGAGCCCTGTATGAGAGTGTTTAGGGAATTCTTTAGTGTCAAGACTGATAAGGTCGACTCAGGGATTAGCACCACCTCCAAGCCAAATTCCCCCAAATTGTTTGTTAACCTTCCCAATAAGGTGAGTGGCTGGAATGCTCATGTCATGGTGGTGGAGAGTAGGAGAGGATGGGAGTTCCCCTTGCCCAACACTGAATCCAAGGTTGTGAGAGAGGAGGATTATCAGAGTCAGACCGTGCGCAGCAAGCTGTATAAGAAGTTGGTCGAGGTGGCTGATAAGGGACCCATCAGTTGGGATATTCTAGGAACTACCAAGAACAATTACATCCAAGCTGGGATGATGATTGGTGATGGGGATGTGGTGCCTCTGGTCCCCATTGTTAGATGTATAAGGTACCCTGATTGGGTTACCCATGAGGGGGGTCAATTTAGATTCGAGAGAGAATGTCACTACTGCAAAGGAGAGGCAGACCACTGTAGGTTCAAAGTGGACCATTTTGGTGGTAAAAGTTTACTCGTCTTTATCTCTTAACTTGTCTATTGCTTGCTCGTATGTAGAACTTTTAGCTCGTACATAGAACATGTTTGAATTGTATGTGCAACTCTTAGCTCGTAAATAGTTTACTCGTATGTGGAACCTGCAACTCGTACATATCTTGCTTGTACATAGAACTCGTAGCTCGTATGTAGAACTTTTCTTTGCCGATCTAACCCTTTGTTATCTTGGTCTTATGCAGTTCTGACTCCTGAACAAGAAACTAACATGGGGCGGGTCATTGATATAAGGAAAAGCAAGAAAAGCTGCGGGGCTGCTAATGCCCGAGAGAGTCGCGAGAGAGAAGGGGCCAAGCGCCAAGAGCTTTTGAAACTGGTTGACCAGGAGACTGCCAAACTCATTCCTATTGAAGACGAGCTCGAGCAATTGGAGGAAGAGCGAGCTAGGGATGATGCCCGAGGGGCACAAGAGGCCAATGTTGCTGAGGTCGAAACGACTGATCACACCGAGGAGCCAAGGAAAGTGGTTCTTCAAGTCAAAACTAATGCCAAGTCCAAGGCTAGCTCGCCTACTATTGATATTGATAAAGAGGAGGAAGAAGACGACGACGCCCCCCTCAGCAAGAAAATCAAGACCAAGAAATCCAAACTTAACCCGCCGCCTGAACAGGTAGATGCATCTGCTAGTGGTTCCTTGTCTCCCTCTCTCCAGGTTTCGTATTCCGATCTTGTTCAAGCTCGGGTGGACAAGCTGAGTGACGTTCTGCCACTTACTGGAGTAGACAGCTCTGTGAGGGAGTATCCTGAGCTCGAGTATAGCCAGGTGATCATGAGGAGAGCTGCTGACCAAGACTTGGTCAAGAAATTCACTGATAAAGGTTTGACTGCTGAGACATTCCGAGCTAGATCTGGACTGGTTCACTCCGAGGTAATACTTGTAGTTTTTATGTCATTATTGCTTTCCTCTTTTACTCATCTAATCTCCTTTAACCCAATCTTGGTCGATCTGATCCCCTTTGTTTACTCGGCGTTGCAGTCTCTCGCTATGATTGAAGCAGCTATGAGCTATTGGAAGGCTGCTGAAGAGCAAGAAAAGCTGGCCAAGTCCATGTTGGCTCGTAAAACCGATGAGCTTAAAAAGCTGGAGGAGGATCACGCCAAGTTGAATGAGGAGCACTCTGATTTGGACTCAACCTATGAAACTTTGAAGCTGTTGAAGGATACTGCCCTGAAGGATAAGGAGGAGACTTGGGGCAAGCTTGGAAAGGTCCAAAAGGAGCTGGCTGCCCTTAAGGTAGACAAGGAGAAGGTCGACCATGACCTGGAAGTGGCGACCCAAACGATGGAAGAGAACACTCAGATGCTAAATAAACAAATTGATGACCTGAAGGCTGCTCGCCAACAATGGGAGGCCGAGCTAACAGTTGCTGTGGATGCTGCCAAGGAAGCTGCTGGCAAGGAGGCAGTGAGGGCCTACAAAGAGAGCGACGAATGCCACGACTATGTCACTGAGAAGGCTAGGTCGTTCTTCGATGTAGGTCGGATCCATATGGCTCGTCGCATTGTAGTGGATCCCTCCTTCGACATATCTATTGAGAAGCTCGCCAAATGGGCCTCTGAGGATCCATACAATGCGGCAGCTCGTGGAGGCCACCACCTGGTGCCATATAATGACAATGACTTGGCCACCATAGCTCAGGATGATGAGGATATAGTTGCAGAGCCTTAGGTCCCTCCTCCTGTTGAGAACCTCAATTTCAATACTCTTTTGGAGGAGCTGGAGGAACCAGACGAGTTGGCGTTTGAAGGTGTTACTCCCCGGAATGGTTTCTCCGAGTCGGGTAAACCCATTGATCTCCAACAGCAGGAAGAAAATTTGGATGATCGAGCTACTACAAGCGGTCAAGTTGAAACCGATCCTGCCACTTGATTTTAATTTGAATGGTTATGTAATGAACAAGTCCCAAACAATCTTTGTTTTTGTTTTGTGAATGTTGATGCCTTGGCCCAGTTTTTAGGAGGCATTCTAAGTTCTAACTTGTAATTTTTTGCTAGCTCTGGTCCTGGCCCCTTTTGGGGGACTGAGCTTTTATTTAATTGCAGCTGACTTTGACACTGTTAGGTCCCAAATGGTAGGAATCAGGCTAGAGGGGGAGGGGTAAATAGCCTGTTAAAACTTTTTCAAGAAATTCTTGAGATCTTTTGAAAATGTTGATTCACTACTCTAGCTAACCGATGTGACAAGTTTGCACATCGGAATGAAAATGTCGGTTAGAGTGTTTCTTAAACGGTTAGGTAAAGAGTTTCAAAAGGTAAGTTAATATTTCATGCAATTGGATAACTTTTCTTTCCAAGTATGGCAAACAAATAAGCAGTAACAAGAGTCAATAGGTTGTGACCAGTTGAGAGATTATCAACCGGTTACAACAACACAAACAATAAATGACACGTTGTTTGAAGAGGTTCACAGTATTAAATAACTGCTACGTCCTCTACCAAGTTTGGTCAGAACTTGGATTTGTGAAGGTGCACTACTATTAATGATTCCTAACTATTACAAATTGCAAGCCCAATGATTGAAGGCTGCTAAAAGTAAAGTGACCACTAATGGATCGTGCTACAATAAAGACCAAGTGTTTTCTAGAGATGTGCTCACAAGTTGAGCTGATTTCTCTAGGGTGTGTGTGTTTGATTCAATCAATGTGTTCCATTAATAGTCTTGTTGAGGAGCACAACATGAATTGATTGAAGGTGCTCAGTGTATGTCCTACAGAGATGTCTAGTGAATGTGGGGGCTTGAATTGAATGCCTTGAACTTGAGTGTTTGAAGATTGGTAATTCTTGGCAGCTGTAGACACCCCATTCTGAACCAATAATTCATGATTACACTATTCTTCGTCTCTCTTTTATGTTTTGATGAAAGCATATCAGTTTCGTCATGTTTCGTTAAGTTTCTAACTAACCTCGTTAGTTTTGGACCTAACTGACTAACGGAACAACTGAAGAGGACAAAATAGTCAACCGACTAGTTGTCTCGCACAAGACATACGTGTCTCGCGCGAGACAACCCCTCGACAGGATGTGCAGAATCACTCTCCTTCTCCGTTTCAATCTCTTTTCTTGATAAAATCTTATCCCATCCGATTCTCCAATCATATCTGAGTTTTGGAACCTTCCTAGGAGTGTTTTACCTCTCCACCTTTACCTCTTAAACTCCTATAAATACCTGATGACTTTCAGTATTTCACCCTAACATTTTTAGATTGAGAGGTCCCCGATCCACGATCGAAAACACACAACACACACATTTTGTTGGTTTCTCTCCCTGAAAGATTCCTACAAAATCACCCTAAAATCACCTAAAGTTTGTTTGTCAACCTTGTTGATCAACAATCATCAAAACCCGAATCAAGGATTGAGGCGAAGCTCTGTCCGCATCAAGATTTGACTCTCATATTGAGTCGAAACTCTGCCCGAATCAATTCTCGACCGAGAAGACACCTTAGAACCACGTTCTAAATCAAATACTCCCTAAACGCTAGGTAAATTCCCATACTTTTACTCTCTTTTTCTCAATCTCTCTCTATTGACTTTTAGAGTGGTGTAATCCCATCAAAAGGATTAGCCTAGAGTCCCTTCAATCGATGAAGACGATCTCGAAGCATACAATCCGACATTCCTAATCAAGAAATTGATTAGGGTTTACTTGTTCTTCTTTAATTATTGTTAAATTAAAAAGATTGGTAATACTCAATTGGCAAGATCGATCTTTGAATTGGGTGGAATGGGTGCTCCTCGACCTTCCCATTCCATAACTTAACCCCTGAACCCTCAAATCTCTTTGAAATCAAAAAGATTTTTCTTATTGGTTTCCTAAATAAATAATAAGTGGCGACTCAAAGATGTTAAAAATTCACGCATCGCTACAGTGGCGACTCCGCTGGGGACAATTAATTAAGAGGGTTAGACTTGCGTACAATTGAGAATTATTAATCTTTTTATTTTTCTGCAAAAATTTGATTTTTCTTGATTTCTTGAAATTTTTCTGCACTGTTTTTGTCAAAAAAAAAAAATTATCCGAATACTTATCCAGGGCGAGATATACTAATCTCGCGCGAGATTAGTACACGGTTTGAAAACAAAAGTTCCAACCCGTTCTGGTGGCTGCATTGAAAAAAAGGTATTAGGGTGTTTGACCTTTCTTTATTTTAAAAGGTTAATCTTACAAATCAAAAAAAAAAAAAAAAAAAGAAGTCAGCCGTGACATTGACCTAGGACTTTTGCTTTTTCTTGATTGAATTTTCTTTTTAAAGTTTGACCTCAAAAAAAAATGAAAAATAAATAAATAAAATAAAAACAAAACAAAACAAAAATCAAAAATCAGTTTCAGTTTCAGAAATTTTCAAAAAAAATTCAAGAAAAATCAAAATAAATTATTATTATTATTTTGCTTGTGGTAACTTTATTTTGCAAGGTAAATTAATTTTAATTACTTGAACTATATAACTGCATGAGATTGAATTATTTTAATTTTTTACCGGTCATCGGATGACTCGGACTTTGTAATAAATTAGTTTATTTATTCTCTCGCTCTCTCTCTTTAAGTGGAACTACGACGGCCTGAGTCTTCCTAATTTGGGAGAAACGTAGGCAACCAATTGGTGCGGCCACTATCTGTTTTCTTTTAGTTTTCAAAAAAAAAAAACTTTCTATTTTACTCTATCACCTAGACTGACTCTCACACACGCGCACTCATATTATAACTGTCATTGCACTACATACCCTTGATAAACCCGGGACCCACACTAAGGACGGATGACGGTAACCACCTAGTCGCCGGTCTCTCCGAAGTTGGATCATTCCACTCCGCGTATTCAATTCATCTAGATTGTCATATCGCGGGGAGCCTAGCCTTCCAGCCCTGCATCGCCACATATCATGTAGATTGACTTTTTAAGACACTCCGTGACCGGTCGGTTTGATTTTGGAGTCCTTGTAATCCCTTGTCAAGATCTTGTTATGTGCAATAATCCATGGAAAAGAAATCAAAAAATTGTCGCTTCGGAATTGTCCATTCGGAAATGTCCCTATGATTGTTCCTTCGGATTTGCCCCTAAAAAGAGAAAAAATTTTCACCAAAATTATTGCACAAAACTTGATGTTACTTGAGATTACTTCGACCTCTAGGTCCCTAGGCTTGGATTATGAATATTAGAAACCCTCAAACGGATTTTCCGTCTGCCCAAAATTAGGATTAAAAAAATTGTGACTTTCCATGGCGTTGTCTCGCGCGAGACTACTTGTCCCGTGCGAGATAAGTGTTCGATCTTTTCGTGTTTTGGCCAAAACCTTCAAACCTCCAAACCTTCATTTACCTTATTCAGCCGATTTGTTGGGACCCGATCATAGTTTAACACGGTTGCTACACGTCTAGGTTCTTCGCCAAAGCTCGACACGATGTCTGCTTCTCCTCCTACCACCGAGGCGGAATTCAACGAAGCCAAGGCCCAACTCATCGAAGCCATGCTTAGGTTGTATGAACAAAGTAAGCAAATTGATGAGCAAAACGCCCAAATGGCCGCCCTCATGAAAGAGCTCAACGACATGAAAGTCAAGAAAGGCAGAAAGCAAAAGCAGAAAGTGGAATCCTCCTCCGATGAAGAGGAATCCTATACCAAACAGAATAAGAAACCCAAGAAGTCGAGCAAGAAAAAGGAAGAATCCGATTTCTCCTCTTCCTCATCCTCCTCCGATGATGAGGAACATGTCTCCAAGAGTACTAAGAACAAAAAAGAAGGTAGTGGAGAAACTACTAAACTTGGTGACCATGTTACTAAGAACTACCTCGAGAAGAAACGTGCAACCCTTGATACTTCAAACGGGTCATTCGTTCCATTTGATCCCGATGCTCTTTAACAATCCATCACCAAGTTTCCTCGCAAGTACAAGACACCCGATATTGCCAAGTTCAATGGTACTACCTGTCCTCGAGCTCATTTTGAGACCTACACTTGGGCCATGCTTCCAATGGGCGTTGATAACACAATCTTAGCCCAATGCTTTCCTCAAACCTTGGAGGGTGATGCAAGGGATTGTTACATGTCTCTTCCTACGACTACAAGGCTTGATTGGTCATCTGCATGTTTAGTCTTCCAAAGGCAGTTTGAAGATAACTCCACCTACCGCCCTACTAGGAGGGATCTTGAACAAACCAAGCAACATGCCAATGAGTCTTTTGCTGAATTTGCTAGAAGATGGAGACTCAAACTCACTGAAATTGTTGAAAGGCCTACTCTCAAAGAGCAAATCCACATCTTCCTTCAATGTCTCTGTGATGAATTTCAAGAGAAGCTCGCCGGTAACTACTTTCCTAGTTTCAATGAACTCCACGAGTCCGGAATCAGGATTGATGACTTCCTCAAAAGTAAAAAGAAGGAAAGTACTTTCCGCTACAACAAGCCCACCACGAATCGACAATGTGTTAATAAAGGTAAAGTGTTCAAGAAAGATGGCAAAGGTAAAGCAAGTGTTGCTAAATCTAAGGCAAAATTTGCAGTTGCCGGAGAGGCTCCCAAGGCATCTCAAAAGGATACGATTTGCTACCATTGCCAAGAGGTTGATCATTGGAAGTGTAATTGCAAGGCTTACAAGGAAGGCCTAAAGGCGAAGAAGGGCAATACGATTGCTTCTGATTTAGGTATATATATGATAGATATTTTCCTTTCTATTTCTAGTTCATGGGTATTAGATACCGAATGTGGATCTCACATTTGTTTAAATGTGCAGGGACTAAGGAATAGGAAGCTGCTCAAACAAGGTGAAGTTGACCTATGTGTTGGGAATGGAGCAAGAGTTGATGCATTAGCCGTAGGAACATATGATATAACTTTACCTAGTGGCTTAGTACTTGTTTTGAACAATTGTTACTATGTTCCTGATTTGAGTAGAAATATTATTTCCGTTTCTTGTTTGGATAATGAGGGATATAATTTTCTTATTGTGAATAAGAAGTTTTATATTTATTTAAATGATATGCTTTATGGTATTGCAAATTCATTTAATGGTCTTTATGTTCTTGATGTTGATGAGAAACAAAATAATGTTGAAAATGTTTATCATGTGGACAAGAAGTCTAAACCGAATGACGTGAACAACACATTCATGTGGCATTGCCGGCTTGATCATATAAATGAGAAATGCATCTCTAAACTCCATAAGGATAGTTTGTTAGACTCACATGATTATGAATCATATGAGATATGCGAATCTTGTTTATTGGAAAAAATGAACAAACCACCCTACACTAAGAGTAGTAAAAGGGCTAGTGACTTGTTAGGACTAATACATATTGATGTATGCGGACCAATGAGCCACATTGCTAGGGGAGGATTTTGGTATTTCATTACATTCACCGATTACTTATCTAGATATGGCTATGTCTATCTGATGAAGTCCAAAAGTGAATCGTTTGAGATGTTTAGAACACTTCAAAATGAATTACAAAATCAACTTGGCAAAACTATTAAAGCACTTCGATCTGATCGTGGTGGAGAATATTTGAGCCAAGAGTTTGACAATCATCTCAAAAACTGTGGAATTGTTTCAGAGTTGACTCCACCCGGAACACCACAATGGAATGGTGTTTCTGAGAGAAGGAATGAAACCTTATTAGATATGATTCGTTCGATGATGAGTCAAGTTGACCTTCTTATTTCCTTTTGGGGACATGCATTAGAGACTGTTGCGTTCACACTAAACAGAGTCCCTACTAAATCGGCTCCTAAGACCCCACATGAGATGTGGCGTGAAAGAAAACCTAGTTTGTCTTTCATGAAGATTTGGGGTTGCGAAGCTTATGTAAAGAAACTCGTTTCTAATAAGTTATCACCTAAATCTGACAAGGTTATTTTTGTTGGTTACCCTAAGAAAACCAAAGGGTATTACCTTTACAACCGCATTGAGAACAACGTGTTTGTTACTCAATATGGTACTTTTCTTGAGAAACAGTTTCTCAATAAAGGAACTAGTGGGAGTAAAATTGATCTTGAAGAAATTCAAGAACCTGAAAATAACATGGAACCGATAGTAGAGACTGAACCAAGTCCACAAGGAGTTGTGGAACCGGTTCAAGATCCACAAGTCCATCGTAGATCGGATAGGTTAAGATCCGCACCCGAGAGATATGGATTTCTCGTGTCGGAAAGTAATGAAGTGGAAGTCATTGAGAATGACGAACCCACTTCCTATCAAGAGGCGATGTCCACTCCTGATTCGGATAAGTGGTTGGAGGCCATGGAATCCGAATTGCAATCCATGTCGGATAATCAAATTTGGAACTTGATTGAGCCACCCGAAGGTGTAAAAACTATAGGGTGCAAGTGGGTCTTCAAAAAGAAGACTGACATGGATGTGAAAGTGCATACTTACAAGGCTAGGCTTGTAGCAAAGGAATATAGGCAGATTCATGGTGTTGACTATGATGAAACCTTTTCGCCTGTTGCCATACTTAAGTCTGTTAGAATTTTGATGGCCATAGCTGTGTATTATAACTATGAGATATGGCAAATGGATGTCAAAACGGCTTTCCTAAATGGGAAGTTACTCGAGGATGTGTATATGACACAACTCGAAGGTTTTATCGATCCAAGAAATTCTAACAAGGTGTGCAAGTTGCAGAGATCCATATATGGATTGAAGCAAGCTTCTAGGAGTTGGAATCTTCGTTTCGACGAGAAAATCAAAGAGTTTAGTTTTGTCAAAAACGAAGATGAACCTTGTGTATACATGAAATTCAGTGGGAGCACAGTATTATTTCTCTTATTGTATGTCGATGATATCTTACTCATTGGAAACGATATTCCTGCACTTCAGACTGTTAAGTCTTGGTTAGGGAAGTGTTTCTCAATGAAAGATATGGGTGAAGCCGCTTACATCCTTGGTATCAAGATCTATAGAGATAGATCTAAGAGGATAATTTGTTTGAGTCAAGTACTTACATTGACAAGGTTCTTAGAATATTCAAGATGGAAAATTCTAAGAGAGGTAACTTGCCAATGGTTCATGGTGTTACTCTTAGCAAGAATCAGTATCCTAAGACAACTGATGAGCGAAAGAGGATGAATGAAGTTACATACGCTTCGGCTATTGGATCTATCATGTATGCCATGATTTGTACTAGACCCGACGTCTCGTATGCTTTGAGCATGACGAGTTGATAGCAATCTAATCCTAGTGAGAATCATTGGATGGCAGTCAAGACGATCCTTAAGTACTTAAGAAGGACTAAGGATGCGTTCTTGGTCTTTGGAGGGATGGAAGAAGATCTTGTTGTAAGAGGTTACACAGATGCTAGCTTCCAAACCGACAAGGATGATTTTCGATCGCAGTCGGGATTTGTGTTTATGCTTAACGGAGGTGCGATATGTTGGAAGAGTTCCAAGCAGAGTACTATTGTCGATTCTACTACTGAGGCCGAATATATAGCGGCATCCGATGCAGCTAAGGAGGCAGTTTGGATCAAAAAGTCCATTAGTGATCTGGAAGTTGTTCCAAGTATCACTAATCCGGTGGAACTTTATTGTGACAATAATGGTGCCATTGCGCAAGCAAAGGAACCAAGGTCACATCAGCGATCCAAACATATACTTAGACGTTTCCATCTCATTCGAGAGTTCATAGAACGTGGAGACGTTACGATATGCAGAGTGTCAACCGATGATAACATTGGGGATCCGCTTACAAAGCCCCTCACACAAGCAAAGCATGATGGTCATGTTAGGTCTATGGGTATTCGATACATAGATGGAGCCTAGTTCAAGTGGGAGATTGTTGGTGTAATACCCTAGGCTTTAGTTATGTTTAACTTAAATCGTAATGTATCATCTTTATCATTTATTATAGAGTGTGTTTATTTGGTTCATTATATGTTTACATGTTTATTTATTGAACTGCGTCCCTAGTTGTTGTGAACAACTAGTATAAGTTGGTAATGGATAATCATGGAGATGATTATATGCATGGAGATGCATATTACACTTATGGGTACTTGCTAGAGAACGAGTACTGGACTTGACCTACTTTGAGATTTAGGACATGGTCTGTTGTCATGATTAAATCTCAAGATAGTCGTGTTATTGGAATCCCTCGTACCTGAGATTATCATCGTCTTCCACATGATGAACGTTGTGTTTAATATAGTCTAACACTATCTTTAATCGGGTAGCAATAAGGGCTATGTTAGCATGATTGGATTCTTGTAGGGAAGAATAATAAGTCAAGACGGGATTTGTCCCTCTCTGCTTGAGAGAGATGTTTGCTTGGGCCCTCGATGAATAGTATTGATGAAATGTGTGGCCACACTCAAGAGATTTGATAGAGATCAAGTGCACTTGGATTATCAACATATTCGAAATCGAGAAAGCATTGAACAATATGAGTTGACGTAGGCCATGACTCATGTTCAATTGGACATCGTGGACAAAGGGATTGTGGCATTTGATCTATCGGGAAAATCAAGCTTTGATGTTATATTAACTAGTGTTACACCCGTGCAATGCACGGGGTATTACATATATTCAAACGGCGGAAATTAAAATAGTACATTAAAAAAGCGAATTTATTTTTATTTTTTTTGAGAAACAAAAATATCTTTTTTAAAATGTAATTTTTTTTTAAATATACACGTCGCTATTTGAACACATGAAAAAACATGGAGATCAAAGAACAAAAAAAAAAAAAAAACTACAAACTTATCTCCATATTTCTCAACTTTAAAAGAAAACCCATTCACCCAAATTATCCTACATCTCTTTCATTTATCTTATCATTTTTAAATTATTTTAGAAAACTTTCCTATCACCATCAATCCCTAAAATCAAGTTCATTCCTCCAAAATTGACCATATCTCCTTCCAATTTTTTCTATATAATTAATGACAAATCTCTCTAGCTTACACCATTAAATAACCATTAAAATTTTTGTTTTTCTTTTTACAGGAAACAATCATTTTAGCAAATTACATTCCTTCCACATTTCACCCCTTCACTTAACTATTATCCGAATAATATTCATGAAAATAACTTTCAATGATAAAGCCCAAATTTCGCCCTTAATAGTTTCAAAATATACCCTCCCACCTTTCAACTTCCAATGTTTGTATTTAAAATTTTTAATTCCAAAAAAATGAATGCTGAATATAATTTTCTCGATATTAAGTACTATTAAAGAAATAAGGAAAATGGAAAACTAAAGAATTTTTGTTTTTCTCCCAACATGAAATCCCACCTTATTTTTGGGTCTTTCCACGAATCCCACCCGACCACTTCTTAGTTCCACACCTTCATTTGACTAAAAAAAAAAACAAAAAAAAAACTTACTTTTTTTTTTTTTTTTTTATCAAGGTCAAAATATCATTTTACTATTGAAAAAAAAAAAGGAAAACACAAATAAAACTCAATTCTATCAACTTTCCCTGATATAGTACTACGCAGTATAGTATATATGTAAATGTGTGTATGTATGTACATATATTTCATTTAATCTGCAAGTGATGAAAACATAAAATATAAAAAAGAAATTGATTTGTTGGTAACTACTACTTCACATATTCCAAAAATATGATTTCTAAAAATTAAAATGATTAACAATTAAATCTATGTTAACCACTTTTTCATTCCAAACACAACACTCTCTCCCTATCTCTATTCTTTCTCCCACCTTAAGAGCAATTCTAATATTTACTCAACTTCACCATTGGAAAATAAATAAATTTATTCACTATAAAAGACAGATTTTATTTTTAAATTTTGTATTGTGGTGACTTTTGAAGTACTGAATCTTATTTTCAAATTAAAATAAGATTATATATATATTTTTTTTTTTGATAAAATTGGATAGCAAATAAGGTGGTTGGAGGAAAACATCAAGAAAATAAGTTTTTTCTTTTTTTTTTTAAAAAAAAAAAGGGTAAGTACACATTTTTAACATTGGAGATTATATATATTTTTTTTATTTTTTTTTAAAAAAAAGAAAATAAGTTAAAAAAAAAAAAAAATCCTTCTCAATTAAGAAATTAAGAATTGCCAAATATGAGATTTTTTTTTTACCTCATTTCACTTCTTTAAAAAAAAATCATTCACATAAACAATAACCCACAAATTGCTCCCCCTCCCCATAAACCCCCTCCCCCTTTCCCGTTATCCCTCCTCCCCTTCATCCTCCTAATATTTCTCAATCAAAAATTTTATCCATCCCTGTTTCCATTAACACTAAATTTATCTCCCTCTATAAATTTAGAATACTCACTTTCTCTCTCTAAAATCCATCACAAATTATCAAAATCAAACTTTCTCTCTAAACCCACACAAATTATTAAAATCAATACACCCAATGTGAAATTCAAGTAATGCATTCACCAGCAATATCTTCTCATCCGCATCATCATCATGATTCACACCCACTGTCGCCCTCAATCGCATCGGCCAAGCACAACCACCATCGTTCTTGCATGACTTCCTTTTTCTCGCTCACCATCCCCCTCTCCAGACCATAACGATCTACATTTTATTGTGAGATACACTTCTACCTTTTCCGCGAATTTTGGAGATGCAAAAGTGTTTCTACTAATTGATCTCGTTTTCAAATCTACAACTCTAAGCCTCTGTCACCGCAACAAAAACCATCACGGTTTCACTGACACCACCGCCACCACCACACCTCAAATCTACGACAGCCATTATACCAAGATTAATATCGAAAACGTCATATTAAACCTCATTCTAATTCATTGGAAGTAGAGAAAAATTACCTTGAAGCTTGAATGATTTTGAATCCGCAATCCATGATGTCGATGACAATCCTCTCGTCGCAATTTCGTCTTCATATCTTCTAATCCCCTCTATACCCATTTTCTATAAACTTTCGCCGCCCTTTAAATACTCCATTATCGGAAGAGCAAGGCTCAGATTTGTAGAAAATCAAGTAAGATGAGAACTCCGCCATGGCTGCAACCTCGGTTGCAATATCAAAGATCGCCATCCGATGGTTGCCTAGCCAAGATACGGATTTATCTCATTTAATCAACCGAGTCAACTCAAATTCAATTCAATCATCATAGCCTTCAAAACCGAAATCACACCAGCCATCGATAGAAAGAAAAGAGGAGATAAAATCAGCAATTTGTGTGTACTTTGTTGTTAACCAAATTGTGTGTGTGTGCTCTCTGTAAACCGTGTGTGGGTTTGTGTTTGTTGCTGTGTGTCTTGGATAAGATAAGGAGGAAATAGATTTGAAATTTGAAATCCATTAAATATTCAATTCCGAAATTACCCTTTGTGATGAGCTGTCTGAATTTGTTCCGAAATTGCCCTCAGAGTTGATGAAATTTACAACTCATACCAGACTATCCTCCTTTTATATATATAGAGATAGAGATTATTATCATTATTATCATTTATAATTAAAAATAAATACTTCACACTTATTTAATTTTTATTAAAAATATATTGGAAAAAAATGAAAATTAACAAAAGATAATTATAAATTTATATTTAAAAAAAGAGGATTTTTTTTTCTCTGTCCAAATCAAATGGGAAAAGTAGGTATTTAAAGAGAAACAAAAATAATGAATTTTGGTGTTAAAAAAAGATTTAAAAAATTAATTTATTATAAAATAATTGAGGGTTAAGAAAGCGAATGTAAAAAAAATCGATAATTCAGCCAGCCAATAAAAGGGCGATACGTGTCACAATTCCTAAAAAAAAAAAATACAACCTGCATAAACGAACCGTTGACGGCGCGTGTACTATCGGCGCGTGAAGTACACACGCCAGAGAAATGTTGTAATTGCACTTCCATAGACGGACGACACGTGTTCAATGTTTACAAAAAATAAAAAAACTCTAATACATTCACGCGCCTATTTAGGCCCGTGTAATTTACGGCTATCATAATTTTAACCAATAAAAAAATAAGAAAGAAAATAAGTCATTTACTATCCACTTTATTTGGGTTATTGGTCATAAAAGAAATTTATTTCATTTCACAAAAATTGAGATTATAACTCATTTAGTTACTTGATATTTTGTTCTAAAATGGACTTCACTGAACGGGAGACATGTGTCCAAATGTAAAAAAAAAAAAAATCCCCTAGTATATACTCGTCGTAGTCAACCCAATCACAGCCTGCCACGTGGCTTCCAGGAAGAATTATTTGCAGTTTTGCCTCGGTGTGAAACGCATATCGTGAAAGTCTGGGACCCCCGAAGCCATAAAGTGTCGCCGTTTTACACAAAGTGCAATGTATTAATGATGATGGACATCTTTCCCAATATTCGTCTGTATAAATACATAATTTGTTGAGACATATAGAAAAATGGACACTTTTATAATACTTTATTTACAATGCTTCAAAGATGTTTTTTTTTAAATAAAATAAATTATTCTATGTATCAAAATAAAATAAACTCAATAACCATGTTACTCCATCCCACTTATTAAATAGAAACTCAACACCATTCCAACTTATCATCCTATACCCCACCACTTTTATTTTATTTTATATTATTTATTTTATTATTAGTAAAATTATTATTATTATTTTAGAGTAAATAACCATATACTCCCTCCTCCCACGTGAATGCAAACTTATTTTCATTTTGGTCCGTCACACGTGAATGCAAACTACCCAAAAAGGAAACAAATTTATTATTTTATATTCACCCTACCCCACCCACTCATTCTCTCTCTTCATTTTTCACCATACAATTTATTCAACCAACCCACTTTAACTCCACTCATTCTCTCTCTTCATTTCCTACCACACATTTTCATTATCTTAATAATATTTCTTAATTATTGTGCCCGAAAAAATGGTTCACTATGACGTGGGATGGAGGGAGTATACATTATATATTCACAATGATTTTGTTTATACATATTCAACACCATTACAACTTATCATCCTATATCCCATCTATTTTATTTTATTTTATATTCATTCTCTCTCTTCATTTTTCACCATACAATTTATTCAACCAACCCACTTTAACTCCACTCATTCTCTCTCTTCATTTTCTACCACACATTTTCATTATCTTAATAATATTTCTTAATTATTGTGCCCGAAAAAATGGTTCACTATGACGTGGGATGGAGGGAGTATACATTATATATTCACAATGATTTTGTTTATACATTATTTATATTTAAAAAAGAGGAATTTTTTTCTATATCCAAATCAAATGAAAAAAGTCTCTATTTAAAGAGGAAAAAAAATTATGAATTTTGGTGTAAAAAAAAAATTTTAAAAAATTATTTTAATATATAATAATTGACGTTAAAGAAAGACGATTAAAATTATTTTTTTGAAAACCAGCAACCAATAGGATTTCGCCACGTGTCCAAAACCAAAAAAAAAAAAAAGGTGAAAATGCTGGATTAACGCGTGGTTGTCGGCGCGTGCTTCACACGCGCCATGGAAATGACAAAATTAACCTCGCTTCAACGGACAACACGTGTCCAATTTGTTTTTAAAAAAAAAAAAAAAATATTTTTGGGCCAATCAGAGACTTGCATGTTTATTTTCTGCCTCTTTTATTGCATAATTGCCACAATGTGAAAAGGCCAAAATGCCCTTCATTGGCCAAACATTTACCAAAAGCTTGTTATTATATATTGATAGATTATTATTATTATTATTATTATAATTATTCCCGATATTCGTCTTTATTAATACTTTATTTACTATGCTTCAATTTTTTTAAATAAAATAAATAAATTGTTTGATGTATCGACCTAAAATAAACTCAATAACCATATTACCCCTTCCAACTCATTCTCCTACACCCCATCACACTTAATTAGGAAAGGATAATTAACAAATTTATATTTAAAAAAGAGATTTTTTTTCTTTGTCAAAATCAAATAAAAAAGTCGCTATTTAATGAGAAAAAATAGTATGATTTTTGGTGAAAAAAAAATAAAAAAAATTAATTTTAAAAAGAGGATTTTTTTTACTATAATTTATAATTAAAAAAATTTACTTGACACCTCATTAAATTTCACTAAAAAAAATGAAAAAAATTAGTAAAGAATAATTAATAAATTTATATTTAAAAAAGTGGAATTTTTTTTATGTCCAAATCAAATGAAAGAAGTATCATTTTAAAGAGGGAAAAAATTATGAATTTTGGTGAAAAAAGAAAATTAAAAAAAATTAATTTAATATATAAAAATGGAGGTTAAAGAAATGGGATGATTTTATTTTTTTTAAATCCTTTCAGCCAGTCAAATGGTGCCACATGTCAAAATTAAAAAAAAAAAAAAA